>JAJOZX010003911.1:0-280000 GCA_023014485.1 Bathynomus jamesi
TTTTTGTTCAGGCATGCAATGTTATGGAATGGAAGAAAAACATCGCCTAACCCTCTTGCCCAAACTTTGCATATTGTTTACATAGAACTTAGCAAGTTAAGGTGTTTTACAAAATTTGGGGACCTCTTTGAAGGAAAGTTCATTTAATGTTAGGCTTAAATATGCGAACAAAAATTGACATATTTATATAGTAGTTACCGAATTGATCTAAAGAAAAAGATACAAATTTAAATTTACCTTAAATAATTGTGTTAAGCATTATTTGAATTGAAATTCTGCTCTCCTAGTTTTCCTGCAAATTCTTCGATGACCAAATTGTAAAAGTACTCTCGATTCTCCATAAGCTCTTGAGGAAATTTTTTTCCAATTGAAATTAAGCAAGATTAGATAGCCTTTCTTCACTTTGGGAACTCCGTAAAATAACTTTAATTCTTTAAGCGCAGAAAATGATCGCTCAACACTTGCTGTCGATATTGGTATAGTTAGAATCAAATTCGTCAATTTATATATTCCTTAAGACCTTTGTGCATTTCGCTTTCCAGTAGATATTTAGGAGCTCAGCACATTCTTTTTGGCAAAAGATTTGTGCGAATATAAAACACAATTCAGAACGGAGACGAGGAAACTCAAAAAATGAATTGTAGCTTCTTTTCAAAGATTCAAAAGCTCTCTCTGGAAAGTACATCATAGAACTCAAATTTTTTGCAATCTAAAAGCTCAATGAATTCCAATTTTTTCATTGAACTGAAACGCTCTTTCATTTGAAGAAGTATATTATCGAATATTTCATGAAATAGTTGACTATACTTCTCTTGTGGAGAAAACTCTGTTTCCTTTTACATACAGGTTCACCACATCTTTCTGTTATCAAGTCCCACATATCTGCAAATTTTGTATCCCTTATTTGTTTGATTTTTTTCATAGTGCTTTCAACGGTGATTGAGCTATACACAATATCCATAGATTTTGTTTGCAGCACATTAATAGATATTCAGTAAAAGGAAAAATTGAAGAAAATACTTCTAATAAAAAATTAAAATCGAAAGTATCTATACCAGCAAGCAATCCGCGTGCACTATTTTTTGTTTTTTCATCAATTTCTTTGGGTTTTCAAGAATGCTTTTTAAAGATCTATTAAATCTTCTTTATTTTCCTTACTCTTTCAACTAGACGAGATGAATAGTTCCACCGCGTTGGAGCAGTTTAGGGAAACGCTTTCCACAACTTTGTCAAGCATTGAAGTTCGCTTAGTTGAACTGCTGAAAAATGATGACAAACTTCCTAATACTGAAAAAAATTATTACATTCGGAATTTCAGCGACAGCTTGGATAAAACAAGGTTAAGTTTATGGGCGTAGCAGTGAAGAAAATAGCCTCTGGTACAGTTTTCTCTAATCTTTGTTTTGTACTCCATTAAGATCGCTCCCCATAACATCAGCACCGTCGTAGGTTTTGAGCAACTAATTTTTTCAAACAGCCCAGTTCACCTAGTTGCCTTATAGATAAATCAGAATCGCTCCTGCACTTCTATCATTGCTGACGTCATTGAATTTTATAAATCGTTCACAAATCTCTCCATGTTTATTAACATAACGAACAACAGTAGAGAGTTGAGAAAAACAGCTGACATCAGATGTTTCATCTAATAAAATCGCCACATCCATGCAGTCGATAAGCTCACGTTTATTTGTTCTAACATAACTGCACTAATAGATTGAATTATGTCATTCTGAATAGCAGATGATGTTCCCTTAAAAACAGTCGCAGTTTTTAAATGGTTTTGAAGCTTTTCATCGAATTCTCCCATACAAAATACCAATTCAATATAGTTACCCCTATTGTCAGCGTTTTCTTCTTCATTGTGACCGCGAAATGCTAATTCTTGCATACCTAAAAAACATGTTATCCTAATCAAACGTTTCAAATTTCTCGATTCTTATTAACTTCTTCGTTATGTCTGGAAATGGCAACTGATTTCTGCTTGTCGAGTATTAAATCAATTCTTTCTGACTTTCCAAATGTTTTAAGATCAACAAATGCATTTATGTGAGCAAGAGATTTTCATGGCGAGAAATTGCAGTATGTAAATTGTTTAAATCGTCGTATCCACGACTAACAGAATTCCACACAGAGTTATCTCTTGAAATAGGAAACACGACCAACAGTACAATTTGTTATTTGAAATATTTCCACATAACCAGGGAACATCATCATACAGCTTAGGATTAAATTTCCTAGTGAAACCTTTATTTTCTTTGCTTAAATTCAAATGTGGAATCGGTCTGCATTATTCAATATGCGCTTTTTCTCATCAAAAGAGTGAGTAAAATCTTCTAGTCTTCAATTGATTAAACACATCGTCAGTCATTATGGGCACTACAATGCTATAATTTATTTAACTGATTATCCAAAATAATTAAGCACAAAAGGGAACACCGAACACAATGGATGCTTGCGGCGTGGTACTGGAAAGAAGCCTTGTCAGAATTGCCAGATGTTACTTTTGGTGAATGCACCTATAAAACTGAATGCATGCCGTATTATTTCATTAATTAAAAAAAATCAGAACAAAGCTTTTTAATTATTTTTAGTAAAAATATGTAATTTTCTAAGCATATTTTAAAACATATTGCCTTTTGAATTTAGCTATGAGGCTCAAAAAAAAAATCTTATGGATAGTGAGAAGTCTCCTTAAAAATTGCCCAAGGCAAGGCGGTGTAAACAAAATCATGTCTTATTTCACTAGACAATTAAGAACATTTTTCTGTACCCAGACTGAATTAGTGAATGCGTTAGCTACAAGTATTTCGATCTGTGTACAGAAAAATGTTCTTAATTGTCTAATGAAATAAGACATAATTTTGCTTACGCCCAATAGCCAGTACATGCGTGATTGAAGCCTTAGACTATTTTTTAGTTTCTGAAAATTATTTTTGTCAATTATAATCCTTACTTGATCTGAAAAGAGAACATATTTAACACATGCATTGCATGCGTTGCATTCATTAAGAAATCGCCACTGATATTATATATATATATATATATATATATATATATATATATATATATATATGTATATATATATATTATGTTTATTTTTGTAACCTATATATTGCCTTGATCTGTCCTTTCACTCCAGTGTTCCTGAGGATGTCATTAGACGAAAGCGCTTGAGCACCCCTTTGTGTTCTTTTCCCTTCGTGGTTTTATTCATCATAAATATTTTTCACGTGTCACTTTCGTGAAATAATTTTTCATATATATATATATATATATATATATACATACATAACTTGGTTTTGCTTTCGCCGAATTGTTCATTCTGACGAAGGTCAAGTTTGTCACTTCACCTTAGACCTACAGTTTAACGTGGAATCGGAACCACGCCTCACCAACAGCCCAGTCTTGACCACTAGGCTGCCCAAAGTACCCATTTATCTACCAACCAATTTTTTTTTTGTTGTGGAAGGATAAACAGTTGGGTTTTGCTGCGCAACACCAGCCGTCACTGGGTCTCGATCCCGGGGCCGATGGATTCATAGTCAGCGACGCTAACCAATACACCACCGAGGCGCGCGCGTGTATATATTATATATATTATATATATAATATATATATATATATATATATAGTACCTCGTGGAGTGTCTTGGTCGTGGAATGGTAAACTGGCGCAACGCTGCTATACATCCATGTTATAAATCCCAGTCCTATCAGCATCAAGTGAATCATAATAATCAAACTAAAGTCCACTAAATTAAATCTATTAAAATACAAAACCATTAAAATATAGAGTAATATAGCATTCACACCTCTAAAGGTTGAAAAAGTCAGTGATTTTTGGCTCACTGGATCCATAATGCCTTCGTCAGTTCGCGTTGCTGAAACTCGATCCTCATGTGTGGTGGCTCTCGAAATTTTCAGTGGCCATTCAGAAATCAGCGACGCTTGGCGAGCTTGCATATTATAAACCGCGATCCTCCGCGAGGTTACTATCAGAGCTGGGCAGTAACGCGCTACAAGTAACGCCGTTACATAACGCGGTACTTTTTTAGTAACGGTACTGGTAACGCATTACATTTCAAATCAAGTAACTTTCAGTAACGACGTTACTTTTTTAGGGAAATACATTCGTTAGTCGTTACTTTTTTATCGTAGCTCGCAATTAGTTTCTTTCGATCCTCACTCGTTATTCATTAACCATTAAAAATTTATCCCTTCTCTATGAGCGAGGTGTGCATGTTAGCCGTTTGGCATGCTGGCAGCTACCCCCATCCACCTCTCCCCCTACACTGACAGCACTATCAGAGTAAAAGGCGAAGAACCCTGGAGCAGGTTCAACAGAGGTTTCGTCATTCCTCTCATCTGGGCCTTCACGGCACGTTAGCTCTGCATCCTTCCCATCCACTAACTTTAAAATATGCTTATTAAACTTAACACTCCTATACCATCTAGTGCCGCTGTTGAGCGGGTTTTTTCAGTAAGGAAGGATAAACTGCGTCGGAAACGAGGCTCGCTCTTAGATGCAACTTTTGAGAAGCTTGTTTTCTTAAAGGCCAATAAAGATCTTTTGAATAATAGTTCTTAAGTTTTTATATTTAGCTAATAAATGTCAATTATCATTGCCATGCACAATAACTCATTTGATTCATTTCTTTAGTATTTCGTATTATTGTTTTGCAAAACTAAACTTTCCTAGTATATTCTAGCATTAGTAAATTAGTATCAATAGTATGCTACATCCTCTGTTATGTTGCAATTCCTAGTAATAAATCTTGCAGTAATTTGTTTCACTTTTTTTGAAAATATTATGCCTTATAAGTCATAACGCAATGAAGGCATGCACAGACTTCATAGCCTATGCATTAACCAGTGGATACAAACCAACACATACTCGCACAAGCGAATGTTTATATATAATAATATTTTATGTATATATAAATTATAATATACCTATGCATATATATAATATATTTAATTTCATTAAAAGTAACAGTAACGAGTAACGGTGCCGTTACTATCAGGTCATCCCATAAGTAACGTCGTTTTTTACGATAGATTAAGTTGAAACTAGTCCTACTCGGTTTAAACAAATTTTCCGAAGGTTATATCTAAGAGATGATCTATCATATTTCGCTACATACTTTACAGACCTTGACCAGTGAAGACGTGTGGTTTGCTTTATGTGAACCCCTCATAAACATGGCAGTATCAGAAGAGCTATCAGGCATATAATGCTTTACGAGTTTCAAAAAAGGGAATAGTGCTACTGAAGCAACGCGAAACATTCAGGACGTTTATAGCAACGATATTCTGCATGTGAGGAAATGTCAAAGATGGTTTCAAAAGTTTAGGAATGGTGACTGCTGTTTGACAGATGCAGCACGCTCTGGACGCCCTGCTGAGTTTGATGATGATCTGCTGTTAGCCGCACTTGAAGAAGATTGTTCAACAACTGTCGAAGAATCGGCCCAAACTCAATTCATCCCCGTCCACCATCCATCGACATTTGCAACAACTCGGGAAAGTGGGTGCCACATGAATTGTCGGTCGACAATTTGAGGGTGCGGGTAAACATTAGCACAGCTCTTCATTCCCGTGAACTCCAAGATCCGTTTTTGCAGTTTAGTGACTGGTGATGAAAAGTGGATACTGTACCAGAATGTTAAGCGCCGTCGACAGTGGGTTTGTGCCGGAGAACCAGCGACACCACAGCCAAAACCAATCTTCACCCTCGGAAGGTGTTGCTCAGTGTTTGGTGGGATAAAGGTGGTGTAATACACTGAAACCTTACCACACAACCAAACAATCACCGCTCAAGTCTCGTGTCAACAACTGGATCGATTGAACACTGCACTAAAAGAAGAGACCTTCTTTGGTTAATCGGAAAGGAATCGTGTTCCACCACGACAACGCACGTCCTCATACAGCTCGGATCACTTCTGCAAAAATTGAGGAGCTTGGGTGGGAAAAACTTCCATACTCCATATTCTCCAGACTTTGCGCCTTCAGATTATCATCTCTTCAGGAGTCTGCAAACTATCTTGACGAGAACCGTATACTTCTTTAGATGACCTGCACACCAGTCTTTGTACGTTTTTTGCCTCAAAACCGCCTGAATTTTATAAACATGGCATTGAAAAGCTTATAGGACGTTGGCAGTGTGTCAGTGATTCCGATGGAAAATATATACTAGATTAAAAGTTTCAGTGGAGTTTTTTTTGTCCTTCAAATTCCGATCTAAAAAACGACATTACTTATGGGATGACTTGATAGTTACTTTTAAAAAATGGTAACTGTAACGATAACGGCCTTACATTTAGACTGTGGTAACGGCATTACATTTATAAAGTAACGAGCACAGCACTGGTTACTATATATACAGGGTGTCCCAGGACTATGTCAATATTTCAGGTTATTTTTTAGGTCATTCCGAGTCAAAATGTTTCATGAACATGGGTCCGATTCTCAACAGTTACAGAGCTATGGGTATTTGAAGTTAAAGAATGGTTCACACGTAATAATCTGTTTTATTGAACAAGTGTCAAGTATGTACAGCTCAGTCGACAATAAATGTTCAAAATGTCCGCCTTCAGCTTGAATACACATTCTAACTCGTCGTAACTCGTAACATTAACTGAGTAACCCGACCAACAACGTCAGGGTCGTTCTGTCTGCGTTCTACAGCACCCATAATTCGACGAAGCAGTTTCTTCCTGTTCGTTTTTTGCTCGTACACCATCGCCTTCATTTTGCCCGACAGATAAAAATCTAGTGGGGTTAGGTCTGGTGATCTCAGTGGCCAGACTCGTGGACCTCCACGGCCAATCCGCCAATCACCGCAGAACCACCCTAACGTTGTTGGTAGGATTACTCATTCAATGTTACGACGAATTAGAATGTGTATTCAAGCTGAAGGCGGACATTTTGAACATTTATTGTAGACTGAGCTGTACATACTTAGCACGTGTTCGATAAAACAGAGTACTGTGTGTGAACCATTCTTCAACTTTAAATACCTATAGCTCCGTAACCGTTAAGAATCGGACTTATGTTCATAGAACATTTTTGAACTCGGAATGACCTCAAAAATAATAATCTGAAATATTGACACACACACACACACACACATATATATATATATTATATATAATGGGTCTTTTCGGTTTGACGGACTGCTACAGATTTTTACGAAACTTAGCAAATCAATTAGGTTGCTATCTGATAGATGTTAGGTTAGGTTTAGCAAACTATTGGATTTGCTAAGTTTCATAAAAATCTGTAGCAATCCGCCAAACCAGAAAGATCCAATAGAATTAAACACTAAATTTACACATTTTATTTTCAATATAAATTGAGATCAGGAGGTTTCATCTCCAGTTTTACAGTAAAAATAAAACCGGAGACTGACAACAAAAACTGGTAAGTTGGCAACCCTTGTTTGTTTTAAGTTATCAATGAATTAGATAATGGCACTGAATCCTGCCCAATGGGCAGCTGTTGTGAACAATCATATTTGTCCAATAAACTTTCAAATGTTAATATAATCATAATAGAGAAGAGAAGACTGTAGATAATTAAAGGAATCGTCAAATACAATATATGCAAATGTTAAAAAAAATAGTAAATAAATAAATCAAATAGGACAAAATGTACATCTCCCAAGTTTACAGACTAGAAGCTAGGTTTGGCCGGCCACCTTTTTACTAATCCTATCAGAAAACCCAGCTTGGCTAACTGCCTGGCTCAACTAAGTTGTCCCAGCACTACAAAATTCAGTGGAAAGACTATTACCTATAGTCTGAAAAAAATAAAAAATTATTCCTCTTCAAAGAATACACTTAAATAGGGGGAGAAAAACCTTTGAAATAAAAAAATGTGCTTTTGATATATTCCTGCCCTACTACTATGAGAAGCTTTCTCTAAATACTTTATATTTAAAAACATATTTAACCATTTATACTACACATTTAAAGTTGACAGCAGAGTTATGAGTGTAGCCTAGGCCTAGCAACTTAAGGTAGATTAGCCTACTGTAGGTATTTACAAATATCATTCAATACGATAATAAAAATTTAGTTTTACACAATTCTTAGCCATGAAAATTAGGTTTACAAGGCACAGAGGAGCAGAAAGGGGAGTTTGTCCTAAGAGAAAAATAACTTCATTCCAGTCTATCTCATAAGGTTACTCAACTCTCAAAGGAATTTAATTTATCCCTAAATTGGACTGTTAGAAGCGAGGGAAACAAGGAAAAGAATAAGAGAAAGTGGTGACTGCGAAGGTTTTAAAATAGATGAACAATGGCTCTTATAATGTCTCTGATGAAAACATTTAGCCTACTTGAAATTAGGTCCCCATCTGTTAAATTTTTAGAGGTTTTAATCATTCTAATCAGTGTATTATTACCTTCTGTTTAGCAAGGATAATTTTTTATATTACTTTTTTTAAGCAATATTCTGAAGTTTAATACAAGAATGTAAATAGATCTTTCTAACTAGAATGTATATTGTAACCTAAGTTAGGAAAGCAAATGTGTTTGTTATTCATTTTTAACTTAAGTAATATTTAGAAGTATTTTTTATGCCAGTCATCTCTAAAATTTGAATTTCTTTGTCATATTTACATAGCCGAGAAAAACAGTGAAAGGATAATTTTTTTTTTTTTTTTAAAGCAATTTTTCTTCATTGAAAGCCTTTTTTTATGTAGTTTGCTATTTATAATTTATGTAAAGGTTTATATTACCATGCTTATTAAATTAGATAAACTATCATACATAGTATCTTCATAACATTAAAAAAGTTTGCAATTAGGTTAGACAAAGATGTTTATACATTACAATGTTGCTTGTATGATATATGATTAAATTACTCGTCTTACTGTTACAATGCATCATTTGGTGATAATATATAGGCTAGATTTTGTTGCAAAACTGAAGATTAATTTTGAGCAAGCTTTTTAAGCATATTATTATAGTACATATAGTCTATTTAATCTTCTGTAATTTTAATAAAAACTTATGTCCTGATAAGTGGATTAGCAACCCTAAATGACAAATTGCAAAACAGAATATATTAACACAAATGAAGACTGTCACATTATTAGAGGTTGTATTGTACTTGCAAATATCATTTTCAACTTGTTAGAAAAGAAATAAACAAAACGTGAGAAAGTCCTTAATTTTTGGCTTCATTTACTGAAGTTAAAAATGTAAATAATAAAATTCTTGATGCCAATACTGAAATAACACAATCAATCTTCCCCATCAACTGCATGAATCTTATTCACTTTTAATAATTACAATGTACCAGTATGGTACTTTATAAATATGGTATATGAGTCCTAGAGTAATTACTAAGTACTAAATAAATAAAATATTAAAATTTCAATATTTTTAATTAATAAGGTTTTAACCAACACATTTAAGTCATCAAACATGAACTTAAAATTTTATTATAGACTCCCAGCAATCATTAAATTGAATTTAACTAAATAGACTTACCTATCACTATCAAAACTAAAAAATTAAATTTTGTCTTAACAGATAAACATTTTCCAGTTTTATCATATACTTATCAGTGTGTATACCATACCATGAACTGCAGTTAGATTCATGAAATTAGGTACTATACCTCAATAAAAATATTTTGGCATCTTATAAACTGGGTTGACTTTCATCTTGGATGCCAAAGTACAGCTACATATCTTTACTTATGACCACACAAAATCTTAAGAGTAGGGCCTAACCCTCATGCTTTAGATTTATCAAAACAAACATTAGGCCTCAAATCTTTTTTAGCTGAAGCCTGTAAACAATGAGTAAATAGAATTATATTCTGTGACAACTATGTTATATCAGATCCTGACACCGTCACCAGTATGTGAGAAACTAACTCTGTACCAGGTCAGTCAATATAATGAGTAGATAACTTTATTAGCAGTGTGTTATTTTAATATGGTAAAAGAAAATGGTGCCATAATCTTCAGAGCATTTCTTATAAATATATAGATGTAATGAACTTCTTTGGGGTCCATTAAAAACATTTTAGGGGTAAAGAAAAAGTCACTGAAAAGTAATTTTAAAATATAAAGCTAAAAGTGATTAAATTACTTACAGTTTTCTTTTGACATAGCTTAGGTTCATATTAACTCTACTTTGAAGATACAGGATGTCCAAGAAATAATGATACAAAAATATTTTTTTTTAGTCAATAGGACTTATGTATACAATATATAGCCACAGTGTGGTTATTTACATCAATTTCTAACACTTCAGAACATATCCACAACATGATCATCATTTATCACTAACAAGGCATATTCAGTGCTCAAACTCCATTAGAGCATTAGCAAGATCGCTTCTCAAATGGACCCAGTGACCTCCATTTCTTTCCTGGAGTTCTGCCAAACTATTGTGTTTGTCACAATACCCAAGTCTTTTAACATACTGGTATGGTACCATACTCCCACAGATAAAAATTCAAATGGGTCAAGTCAGGTGATTGAGGGGGACAATGCTATTAGTCTACCATGGCCTATCAAACACTGAAGAAAGGTCGTGAACAGCAACAGCAAAGTGGGAATTCACCCCATCTTGTTAAAAGAATACACTTCTCCCGTCAACTCCAATAGCCTTTAGTTGATGAATAAAAAATGCAAGTATAATTCACTCCAGTCACATAACTGTCAAAGAAAAATGGAACAATTATGTAGTCCTATGACATAGCACACTTTTGGTGAATCCCATTCATGTTCATTTGTTTCAGCACTGCATAGGCCACCTTGATCACATTACTTAACCCCTTCTGACTTTTATCTATGGAGTTACGTTAAAACACTTGTGTGACAAACTAAGTATCTGACAGAACTCCATCAAAGAATCAGGTTATTAGATCCATTTTGCAAAAGCATCTTGCTAATGCTGTAATGAGTGTTGAATACACACTGGTGATAAATGATGGTCCTCATATGGAAGTGTTTAAATAGTGTGTGTTTGGAAATTTAAACCACCATGTATATTGTACATACAGTACCTATATACAGTATTGATTAATAAAAAATTACTAATTTCAAAGCAGTTCTTCAGACACCCTGTACTTCAGTTATCTCATGCTTCTAAAACAAATTGGTACTTTGTTAATATTAAATGCCAAGTACAGTAACTATTGTTACATACTGTGTATGTACAGTACAATGTACAATTATTTCCATATATATTTATGAATTGTATGTCAATAATTACTTTAACTATAGCCTGCAGATATGCTTGGGATTTTAAATACAGCATGTACTTTCCTGTTCCTGATTATTACTAACTATTAAAAAGAAGTTAAATATACATATTAGTTATCCCTCATAGGCAGTGTTTCTAAACCTGGGGATTGCAAGAGATGCTCAGAAAAAAAGGGCCTATATAGAAAACAAATTTATTTTTCAAACAAAAAAAAAAAAAATTATAAAAATGTAAAATTAAGCTAATTTTTTTTTTTTAAGTGAGGAACTCGTGTAATGTTACAGTTTGCAGTTGAAACTATTTGTGTTAGTTGTAATCTCCATATAAAACTGTTCATTTATGTCTATCTTATATTCAGCTAAATAGACTAAACAGAGTAACACAGACAATCAATTTCACTACTTTCTTTTAATTGCAATCACTGTTGATGAGAAGCCCAATTTTCATAAGTTAAGCTATGTCTTCTGACAGGAATGACAACTATAGGGTCTTGTCAGAAGAATGTTCAATCAATATATCACGTAGGTTTCCTGCAAGTTAGCCAGACTACCACCACCCTTTCATTGAATGGATTAAGTATCCATTTCTTACCAACTTTCCATCATCACAAAGGATATAGTTCAGGGGCTGTTTTTGCAGTTCAAGTATGCTTACCATCATTTAAGGAAGTGGTCACAATTTTTTTTTTTGGCTAGCAAAAGAAAAGATCAAGAAACACTGTTCTTGGGCCTTGGCCAAATATTAATATAAAATATCTCAATTTTTACAGGTAGCTATAGCTACTAAATATTATTCTTTGTTTTTATAACATTCAGCATTTATTTTATTGGCTATATAGGGCCTGCCTACTTATATTTTGTATTTCAGTCCAAAAAGCTAAAAAAGTTAAGCCTGCAGGTTAAGTTTAATTAGAAGAAAACTATTTTATATATTTAGAAGGTTTTTACAACAAAAACAATAATTCATTGAAACTAAGGCTATGTTTATTTTCTGTACAAAGTGGAATTTCTGTTAGGACAACTTAAGAGAAAAAAAAAGAAAAGGGGTTCTTGCACTAACTATATATATATATATATTTTTTTTGTATTGGGGCATTTACCGCCATTTCCCGCTATACACTAGCGGATATCATGGTGAAGCAGAATATGAGAGAGAGAAACAGAGAGGGGAAAGGCACTAGAAGTTGGAGGACCGCAGACAACGGGTGAGAAGTCACCTAAAGCTCAGAGGAGGCGAGATTGGGAGAGGAAAAGGAAAAGACGGTCAAGCGAGAAGAGAGGGCTCTCAGCGAGCATAAGACGTAAACGATCGGGGAGGGGGAAATCAGAGAGGAACGGGAAGGCGCGACGACGTACTGACGACAGGGTGGGGCATTCCACAAGGATGTGAAAGACGGTGAGGGGCGACTGGCAGGAGGCGCAACAAGGAGCCTCCTGCCAGGACATAAGATAGCCGTGCGTGAGGCGCGTATGGCCGATGCGAAGCCGCGCAAGGACGACCTCTTTGTGTCGGGAGCGGTGGAAAGAGGACGCCCAATATGACAGGCGGGGGCGGATGGACCAGAGTTTATTTCCGGTGGCATCGTCCCAGGACTGCTGCCATATGCGGTCGTAGAGGGACCGAAAGACCTGCACATAGTCAGAGAAGGGGAGCGGGCGGGGGGGGGGCATCGAGGCGGCGGACCGGGCTGTGCGGTCAGCCGCCTCATTACCGGAAACACCGACATGGGCAGGAACCCAGCAGAAGGTGACCCGGATCCGGTGAACGGTGTGCAGGACATGGTACTCCTGTTGAATAATGCGTACGAGGGGGTCCGGGGAATCATAGCGCTCGAGCGCTTGAAGGGCGCTCAGCGAGTCCGAAAAGATGGTACAGGAAGACCGCGAAAAACCCGATACCAGACGGAGGGCTTCCAGAAGGGCAAAGAGCTCCGCGGAAAAGATGGAGGCCTGAACCGGCAGGGGGATACCCCGGGAGGTAGGTGACAGCGACGGAGAGAAGACGGCGGCCGCGACACCTGCAGGGGAGCGCGAGCCGTCGGTGTAGACGGGAACATCGTCCGAGTGTACGGGAAGATGGGCCAGAAAAGAAGACCGGAGGACGGTAGGAGACTCCTTACGCAGGCCACGGAGCGCCTGGCAGCGGCAGATAGGGGTGGTCAGCCAGGGGGGCGACAGGTCGAAGGAGAACGGCAGAATAGAGGGTGGGGGGATCCCCAGGGACGAAAAGATGTCGGCCAGGGAGGCAGCGAAATGCCACGTGTCAGGCCGGGGTAGCGCCTGGGAGATCGCGGAGAAGAGTAGGGACCTCGGGAGGCGGCAGATGCGAAGGTAACACTTCGCCATGAGAAGGCCCCGGCGAAGGGGCAGGGGGGGGGTCCGCAGTCCACCTGAAGACTAGCGACAGGGGACGAGCGGAAGGCACCCGACGCCAGGCGAAGGCCACGGTGGAGAAGAGGATCCAGCATACGGAGTGCCGGAGAGGAGGCGGAGCTGTAGACCACACAGCCGTAGTCGATGCGGGATTGCACCAGGGAGGTGTACAGGCGCAGCAGAGTACGCCTGTCCGCCCCCCAGGTCATGTGGGACAGGTGACTCAAAAGGGAGAGGGTGCGGCGAGATGATTGCCGCAACCGCCTAAGGTGTGGAACCCAACCGAAAAATTCGTCGAGGGTCATACCCAGGAATCGAACGGATGGGACGAGGGGAAGAGGAGTGCCGGCAAGGGTAAGGGCGAAGGTATGCGACAGACGGAGGCGCCGAGGACGGAAAAGCATACTGGAAGACTTAGAGGGTGAGAAAGCATAGCCAACCGAGGACGCCCAGCGAACCACCGCGTTGATGGCTAGCTGGAGTCGACGTTCAGCCAAAGACGGGAGGCGGCCAGAGCAATAGATAGCCAGGTCATCGGCATAGAGGGAGCTACGAACGGAAGTAGGCAGGACCGTAGCGACTGTGTTCATCACTAGTGAGAAACACAGGACGCTAAGGACACTACCCTGAGGGACACCCTCCTCCAACGGAAAGCGGTCAGAGAGGGTAGAACCGATGCGGACGCGGAAAGAACGGGCGGACAAGAAGTTATAAATAAAGGAGGGGAGAAAGCCTACGAAACCCAGGGAGCGTAAGCAGTCAAAGACCGCGCTCCGCCGAGTAGTATCGTAGGCCTTCTGGAGGTCGAAAAAGACGGCGAGTACAAAGTGACGCCGGGAGAAAGCCTCCTGCACGTCGTGGCTAAGGAGGAGGGGGTCGGTGGTAGACCGGAAGCGCCGGAAACCAGCCTGGGTAGCAGGGTATTGGTCACTCGCCTCCAGAGTAAGGGACAGCCGCGAGGCGACCATCGCCTCCATAACCTTGCAGGCGCAGCATGTCAGGGAAATGGGGCGATAGTTCGACGGGAGTGAGGGGTCTTTATCGGGCTTCGGGATGGGGACGACGATGGACTCACGCCACCGGTCCGGGAATGAACCCTCCAACCAAATCCGGTTATAGAGGTCCAGTACAAAGCTGAGAGCAGAGGGGTGGAGGTGCCGTAACAAGTCATAGGGGATATTATCGGGGCCGGTGCGGAGGAGCGTCGGGGGCGGAGGGCCTCCCGAAGCTCCGTCATGCGGAAGAGGTGATTATAGGGGTCATCCCTATGAGGTGGAAAATCCGGTGGGTCGCGGCGGGAATGGGGGGAATCGGAACTGGAGATGGCTGCGAAGTGCGCCGCGAGTGCGTTCGCGACGGCCTCCGGATCGGAGACGAACTCGTCGTCCCCGACCCGAAGCACCGGGGGTCGAGGGGGGACACGGGTCCCCTCAAAGCTACGCACCTTGCGCCAAACAGTCGAGGGGGCAGTCGAGAGGAGATCCCGGACACGTAACTCCGCCAGGAGGTACGCCGGGCCAGTTTCAGGACCCGACGGGCCACTGCCTTCAGGCGCTGAAATCTATCTTGTGCTCCAGCTGGCGGGTCCGGTAGAAGCGGCGGCCGGCACGGCGCCGCTCCTGAACGGCATGGGAGCACTCTGGGGTCCACCATGGGACGCTTCGCGGCCTGGGGGAGCCAGAGGTACGGGGGATGCAACTGGCGGCAGCCGAGAGGATCTTACTCTCGAGGAAGGCGAGGGCCTCACTGACGGAGGGAAAGGCAGGAATTGATGGCGAGATCGCCGTGCCCCTCGCGTATGAGGCCCAGTCTGCTCGGGCGAACAGCCAGCGCGGGCGGACAGAGGTGGGGGGGAGGAGACGGGTCGGGGTAAGACACACTGGGAAATGGTCACTGCCGGAAGAATCCGGCAGGACCTCCCAGGTGAACTCCGTCACGATTTCGAGGGAAACCAGGGAAAGGTCGATACAGGTGAAACTGTCGTGGGCCGAGTGAAGGCAGGTTGGGGAGCCATCGTTCAGAAAGGTGAACTCGAGCTCGTCCATAAGGGAGAGAAGGGTCCCGGAGAGAAAGGTGGAGCAAACGTCCCCCCAGGCCGGGTCCCGACTGTTGAAGTCCCCGAGAATCAGAAAGGGCGGGGAAGCTGAAGAATTAGGTCACGGAGAGAATCGGGTGGAGGGCGTACGTTAGGGGAGAGGTAAAGAGAGCAGACCGTGAGCTGGCGCCCCAAGGAAAGGCGCACGGCCACAGCTTGCAGGACTGTACGGAGCGGGAGGGGGCGGAAAGGGACGGAGCGGTGCACGAAGACCGCGGCGCCCCCCCTCCCCGCCCCATCGAGAGGCGGGGAAGGGAGCCCGCAGTAACCGGACACTCGAGGGAGGGAACGGGATCCCAGAATCGTCTCCTGAAGGCAGAAACACACCGGACACCTGGAGGCCAGGAGAGAGGAGAGACTCTCGAGGCCTACCAGGAGCCCGCGGATGTTCCACTGCAGGAGCGAGGTATAGGGAGGGGTAGGAAGTCAGCGTAAAGGATGGTTATGGGGTGGGTGGGCCGATCGGGCGGCCCGAGATTAAAGAGGGAATCGGAAAGCCCCGGAGTTCAGCGAGGGACGCCGAACGAGGGCGAAGGTCACCCCGACGAGGGGGCGATGTGGAACCAGACGCCGGCAAGTCCTCCAGAAGAGGAGTCTCCCGGACGTCCGGGGGAGAGCGATGCAGAGAAGGGGATGTGAGAGGTATCCAGAATGCCCCTCCCTTCACCGGAGGTGCGGGGGAGGCAGGACTACGAGGGGGAGTGGAAAATAATACCTCACCCAGAGGCATTGGCAGGTCGAGGAGAGAGATGGGGCGGGTCAAGCGCGGGGGCGTGCACGTCCCACCCACGCCGACCAGGCGGGCGAGTTCCCCCTCCAGTGGGTCCATCGACCGGGCCGGAGAGGGGTGTATCTCAGCCCCCACCACGAGGGCCATCGGGGACCCCAGGGGGGAGCGTGCATAACGGTTGCAATATATATATATATATATATATATATATATATATATAAAGGTATAGGCTCTATAGCTACCATAAATATAAAATTTTGAAAATGTGGGTTCAAATACTTTTGTGATATGATAAAATGCACAAACTACAGCCCAGAAAATAAGATCCCTAAGAAAATGAGCCACCAAGCATAGAGAAGCTCCAGTAAGATGATTGTATTGTGAAATTGGTCAATACTCAGAAAACAATGAATATGTCAGCCAAATAACAAGAACCTGACTGGTCTAATGGATGAGATGGGTGGATCACCAAAAACCACCATTAATCATGAATTTATATGTAGCTACTACTGGAAAATTATACAAGAATATTTCTCTGAACAGTGGTCTATCATGTTATAGTTAGCTACCAGACATGGAGTAATAGTAATAGACTATTACAGGATTTTTCAAGTAATAGATCATAATTTTTTGGCTGTAATAGTAATAGACTATTATCTATTACTTTGCCTTCTATTACTTTTCTATTACAGTAGCACTTCATTAAGTCTGGGTTGTCAAAAATTTTCTGTTATTGTTGTCATTCAACCATTTTCTTTGACAAGGAAATAACAAAAAAACAACCATATCATACTTGTTATTATACACCAAAAACCTTGCATACCTGTATAAGATTTCATTATTACACAAGAATATTATATTACTGCAAACTGTAGATCAAATAACATACTGATGAAGGTGCATTCTGTGCTGAAAGCACCTGCCCTTAAGCTAGAGCAGTTCAACTGTGTTCAGCTCACTAAATATATGAACAGAGTATCTTTGAAAATGTGTGTGAAATCCTGACACCATTTGAAAGTGCTACAAATCTGGTGCAGGGACAGAACTGTATCACAGCAAGCCTTGTTGTGCTATGTATCAGAAGCTTGAAAGCCCAGCTCCAGCAGCTGTCTGCAAAGTTGACTGCAAATTTGTAGCATCCCTGAAGTCTTCTTTTGAGATGATGATAAGCCCTTATGAAGACAAGGAAGTCTTTCTTCTGGCTATGGCTCTAGACCAATGCTTCAAGCTTAAATGGTGTTCTGGAGCACAGTTTGAGAAGCTGCAGAGTGAGCTGATTGCGAAGGCCAGCCGGGTTCAGCAAGATTCATCACCAGTCACCACTTCTCACCACCTCAACTGAGTCTAGTGAGCCCCCTGCCAAGAATATGGAATGACAGCCTACTACCTCTACCTTGATCCAGTCAGAGGTACAGGACTACCTGCCTAAGCCCTGCCTGGAAAGATCCAAGGACCCACTGCCATACTGGGAAGCCAATGAATCCTCTTTTCCCAACCTTGCTCAACTGGCAAGAAGGTATTTGGCAGTTCTAACCACATTGGCCCCTGTTGAATGATTGTTCAGTATTGGAGGGAAGATCTTCAGGCCAGAGATATATCACCTTTTGGACACAGTATTTGAACAACTGATGTTTCCAAGATGCAATGGACATTTTGTGTGAACAAAGAACCAAAAAATTAACCAAATCTAAACTAAAATAAACATGTGAACTAATACTATGACAAATTTTTCCTTCAATATTTAATTAAAATTTATCAAGACCTAGTCTCTGAAATTGTAATGATTTGGCTGAAACAAATATTTGTTACCACACTGCTCCTAACTGCATTTAAATAGACATAATGATCCTTTTCAAATGAGAGAAGTACCCCACATACAAAAGTAACGGTAATAGAAACCCAGCAATAGACCCCATGTCTGTCAGCTACCATACCAAATTTATTTTTAGTTCATAAAGCCAACTATTTTTAAATTGGATATATTACCAGTCTTATCGGGTTCAGCCCAGTTGTTTTTGTTTATTCATATTAGCCTACATTTAAATAGTTAGAAGTTACATATAAAATGAGTTACAATCCTAGGCTTCAAGCTTATTAAGGTAAGTATGATAATGAATATTAAAATATATATTTTCTACAAGTTTAATAGAGTCAATTTACCATTTAGTCTCAAAAACAAATTTTAGATTAGCCTAACCTAATTTGATTTTTTCACACTAAAGTAAATTGACTGTGCATGACTTGGATAACCACAATAGGTGCCAGTGGCTTCACATTTTCCAAATAAAATCAAATGTAGCTAATGTAAAATATATCAATATCATGTCTTAGGTGAGGGGACCAAGCTTCAATTACATTACATTTCATTTGGAAAACATGAAGCCACTGGGGCCTATTGACATTATCCAAGTCATTAGCTATATTTATAATAAAATCCTACAAACTGTCAATCTCATTAGCTAATTAGCATACAACTATTTACTACTACCGAAGTCATAGCGATGTACCAATATCGCTTTTTAGCCAATAATAACCAATACCGATAATTAAAAACAGTATTGGCCAATAACCAATACCAATATCCAGCTAGAGTTTATTAGTTTGTCATATTTTTGTAACATTCATAATTTATTTTCTGTGTTGAAAACTTGGCAACAAAGCAATAATCCTTTTCATTAAAGATGGCAACACTGCATTAGATGTCCTAGTTTTGTTTGTTATACAATTGGACTGCGGGCCTATGTTGGGCTTAGTAAATGTGTTTTTAACCAGCTAGCTAGGTTAATATTGAGCTATGACTAAAGATAGTTTTTTGGTTTTCTAGGCTTTATACCTATTTCTCAAAGGATTTACACTTGTAAACATTGTCAGTGCTGCTAGAAATTGGCTCTCTTCTGAACATACCTACAGAGCAGGTGCTATTTTTACACAAGAACTTAACCCTTGTGAAGAAATAAGTTATGTGAAGTGATAAAACAATAAAATATTGGAAATTTCATCCTCTAAATAGTCTTTTATTCATAATTTTGGAAAAATCCATACTTTTTAAATATCGGCTGATTCCAATATAGATAAAAATCTACCAATGATACCACCAATACTGATATATCTGTACATCCCTACAAAGTAACCTACAGTACATAACTGAAGCTTGATTACACAGTATTTACACACTATAAACTATCTTTCATTCATGAGTGTTGAAATTTTACTTAAAATTAACTAACAAGCTACCACATCGCATGGCAAGTCATTCCAAAAATCTACTACTCTATGACTTGCAAAGTATTTTCATGGATCAAGTCTCAAGCCTATTTTCTTATTCACCCGAGTTATCCTATCAACCTCTAGTGAGAAAAAGTTACGGACATCTAAATTGTTCAAACCTGAAAACATCTATCATACCATATCTATTCTGAGACCTAACACAAGAACTGTAGCTATAAATTACAAATGACTTTCTTACTCTTGTAACTAACATTCCTCTAAATAATACCTAGCATTTTATTTGTCTTATTTCTAGCTTCTAAGCACTGCTTAGAAAATTTTATATCACAACTAACTATAATGCCAAGATATTTTTCCTGTAACATCCACTAACCAGCTTCCTTGCATTTCATACTAAAGTTTTTATTATTTCTATCAAAATAGATGACTTTACATTTTTGAACATTGAATTCCATCTGCCATTTACTAGCTCAAGCAACTAATCTATCTTTTCTATAGGGTACAAGGAATTTTCCATTTGTAACTGGGGCAACTACCATACTTTTGTATCATCTGCCTAAAATAATATTTGACTTATATCCTGTAAATTAAATAAAATATACAGTACATACATATTTTCAGGGACATAACTAGCAGGGGGTGCAGCTGCACATGGGTCTCCAATCCATTCATTGAATGCCCAGTTAGGTCAATTGAACGCCCATTTAGGTCAATTGTATACCCTAATGATTAGTTAAATTATGATATTTTTGTTAGTTTAAATGAAAATGACAAAAATTTTCCTAGTCAATTTTGGGTTAATATTTGTCTTTTAACCCGCTCACACGCGGTTAAAACAGTATAATATATTTAATTGCCATTCAAAACTAAGAAAATATATATCTTATGTTGTGCAAAATTGTTCAAATTTCCTTTTTTAAATAAAATATATTTCCTGTTTTGGCTATAATGTACTTTTTTTCATAAAATATTTTTCCTGATTAGGCTATTTTTTCACTACTCTGCGACTTGGTTGAGTTTTGTTCTGGCAACTTTTTTTTTTCTAAATGGATTCAGTTTAGTGGTATTTGTGATAGAATTAGGATGTGCCATACGTATGGATTTTAATAACTTGATTCGTCATGTGCCCTAGATGAAGACAAAGGATTGGAATGTTTTTATCAATTATGGCGTTATTCTCTCATCCTTAACTTGCCTGAAATGTGACAGTGCGCGCCTAATATGAAAAGATCAGAAGATATTTAGGTGAAATAACCAATATTAACCTGTTAGGTTATAATTAAATGCCTAGTTAGGTCAACTGTACACCCTTGATAATTGGTTAGGTTAAGTCACAATATTTTCATTAGTTTAAATGAAAATGATGAGCGCAAACTTTTCTGGTTAATTTTGAGGTGTTTTGTACAAAACTGCCATCCATTTCCTGTGCAAATGCGGTTTTCGAGATGACAATATCTCAAAAACTATGCATTTGCACAGGAAATGGATGGCAGATTCATGCAAAACACCTCAAAATTGACCAAAAAAGTTTATCATAAAAACAGACTGAGTATAAAAATGAATAATTACCTCAATTTTGATTTGTTTTGCACAAATGAGATCCATTTCCTGTGAAAATGTGTAGTTTTTGAGATATCTTAAACTAAAGATAGGTGAAAATATCTCAAAAACTATGTATATGCACAGGAAATAGATATCACATTTGTGCAAAACAAATCAAAATTGACTAGAAAAATTTGTTATCAAAAAACTGAGTAATAACTAATTTTTATCACAAATTTTACTTTGACTAAATCCAACCATAACCTGCATGCATCAGACATAATATTCAACTAAAACTTACATTTTAACTAAAATTAATAGGAACTTTTTTCAAGGCACATTACTGCAAGAGTAAAATATTATGAAAGAATTTCTTATATTACACTTTTTGGTAATGGTTCAGAATATAGGCACCACTTAATTAAGCAAAATTTCGAAAAATACCATAGAGACAAAGTTGTTTCTCTCATTAAAATATGTTGATAGCATATGTCACATAGTCAAAAAAATGAAGTTAGAAAATTACGAAAAACCTATTTTTGGGTATGAATCTAAGAAATTTTGAGTTGGCAACCCTACTATCATATTGTTCATTCACTTGTTTGAAAATGGCTTCAGTCTGATGAATGTGCGGTAATGCTAGTAGAGCTCACATGGTGTTCTCCATTTAAATATAATGTATCCAATTTGTATAATTTAGGTCTCAGGGGTACGGGGGCAGAGCCCCTGTAAAGATCACATATCACAAATTGATCGGTATAGGGTTTTATATTTTTTAGGTTAGGTTTTCCATGAAACCTAGGTTCTCCTCATAGTTTTTGATGTTTCATTACATGTGTTTTTTCCTCCAAAACATGCTAAAACCATTGGTTTTCTATTGTTTAGGATAAGTCTGACTATCGCTATTACAGTAAATTATTACTTGTGCTGTGTTCTCCCACCCAAAACCCCTGGTTCCCACGGTGGTCCCCACAGATTGTAGGAGGGGTTGGGGGGGTGAAATCACTTCAAGCAATAATTTACTGTAATGGCAATGGTCACATTCATCCTAAACAACAGAAACCCAATGGTTTCAGCATGTTTCGGTGGAAAAAAACAAAAAATGAGGTGACGCCTCTATTCTGAACCGTTACCCTTTTTTTTTTTTAAACAATCATTACACAAAATGTTTGTAGATTTTGCAGTCTGGAAATTTAGATGAACTATTTTCATTACTGCATATGAATGGGATGAGAATTAGTGCAGGCTGTGAGCAACCAGGATAGTTATATGCCCCATCAAATAAGGCCTATAAACTTTCCAAACTGGAGCTTTGACCTAGCCTCAAAAGTTACATACCCTAGGTCAAGGTCTTTCTAATTTAGCTTGATATTAGGCCCACTTCACATGTTACTACTAACAACCCTGCAAAGATCTGAATTAGGTTCTTATTCTTAAGGTAATTAACTGATTTAACAATCCAACATGGTACGCATGTATTATTAGCCTGAACTAGCCTATTCACAACCTAGAACGATGGCTTGAACTACAGTTTATCTAGGCTGCCCGTTCGCTGGCCAACCTAGCCTGGCCTAGTAGTTTAATTAGAGCCGGACTTAGAGCCTACCAAGCAAGTTTCATTTTTAAAGAATTAACTCCGCTATCTTCTAGTCCTATTATTATGGTCAGCAAATTTATATTACGGTAAAAATAAGCTTCTTCACATGATACTGTTAGGCGCTAAACATTTTAAACAAGATCAAGTAACCCACTTCCACATCAAACAATCTTTATATTTACTACTAACTTACAGTATTTCATATCTTCATCATTCAGCAATTCCGAGCAACTTACAATGAAAACTTACCACATACACCTTTTTAAAGGATTATGAACACAGTTTAAAAACCTATATAATACATAATTACGAATTGCGTTCTCCATGCAGAACTTGCATAGAGATATTAACAATTTTAAATTATTAATCATAATTTAACAAAAATCAAAGGCAATTACAGGACCGTAACTACCTTTACGTTTCCCATATACTGTACGGTCCTAAATTTAAAAAGAACGAACGCTCTGAAAACCAATCACGTAATAGCAAAAGATGCCAGTTAGTTATTGTTTAAAAATGTTCTAGTTTTTTAAAGAAAGCTCTAGCATTTGCCATCAGGGACACAATTATCAAGCATGCTAAAAGATATTTAGAACATAATTTTTAAGCAGAAGAATTTAGCACATGAGTGCATGATGCTATAAGAAATAACAAACTGTGAATGAAAGGAAGAGGTCTTTCATTAAGGCTTTAGCACACCAAATATTTTGCACTAAATTTATAAATTGAAAATTACGAGATGGCGTAAGAGTCATCATAACTGGACTATGAAAATTATGAAAAGAAAACTATTACGCATTGAGGTGACGTGTGTGTATATATTATATATATATATAGCAATGACATTCGATCAAGTGAAACGGAAACGACTAAAGAAAAAATAAACCTGTTTGAAAAAGAACTTTTTTGCAAACTATATAGACATTTTTCAAAACATTATATGTTGAAATTATTCTAATGTACAAGCACTATTTTCTCTAATAACAAACATTATTAAAAATTTAAATTATTTTATGAATTTCATAATTCTGAAGTACCTTAATTACTTTTCTTACCTAAAAACTATTTTCACACATTTTCAACACATAACTCATGTACGTAACTCAACTGACCATTAAGAGCACATAATCTATACTCCTGCCCTACTCTTTTCAACTTTTAATGCACTACCTGTTTGTCACTTTACTTATTTTCTTCTGGTTATAGCCAGACAATTTTATTCAGTCCTAGGAGACACACCTATAAGCACTATAGCGTTATCATATGCAGTGAAGAATTAAATTAATATATCATCTTACTGACGCGGTTATGGCTGTCGCCAGATGATTTCATTCAACTTTAGGCACTAAAGGGCGAACATATCAGTGATGTAGGACTCAAGACCGGTCTCGAGACTTTTTTTCTGGTCTCGATCTCGGTCTCAGTCTCGACCATGGTGGTCTTGACTACATCACTGTGATGTTCCTCAAGTGCAGCGAACACTTATCTTGTTTTAAGTAGATAGTTAACCGCTGAAAAATGTTACAAACTATGAATTTGTGAATAAATTATGAGTACATTTTTTAATTGTAACTTGACAACCTCTTTAGAATCTTTATTCTTGAATGTGAAATACAGGCTTAGGAATTAAGCATCACACAATATTGAATACATGCAAAAATTGCATATGGTCTCGGTTTCGGTCTCGGGTGCTTAGGTCTCGATCCCAGTCTCACTCTCGGCCATGGTGGTCTCGACTACATCACTGTAACATATCGATCCAAAATTAACTTAACCAGGTGCCATTGGTTAACCCTTTAATGCCTAGCAGTAGCATATATCGTACATACATTTATGTTAAACAGAAAATTTTTCCGCATGCTCGAAGGTGAGCTTATCAGGGAGACTTAATCAGTTTATCAGAGATTATAGCGGACGGTGGGAGACCAGCCACACACTCTGAAGTAAGATTACGAAGTGTTAAATCCGAGGCTTAATTGCATGATTTATCAGGGATTATATATCAGATCAGATGGCAGTCACACGCTTAAAGATTTGCTTATCAGGGATTATGTCGGGCGTTCGGAAGTCAGCTCCACACACGCCCAGGTATGATAGCTATTCAGATAATTTACAAGTAGTTTCAAATAGGTAAATATGGTTAAAAGTCGTAAACTATTACTTATATTCCACACATATAACCATGGGGATTGTTGGATAGGAAACAGGATCTTTTGTATGTTTTCATGATATTCAGAACTTATTTATCCTTTTCAATGTTCATTCTTTTTATTGATGTATAACAGCATTATGATTCTTTAGTTACAGTAACCTGTAAAATGTATTACAAAATTTTCCGCTCTTTTCAGTTTATAGACTATTATTTTATTTTTATTTTATATTTTATTGCTGAGCAACTTTTTTAAATACCGTCACGTACCTACCTCTCTGCTTTCACACTTAAGTGTAACCAGTGGTCGAATTGTAAAATTTTAACAAGGGGGATGGTAGTGAGGGTGGGTAGGGTGACTTTTCAGGGAAAAATATGCAGGAAAATCATTAGTTTAGTGAAACGCTTTTTTGAGTGATTTCCATATTTTTTCACGTAAGTAAATTATGACACCTGACTTGAAACTTATATTTTGAAATACCATGATAAAATCCATTTTAATTACAATCAACCCCCTGTCCCTTTCCCTTAATCACAACACATTATACAGTATGATCATAGATTATTTATTTTAAACCATTTAAATCACGTAAAAACATATAAATATATTAGTCTTTCAATAAACAAAAAAAAGTAATACGGAGATATTTTATTTTACTTTCTGTGCTTTAGTCGGAATTAAATTGTTGTTAAAGCATATTTTATTTAGATAACAAGAAGGACGGTTATTTGATTTTGAGTTAACAAGGGGGATGCCATCTCCCCCCTCATCTTCCCTCATTCCCCCTTAATTTGAGCCCTGAGTGTAACTATCTAAATAGTCCTA
This sequence comes from Bathynomus jamesi, assembly GCA_023014485.1. Lineage (NCBI taxonomy): Eukaryota > Metazoa > Arthropoda > Malacostraca > Isopoda > Cirolanidae > Bathynomus > Bathynomus jamesi. The sequence goes on from JAJOZX010003911.1 coordinate 25,772, forward strand.
AACGTAGGTAAAGCCTTCTCACATGTTAAATTAAATTAAAGAGTTTTATTTAATACACAAACTATGTAAAATGGCAAATAAAACTTTATCATTCCACTTATGGAAAACTGATGAGTGGGTAGTTGGGAGGTAACGAAAATGGTTCACTGAGTAGGTAGGTAGTTAATCTAACAATTATTAAATTCCTTTTATGTCAATAACTGGGTGGATGAAACCAATTGGTTGCTCACCAGAGTTATTCTCCACACTAGTATTTATATACTGTGTGAGAAGAGCGTGCTCGGTAATAGAGATACATTACCGCTCAACCAACCGAGGAAAAAACCAAGACAACGCTGGTGGAAAAAGCCCCGCGAAGAGGAGAGAAAAGGAGAACGAAAACGAAGGACGGGGCGAGAGGACGCAACAGAGAAGGGACGAGAAGAGACAACGAAAAAGATCCCCACCAGCAAGTACGCTCTTGACAATTAAACAGGAAGGAGAAAAGAGACTCTCTAATAACTAACAGTAAGTGACTAATTGTGTTTTTAACCCAGCAAATTAATCACATTAAATTAAGCTGGGTCAGACAAGTTAGGCCTACATTGTGGCCTAAGACCCAGCATCAACTCATAGCTTAACAAAGGTGAAGGTAGATTGCCCTAACCTAATTTGGTGAGGAATCCTACTCTGGACCTCAATTTATCTGCCCGCTCTGGACCATTTCCGGAATCTCTAGGCTGACCCCTCTAGGCTAGACTTGATCTACTCTATAGTTAGACTGGAGATATAAGGGGTGGGTTAATTGTGGACCAATTCATACAGAGCATTTTTCGCATTGGTGGTCCGTGTGTGGGGAATTTACAAACCTTAACCTTACTTAACAAAAATTGCAGAATTAGGCTAAATGGTCTAGCCTAAGCCTAACCTAATCAAGCCTAATTAGGTCTACAACCTAGGGCCTAACTAGGAAACATTTACATTTAAGGAGTCTCATTCTCTTATAAGCTTAGACCTGAGTGACACATAAGTACTTGGTGGGAATTAAACCAAATTTAAACTTGACTGTTTTGTCTGTGCTCTCTCTTCTCTGGTAATTTCTTGTCCTCTATTTCATTACGATCCCCAGTTAAACAATTTTGCCTTAGACATGGACAGTGCGGAATTGAAAAAGTTAAAAAAGAAAAGGGGGGCAAAGTTGGGAGCTGTTACAAAGGCTGTGAACACTTTTAACAAAATTACACAATCAGGTAAGGAAGATTTAGAGTGTGTAATTCTCAAATTGGAAACTAAAAAGGAGGAAATAATAGCCATTAATGAGAGTATTTCAGAGTTAGTTGAATCCGAAATGGCTGAAGAACAATTGATAGACCTTTACGCTGATAATGATGATCAGGTAATCTCAATTGAACAGCAAATAAGGAGACTACGGTCTCGTTTGACTGACTTAACACCAAATAAACCTAATTCTGATTTTAATCAAAGTAGAGCTAACCTTCAACAAAATTTAAGTGGCATGCTAAATCCTGAGTCACAAGAATTGAGGGCTCAGTTACCCATTTTTCTAGTACCAACATTTGAAGGGGACACGGTACAATTCCCATTTTTCATTGACAAATTTGAGAGTTTAATAGGTAATAAACCTTATATTTCAACTGTTGAAAAGTTTAGCTACTTAACTAGTTTCCTTAAAGGCCCAGCCTATAACCTGATAGCCTATTTACCAGCCGTAGGGAATTCATATGAAGTAGCTATTGATCTCTTAAAACGTAATTACATTAATAAAGATGAGATTGTATATGAATTATCTCAACAAATTTTTGATTTTGCACCCATAAAAGATAACCATAGTGATATGGAAAATTTTTATACAAAATTAGAAGCTATTATAGGACAACTAGTTAGCAATGAGATAGATATTAAAGCTTCATCTTGGATTATACAAGGCATAGTTCTTAGGTGCCTTCCTTTGAGGGTTAAAGATATTTTAATTCTAAAGACGGGAGAAAATTATCCTAATCTAGAAAGTATAAGAAAACATTTCCCCAATATCCTAACTAATTACAAATTGAGAGATTTTCCAACACAAAATAAGACCCAGACTATGGATAAACCAAAGACTGTTCCCAGAGACCAACTAGCTACAGCCAAACAGACAAAACTTTATAGTGTAGAATCAAATGTGACCAACTGTAATACACGAACACCTACATCACAGAACTTTAATGTAACTGCTGCCTCAACTTACACACTACATTGCAAATTTTGTGCAAGTAATGAACACAGTAGTACTGGGTGTGATAAATATTCAGACTTTAACCAAAGAGCTAAAAGATGTGAACAGTTGAACCTATGTAAAAAGTGTACTGGCCAGGGACATTATAAGAAAGACTGTAAATCTAGGTTAAGATTCAAGTGTAAGTTTTGTAAAAGTTTACGACATGTCTCATCAATGTGTGATTCACCAAAGTGTCCAAACAATAGTACTCAAACTCAAAAGATACCTCCCCCAAACAAAGATAATCAAGAAAATGCCACTTTCATAGGACATTCTGTTTGTTCAAACAACGTAACAAAAAACACTGAGATTCTTTTACCAACTATTACTTTGGACTTAGTGAATAGTGAGGGTAGCACCACTCCAGTGAGATGTCTTATAGACTGTTGTTCTCAACAAACATTTGTTTCACAAAATGTAGTAAATAAATTGGGTTTGACACCAAACCCGAATGAACAAAAACTCAATATTGAATCCTTTGTTAAGGATAACTCGGACAAAAATAGCTATAAGACAATTGACCTGGAACTACAGTTAGAAAATAAATTAGAGAAAATTGAAGCAGTTATTATTTCTAAAGTAGGACAAAACAAACTGGTTATACCCAAACTAGAACAAACCATAAATCATTTGGTAAAACACTACAAAATAGCTGATAGACATATCACTAACAACACAGTAGCTAACATTGAAATGCTAATGGGGGCAGATTATATTAATCTTATTCATAAGGGCATAGTAGAGATAGGTAATGGTATAGCTATTCAGACTCCATCAGGGATAGCCCCTTTGGGTGATCTATCCAAATACAACCTAGACCTAAACCAAAACAGTTCATGACCAACAAATACTATGTGCCTCAACTCAGTCCTACATAACACCTGTAAGAATAGCAACACTTTGAATAATATTATCTCAACTGAGAACATTAATTCATCATTATCAAATGAAACTTTGGATGAGGCAATTCAAACTTTATGGTTGCTAGAATCTGTGGGTATACATGACACAAATCAAACTTCAGAAGATCAGTTAATGGTAGAAAGATATGAAGACACCATTCAGTGCAAAGACAATAGTTATTTTATTGAGTTACCTTGGAAAATAAATTGTCCAACTTTAAGAGATAATCTCAAAGTAGCTAAAGGACATTTATATAAAGTAATGAAAAAACTCAAACAAGATAATAGTATAAAAACATATAATGATGTCTTCAAAGAACAGCTACAAAAAGGCTTCATTGAAGAAGTAACAAATAACCCTTTTAAAAAAGATGGTTGTCATTATTTAACCCACAGGGGGGTCTATCGACAAGATGCCCCAACAACAAAACTCAGAGTAGTATATAACTGTAGCCTCAAAGACAGTGATAAACACAGTTTGAATGATTGCCTGATTGAGGGTCCTAATCTCATTTCTGACCTTGTGAAGATCTTACTGAGGTTCAGGTTAGATAAATATGCCGTACAAAGTGACATTTCAAAGGCATTTTTGAGAATAAATCTTAAAAATGAATATGATAAGAACCAACTTAGGTTCTTATGGTTCAAGGATCCATTTTATTTGAATAAAGGGTTCATAACCTATAGATTTAATGTTGTGTTGTTTGGAGCCAATTGCTCACCTAGCCTATTAGCATTGACAATTAGACATCATTTAAACCAGTTTAATAACTCTTTAACATTGAACTTCCTTAAGGAACATTTTTACGTAGACAATCTAATAGGCTCAACAACAACAAAATCTGAATTATCTGAAGTCTATGAACACTCTCAAAACATTATGCAACAAGGTCACTTTGAACTTAGAGAGTGGATTTCAAATGATGAGGATTTAAACAAAAAGATTTTAAAGGATAATAATGGTCTTACTGAGCCATCAGACAGAGTTAAAACTTTAGGTATGAACTGGTATTTGGATGCAACTTCTAACAGTCATGATTCAATCTGTACTAAAGGTTTTAAACTTGATGAGGAAGCAAATACTAAAAGACAAATATTATCAGAGGCTTCCAAAATTTTTGATCCCATGGGTCTATTCCTGCCTTCAACAATAAAATCAAAGATTCTCCTCCAAGAAATTTGGAGGACAAATGTTGGGTGGGATGATCCAATAACAAATGAAAATAAAAAATCTTGGAAGAAGTTAGCTGCTGATTTAACAAAAGTGCAGAACATTAAAATTCAAAGGTGCTGTGGGTTTAGGGATAAGCCCCAGAGACTTCATGTGTTTGCTGATGCAAGCACACAAGCTTATGGGTGCTGTGCGTATCTTGTAAGCCCTACAGAAAGTCATCTAATTTATGCAAAAGGGAAAGTTGCACCTCTCAAACCTACCCGAACCATACCTCAATTGGAACTATTGGCTGCTGCATTAGCCATTAAAACCATTTCATTGCTTAAGGATGCTTACCATGATGTGAACATAACTCATATCCACATCTGGCTTGACAGTCAGATTTGTCTTGCCTGGATACGGAATGATAGCATTAATAGTAAGAATATCTTTGTAAGAAATAGGCTAAAAGAAATAGCTGAAGCTAATGAAAGCCTACAAGTAAACTTTCACTATGTTCCAACTAAACAAAATCCAGCAGACTTTCTGACCAGAGGTTTATCCTACAAGTTGTTGAAGTCAAACAAAACTTGGTTTATGGGACCTAAGTGGCTCTGTAATACAGACCAATGGCCTGTGGAACAAGTTAACTTGACATTAAATTTAATCTTTTCAAATGAAAAGGTTGAACCAATCACTAATTATGACATTTATTCTGATTTCAACAAACTTGTCAGGGTTACAGCCTACTGTTTGAGGTTTGCTCACAACTGTTTAACTACAATTAACAAACAGCTAAATAAAAACAATCATAATTATACAGAAGTTGCAACCAAATACTGGATAGGCCATGCACAACAAAAAGAGTACAATAAAGAGTTAGAATTCTTAACTAATGGGAAACAAACAAAAGAACCTGTACCATCAGTAGTTGTGGATCTAAACTTGTTCAGAGATGAAGAAGGCCTTCTAAGGTGTAAAGGGAGATTAGACAAATCAAAACTGTCATACAAAAGCAAACATCCAATCCTTTTACCTAGATTTAGCTATTTGACAACATTAATCATCAGAAAAACACACAATGATGTATATCATATGGGGGTACCACAGACACTAACTACATTAAGAAAAACTTATTGGATACCCAAGGGAAGGATCACTGTTAAAACAGTCCTGAGTGAGTATATCACATGTAGGCGTATTCATGCTAGGCCCTATAGGAAACCAAATCCTCCTGCTTTGCCAGAGGAGAGAGTTACTCTCAACAGACCCTTTGAGACTGTAGGCATTGACTATACAGGAGCATTGACTGTAGGGGTGGGTGACACTGAACAAAAAATGTACATTGTACTGTTTACATGTGCTGCCTCACGAGCTGTTTATTTGGATGTTGTGGAGGACCTTACAGCAGAATCTTTTGTTGCTGTCTTTAAGAGATTCTGTGCACGACATTCAGTACCAAAGACAGTTTGGACTGACAATGCTACATATTTCAAGGCTGGTGAACAAGTCATCCACGACTTGTTAAGCGATGAAATCACACAATTATATATAAAAAATTCAAACATAAAGTGGAAGTATATTCCGGTTGCCTCTCCTTGGTATGGTTCTATCTGGGAGAGGAATATACAAACAGTAAAGAATTGCTTGAAGAAAGCAATTGGCAAAAAACAGATACACTTATTTGGGTTGCTCACTCTCCTGGCTGAGATTGAGAACATCATTAACAATAGACCACTCACTTATGTGAGTGACAACATTAATGACCCGGAACCATTAACTCCAAATCATTTGATTCGGGGAGAACAAGTTAGTCTCCTGCCGGACTACAATATAGACTCTTCAGAAGACCCAAACTGGACTCAACGACATGATGAGCTCCAGACTAAGTTACAACATTTAACTAGAGTTAAAGCTCATTTCATTAAACAGTGGAAAAATGAGTACTTGATGGGTCTAAGGGAGAGACATAAACAAATGACTAAGAAGGATTGGTCTGACACAATTAAGGTAGGGGACCTTGTTCTCATACATGACAGTACTCCAAGACAATACTGGCCTCTGGCTAGAGTTTCAGAACTCAGACCAGGGGCAGACGGGGTAACAAGAGTGATCAAATTAAGGACTTCAACGGGTGACACAACAAGAGACATTTCTCTTTTGTACCCTTTAGAGTCTGGACCCAAAACAATGGACTTTGGAGAACCTTCTCCACTGTTAGAAAATCTAGAAGAGGAAGAACCATTGTTGTCCCAAGGCGATACGATGACTAAGCTGATTGATGCAGCATTGCTTGTATATATATTAAGTTAAGGTGTGTATATATATCCATCTCATAATTGTAAGGTTAGTGAAAAATTAAATTAATTTAGAGCTAGCATTTTTGAGCTCTTGTGGCATCATTGTTTGGTCACACTGTTGGCATCATTTTGAGACGCTGCGCGTCTTTTCTACTCGTTTGTGGAAGGTCGTACGTAAAGGTGTGGTTTGATAGAGAGCTCTCTTGCAATTCAGTTTGGTTGTTTAGATACATGATTGTTGCATCGTGCAATAGTCCAGGTTGCGTTGTTGTTGCAAGGTTCAGAAAGAAGACCACGAATAGTACCCTTTTGTTTACTTTTTAAGTTCATGTAATTTAAGGTCTAAGGTAGGCCCGCATCGAGTCAGCAACCCTGAGGTTACCCTGAGGTAGGACCTAATAGGATCTCAAATCCGTAAAGTTTAATTTAGCTTAACTTGGGCTTTAGGTAGAACTTGCCCTTTAGAATTTGGCCGTTCACGGCTCAGCTGGGATTTCGAACCCGACAAATAAATAAAATAACATGGTCCTTCAGAACCGGATTTCTACCCCAAGACTGAGTCAGTGACCATTTTTCGGCAAAGTTCTGATTGTGCAAATTGTATCCCAAGTTAGGCCTAGACGGGTTGAGTATTATTGAGTTAAGGTCCCAGGGTAAAAAGTTTGGTCGCCCAATTGCGAAACTTGGCCAGTCGTCTGTCGTTTTTTGGCCTACTTTTTTCCGGTTTGGTTAATTTTGGGTTATTATTGAATTAAGGTCCCAGGGTAAAAAGTTTGGTCGCCCAATTGCGAAACTTGGCCAGTCGTCTGTCGTTTTTTGGCCTACTTTTTTTCCGGTTTGGTTAATTTTGGGTTATTATTGAATTAAGGTCCCAGGGTAAAAAGTTTGGTCGCCCAATTGCGAAACTTGGCCAGTCGTCTGTCGTTTTTTGGCCTACTTTTTTTCCGGTTTGGTTAATTTTGGGTTATTATTGAATTAAGGTCCCAGGGTAAAAAGTTTGGTCGCCCAATTGCGAAACTTGGCCAGTCGTCTGTCGTTTTTTGGCCTACTTTTTTTCCGGTTTGGTTAATTTTGGGTTATTATTGAATTAAGGTCCCAGGGTAAAGTTTGGTCGCCCAATTGCGAAACTTGGCCAGTCGTCTGTCGTTTTTTGGCCTACTTTTTTTCCGGTTTGGTTAATTTTGGGTTATTATTGAATTAAGGTCCCAGGGTAAAGTTTGGTCGCCCAATTGCGAAACTTGGCCAGTCGTCTGTCGTTTTTTGGCCTACTTTTTTTCCGGTTTGGTTAATTTTGGGTCATTATTGAATTAAGGTCCTGGGGTGGAAAATTTGGTATTCCATACTGGTGTTTGGTTAGTACTCCACTCAGCAATTCAGTTTATTTGAAAGTAAAATTTGCGTTTGATCAGTTTGGTTAAGTATTTCTGCCAATTCAGCTCATTTGGTATTGAGCCCAAGGGTTGTTTACATTGAAGATGAGTGCATCTGAATTGAACAAATTTATAAAAAGGAGAAGTGCCTACAAAGGTCTAATTACAAAGGTCATTGCCACTATAGATTCTGCCATAGAGCAAGAGGATTTACGCTTAGTGACTGCGAAGCTTGCCATATTAGAAACTAAAAAGGTTGCTCTAAGTGAGGTAAATGTTAAAATTGAGGCTCTTATAGAAGAGGATGAAATAGAAAATAACATAATTTACTTTGAAGAGATTATTGATGATATGATTAACGTAGGCCTCCGAGCAAAAGAGTTTAGCAGCTCAGTACAGTTAGAGACCAGGTCTAATAATGAAACACAACACTCAACAAATGATGCTTGTGAAGTTAAGGTTAACAGATCTGTAGTTCAATTACCGAGGCTTGTACTCAAAACATTTTCTGGGAGTATTCAGGAATGGCAAGGATGGGCAGACAGTTTTCAATCAGCAGTTCATTCTAGTCAAGTGTTAAGTGCCGTGGAGAAGTTTAATTATTTGCGGTCCCTCTTGGAAGGGGAGGCAGCAAAGACTATAGCCAGATTAGCATTAACAGAGGCTAATTATAATGTGGCTTGGGATATATTAAAGAACGGTTTGGTAAGCCAGAGATCTTAATTAAAAGCCACCTCCGTGCACTTTTAACTATACCTCCTGTTAATAATCCTAATAGTGTCAAGGAGTTACGGCAGTTATATGATGAATTTGAAATTAGAACTAGGTCCCTGGACAACTTGGGTGTAGGAATGGAAAAGTATGGTATAATGTTGGTTCCTACACTGGAGTCTAAATTGCCTAGCTCAATTTTGCTTGAATTAAGTAGGGGACACTCTGCAGAACATGTGTACATCCCCCTTCAGCAGATGTTAAGTCTTTTAGGCACAGAATTAGCAAGACGAGAGGGAGTTGAGTTTGCACAGTGGGATGGTAAACAAGAGGACAAAGGCAGGCACAGCACCAAAGTTTCCACAAAAAGGAATAGCCCAGGTACAGTGTCAGCTCTACATGCCGCCTCTGAGAATAAATTAAAGGGAATCAAGGAATGTATATTTTGCGAAGGCAACCACAAGTCATATAAATGCGAGGTGGCTGAGGCCTTACCCTTTGAGGAGAGAAAGGACAGGGTAACTAAGTCCACAGCATGTTTTAAATGTTTTTTGAAAGGTCATAGAGCAAGGTTTTGTAAGTTTAAAATTTTGTGCAAAAAATGTCATGGTAGGCATCAGCCATTATTGTGTGAAAACACTCTTAGTAGGCCTACCCCAGAAGTAGAGACATCAGTGGCACATGCCACTGCTATGCAAGGGAGTAAAAGTAAAGGGGGATTATTGCAAACAACTGCAGCCTTATTAATTGGGAATGAGGGAGAAGCTACTGTAAGAGTGTTGTTTGATAGTGGTAGCCAGTGTAGTTTTATTAAGACCAGAATTTCCAGAAAATTGAAGTTTAAAGAACTTAAGAGGGAAAATTTAAGAATTTCTGGGTTTGGGGGTTCCGTTCAAAACCGAACCAAATTTAAGAAGGTAGAAGTTCTGGTTAAAGGGTTGTTACCGCAAAGTCCCACTATCAAGGTCCAAGCTGTAGAGATTGAGGAACTTTGTACTCCAGTCACTACTTGTTTAGATATGGCATGTGTCCAAGAATTGCAAGTTAAAGGAATTAATTTGGGCAATAATAAGTTTGAGGGAACAGAAGATATTAGTCTTTTGATTGGAGCTGACTATTATTGGGACTTCATCACTGGTAATATTGTCGTACATCTCAAGGCCCGGTAGCTATTGAAAGTGTGATAGCGTGGGGTAGACACCCCAGTTAGGTTACTTAGGTTCTAGCAAACAATCAAAAGCACTTACCGGTGCGTTGAATTAGGTATTCCTTGAAGCCTACCGTTTTATTCCTGTGTCCCACAACAGCCTACCTAACTCTCTCTTACATTACCAATTTAGAAGCTATAGACATTACCCCTAACTATACTTAAGTACGAACAACTTCCTACCCGATTTGTTACCTTAGATTCATCACCTAATTTTACTCAGCACCAAAGATTAGGTCAGATAGGAAAAAACATGTCTAGGCCAGACCAAAGCAATACGAACAGCCCGTTGGTTCGTTTATGGCTTCGTCTTGCCATTCAGCTTAGATTTAGTGATATTTACTCTTTAGTGACTTTTAGACTATATACATATATATACATACACGTCACCTCACTCCTCCCCTACAAGTTTAGTCTGTCAGGGGGATGAGGGACCCTAGACGACCTGCGGAGCGGGGTTGATGTAGTAGGATCAGGTGCAACCTGTATAGGCGGGCAAGTTGAACCATTTTCCGGAGGATCAGTTCTCTCTTCCGGAAGACTCTGGTCCTTCTGCACTTCCCGTTCCCATATCTGGTCCTGATGGCGTTTAATAGAACGACCATCTTCTAGTTGGCACTTGAAGGAAACAGGGCCCGTTCTCTCCTGCACAGTTGCAGGAACCCATTTTGGTCCAGCCCCATAGTTGCGAATCACAACTGGATCATTAGGTTTCGCTTCTAGAACTCTCCCTCTTTTAGTGTCGTGGTACAACTTCTGTTTTTCCTGATGGCGTAAAACTCGTTGTTGTAACATTTCGTTTGGACGTAACAAATCAAAAACTGAACGAATTCCCCGGCCAATCAGAAGTTTAGAGGGAGACACCCCTGTCGTGGTGTGTGGTGTTATTCGATATTTAAACAAAAATTTATCCAACACCACTTGCATTTCCTCCCCACGAGAATGACGCAAGGCCGACTTGAAAGTACGGACCATGTTTTCCGCGAGACCGTTAGTAGATGGGTGGAAAACACTAGACCGGACATGTCTAATGCCATTTAGGTGGACGAAGGAACGAAATTCCTCACTGGTAAAACAAGTACCATTGTCGGAAACCAGGACTACGGGTAAACCCCATCGAGCGAAAACTGAACGGAGTAAGCGAATCGTTACACCCGAAGTCGTGGAAGTGGTTGGAAAAATTTCCACCCACTTAAAGTAGGCGTCCACCATGACTAGGAAATAAATATTATTTATAGGACCTGCATAGTCAACATGGATCCTATGCCACGGTATAGTAGGCCATTCCCAAGGATGAAGTGGACTTTTCCTTGGGAGATCTCTGTTCTCTAGGCAGCTTTGACAGGAACGAACCAATGATTCGAGTTCTCCATCTAAACCAGGCCACCAGAAATAAGCTCTCGCCAGCTCTTTCATTTTTGTTGCGCCCATGTGTTCAGCGTGAAGTTCCTTCACTAAATTCGACCTGCCTTTATTTGGAATAATCACTCTGTGGCCCCATAAGAGACAGCCATTTTGAATAGAGAGGCCAGACTGACGCTGAATAAAAGGCTGTAATTCACTCTCAACCTTAGTAGGCCAACCAACTGAGCAGAAATGGATGACCCTAGACAGAATAGGGTCTGATTTTGTCCACTGCTCTATTTGTACTGCAGATACTGGAGTGGATTCCAAAAACTCCACCAAGTGAACCCATTCTGTAGGTATAGGTACACAATCATTTGGATTTTCTAAGGGCAACCTACTTAGCGCATCAGCCGTACCTAGAAGTTTACCTGACCGATGTACTAAGTCAAATTTATAGGCTTGTAGAATCAGTGCCCATCGTTGAATCCTACCTGAGGCCATAACTGGAATATTTTTATTAGGTGAAAATAAACCTAAAAGAGGCTTATGGTCAGTAATTAGTTTAAATTCATGACCCCATAGATAGAAATGAATTTTTTTACTGCAAATACTAAGGCTAATGCTTCACGTTCCACTTGTGCATATCGTCTTTCCGTCTCAGTTAGTGTTCTAGAAGCAAAACAGATAGGCCTATCTACACCATCAATGTGGTGAGATAACACTGCCCCAATTCCATAAGAACTGCTGTCTGCTGAAACTACGAGAGGAAGTTTAGGATCATAATGCACTAGGAGAGTGGACTTTAGTAGTACGTCCTTGGAAGCCTCAAATGCTTCCTTTTGAGTTTTCTCCCATCTCCACTGTTCCCCAGATCGTAATAGCTTATTTAGGGGTTCAAGGAAAGTCGATGCATTAGGCAAAAATTTCCTATAAAATTTAGGAGACCTAAATAAGCTTGTAACTGTGTGATGTTTTGTGGAGGTGGTGCCTTTTCTATTGCTTCTAGTTTATCCACCGTTGGATGAATGCCTGAGGCATCTATGCGGAACCCTAAATATGAAACCTCGTTAGTGACCCATGAACACTTTTCTCTCTTTAGCTTAAGTCCAGCATCCCGGAGTCTTTTTAGAACCGTGGTTAATCTAGTTAGGTGTTCTTTTTTAGTCGAACCTGAAATGAGGACATCATCTAGAAAGCAAAGTACCCCTGGAATGTGACCTAGAACTTGGTCCATTGTCCTCTGAAAAATACCTGGAGCCGATGCTATTCCATAGCATAGCCTATTGTACTTATATAGGCCTCGGTGCGTATTTATGATAGTTAATTCTTTAGAGTTTTCATCTAAACTTAGTTGAGCATAGGCTTGGGACATATCGAGTTTTGTGAAATATTTTCCCCCAGCAAGAGAGCTAAATAATTCATCAGGCTTGGGTATAGGATAGCAATCTAGAAGGACGGCTCTATTTGCTGTTAAACGGTAATCCCCGCATAACCGCACGGACTTGTCCGGTTTTAGTACAGGAACTACTGGGGCAGCCCACTTAGCGTGTGTGACTGGTTCAATAATTTTATCTTTTAGCAGCCTGTCAATTTCTAAATCTACCTTCTCCCGCAGTGCATGCGCAATTGAACGAGCCTTACAAAATTTCGGAGTTACATTAGGATCTACTTCTATGCAGACCTGATGGCCTTTTAGGTTGCCTACTTCAGGCCCAAAAATAGAAGAAAACTCCCTTAACAATGAGTCTATGTCAGATGGATATGAAAGTGTATGCACATCTGCCTGACCCCTTGGCAAGATTTTGTCAATTGGCATTTCCAAAGCATCAATCCAATCACGGCCTAGTAGAGTAGGCCCTTGCTCATCCACCACTAAAAGGGTTAAGGGATGAGACAAAGTTTTCTGGTTAAGTGTAACTGTGACGTATGCTTCTCCACAAATAGGTATTTGTATGTCACCGTACTTCTTCAAAATCGTTTTAGATGCATGTAGTTTAGGTGTGTTTTTGAAAATCTTATCAAAAACTACCTTGGACATGACCGTCCGGGCAGCACCCGTATCCAATTCTAGAGGAACTGTAATTCCATCTAGGCCTACCTCTACAATATATGGGCCTGTATTTTCCCCACTTTGCTGCTCATAGAATAGGTACTCCACTCCAATGTTCGAAGTATTTCCCTTTTGAGGATTTATACTAGAAATGTTAAAATTAGAATTTTCACCCTTTGTTTTCTTTGAATAACACACTTTAGCTATGTGGCCTATTTTACTACAGTTTCGGCAAACTGCTTCTTTAAAAGGGCAATCTTTCTTCCAATGGTGTTTTCCACACCCTGTACATGGCTTGGAAGGCTTAGTAGAATTAGTAGGCTTAGTCATATTCGCCTCATACCTTTTATTTGCCTGTCTAGTAGGCTCGTTAGGTCTGCCAGGCCTAGAAGATTTAAAGCTATTTACGTGTTGGGCTTTACTACTATGATTTCCAAAAGCTCTAACATCTTTAGCAGCTGCTTCTCTAGCCGTAGCTATTTCTACAGCCTGACTAAAAGTTAGGTCCTGTATGGCTAATAGGGCTCTCTGGGTAGACTCCTCTTTGAGACCCATTACAAACCTATCTCTTAGCATTTCATCTAATTTGTCCCCAAATTTACACGTACGGCTATGGCTTTTTATTCCTGCAACAAACTCTGCAATGCTTTCATTTCCCGTCTGATGCCTTGAATAAAATTTGAAACGTTCATAGATGAGAACTACTCGGGGTTTGTAGTGATCGGTTAGGGCCTGTACCAATTCATTATAGGTGCAAGTTTCCGGTGCTTTAGGAGAAACTAGGTCCATAACTAAACCAAACGTTTTAGGGCCTATTATAGTTAAAAAGGTAGGTACTTTCTTAGCATCCGGAATGGAATTTGCCTCGAAAACAACCTCACCCTAGTGGCATAAGCTTCGAAGTCCTCCCCATTGTCTTCGTAGGGGCTTATATGGCCAATCACCGACATGCTAGAGCAAAACCGAATTAGACCAACTCACGTGAAGTAGGTTAGGTTAGGTTTAAATTTGGTCTAGTTACTGAATAGTGAATTTTATTAGAGTTAGGGCTGAATAGTGAATTGTATTAGAGTTAGGGCTGAGTAAGAATTAGTTTTAGAGTTAGGGCTGAGTAGGAATTAGTTTTAGAGTTAGGGCTGAGTAGGAATTAGTTTTAGAGTTAGGGCTGAGTAGGAATTAGTTTTAGAATTAGGGCGGCGGGACCTACGCTATAGTACGGTAGCTTCCCCACACAAACAAACCAAATCGGACGACCCACTAGTCTGCATCCAATTTTCCAAACAACCACTTGAACCCAATAAGCCAAATTAACCCAATAAGCCAAATTAACCCAATGAGCCAAATTTAACCCAATGAACAAAATTTAACCAAATGAGCCAAATCCCATCCTCGTCGCCAAATGTGATAGCGTGGGGTAGACACCCCAGTTAGGTTACTTAGGTTCTAGCAAACAATCAAAAGCACTTACCGGTGCGTTGAATTAGGTATTCCTTGAAGCCTACCGTTTTATTCCTGTGTCCCACAACAGCCTACCTAACTCTCTCTTACATTACCAATTTAGAAGCTATAGACATTACCCCTAACTATACTTAAGTACGAACAACTTCCTACCGATTTGTTACCTTAGATTCATCACCTAATTTTACTCAGCACCAAAGATTAGGTCAGATAGGAAAAAACATGTCTAGGCCAGACCAAAGCAATACGAACAGCCCGTTGGTTCGTTTATGGCTTCGTCTTGCCATTCAGCTTAGATTTAGTGATATTTACTCTTTAGTGACTTTTAGACTATATACATATATATACATACACGTCACCTCAGAAAGTAAGCTAGGCTGGATGCTACATGGTAGTTATTGCAATGAAATGGAAGTTAAGGCTCTTTTGTTAAGATTGAGGAGAACAGCCATGGCCTGGAAAGGCATTTGAAAGCGTTTTGGGAACTTGAATCTATTGGCATAAAGGACAACCAGGCAAGTACAGTGAACAATGATGTTTTAGAGCAATTTGAAAAAGGGATTGGGTTTAGAGATGGTTGCTATGAAGTTGGCCTACCATGGAAGGATTCTTGCAAACCCGGTTCAAACCTTCAGCTAGCTAATCGGAGGTTGGAGACTTCATTGTACAGGCTAAGAAAAAATGAGGAGTTGTTAATTGAATACGATGAGGCCATCCTAAGTTATGTAAGGGAGGGCTATGCTGAAAGGGTGCAAGGTGAGCTGGTGAGCCAGGAGGCACATTATCTGCCACACCATGCAGTGGTACGGCGAGACAAACTACCACCAAACTGAGGGTAGTTTTTGATGGCTCAGCCAAGGACAAAGGTGGTGTGTCCTTGAATGACTGTTTGGATGCTGGGCCAAATTTAAATGCAGATTTATTTTCCTTGTTACTGAGATTCAGGTTTGGTAGAGTAGCATTGACTGCAGATGTGAAGCAAGCCTTTTTGCGGATAAAGTTAAAACCAGAGGACAGAGATGCAGTAAGGTATCTGTGGGTGGATACGAAAGACTTGTTGGAAAATGAACCTAAGGTTCAAGCATATAGAATGAAGTCAGTGTTGTTTGGCCTCAGCTCTAGTCCATTTCTGTTGGCAGCTACTATGCAGTACCATTTTAAGAAATATTCTGAAGTCTATCCTAACACTATTGAACACATAAGGAAAAATTTTTATGTTGATGATTTGCTATGTTCCGTGGATAATACAGAAATGGCTAAACAGATATTCATGGAGGCTAGAGCTATAATGAGGGAGGCTGGCATGGAGCTCAGAAAATGGCAGACCAATCATTCGCAATTACAAGAGTTTATGAGTCATTCCTCTGTAGTACCTGATGCAGCAGAAAGTATTGAGGATTCTGGTATTAAGGAGTTGTGGGCAATAGACGCAAAGGTGCTAGGCATCGTTTGGCAGCAAGATGATGATTTGTTTACCTTCAATGGGAAATCTTTAGTAGAGCTGGCCGAGAATGAGACAAGGTGGACAAAACGTACAGCTCTTAGTTTGGCTTCGAAGGTCTTTGATCCTCTTGGATTCCTGGCTCCATTTGTGATAAAGTCAAAAATTTGGTTTCAGAGCCTCTGGGAAATTGGACTTGGTTGGGACCAAGAGTTACCTGATCATATGGTGGTAAGG
Source organism: Bathynomus jamesi (assembly GCA_023014485.1). NCBI lineage: Eukaryota > Metazoa > Arthropoda > Malacostraca > Isopoda > Cirolanidae > Bathynomus > Bathynomus jamesi. The sequence continues at coordinate 42,205 of JAJOZX010003911.1, forward strand.
TGGAAATATTGGTTCAAAGAATTGGCACATCTTGGAGACATTGAAATCCCAAGATGGTACTTTGGAGAGTTGAACAATAGTCCAGACAATTTGGAGCTGCACATCTTTTGTGATGCAAGTGAGGAAGCCTATGCAACTTGTATTTATATAAGAGGCGCATTGCAAGAAGAAGTAAGTTGCAGGTTGGTTGCGGCAAAGAGTAGAGTAGCACCTTTGAAAAGGCTTTCTGTTCCAAGGTTGGAATTGATGGGTGCCGTTATTGCTAGTCGGCTTGCAATTACAGTGCGAAAGTCTTTGGCCCTCTATGAAATTCCAAGCTATTATTGGACAGACTCCACTATAGTTTGGCACTGGTTAAGAAGTCAGGCAAGGAAATGGAAACCATTTGTTGCCAATAGGGTGGAGGAAATTCAAGCGCACACAGATCCCAAGCAATGGAAGCATTGTCCAGGCATCCAAAACCCGCTGATTTACCAACACGAGGAATTTCGGTGAAAGATCTTTCACAATCAAGTTTGTGGTGGAATGGGCCAGAGTGGCTAAAACTTGGAAGTGAAAACTGGCCTTCTAATCAGCCTATTGTAGGAGAATGCCAGGCTGAAGAAGCATGGGTGAGTGAGGTGAGAAAATGCGCTGTGAACAGTTGTCAAGTTATGCAGCAGGACCCCATATTGAGGCTTGAGGACATTAGCAGTCTGAAAAGATTGTTAAGAGTGACAGCATGGGTATATAGATTTACCAACAACATTAAGGGAGAAACAAGAAGGGAAGGAATTCTGAACAGTAATGAGATTCAGCAAGCCAGGAAATACTGGGTGGTATATATGCAGAAGAAAAAATTTGGTGAAGAGAGAGAATTGCTCACCAGCCATCCATTACAGGTTCTACCAACACATTCTGCGCTCAAGGGTTTGGATGTGTTTTTGGATCAGGATTTATTGAGAGTAGGAGGTAGACTACAGTTTTCGGGCTTCCAGAGGAGAAAAGACATCCAATTTTGCTACCTTCTGGGGGGCACTTTGTGGACCTTTTGATCCTGGATACTCATCATAAGCTGTTACATGCTGGAGTTAGAGAAGTGATAATAGAGATTAGACAACAATTTTGGATTCTCAAAATTAGACAAGTAGTGAAAAAGGTCTTGCATAAATGTGTGGTTTGCAAGCGTTGGAGTGCAAAGCTTATTATGAAAAGGTGGCTCCACTTCCAAGAGAACGGTGTGTCTATACTGCCCATTGATGTAGTGGGAGTAGACTTTGCAGGGCCAGTCTATGTGTATGAGCGAGGGGAGTCTAACAAAGGTTATATATGTCTTTTCACCTGTGCTACCACCAGAGCAATCCCATTTGGAGTTGGTAAGCAACTTAAGTAGTGATGTATTTCTTTTGGCCTTTAAACGGTTTGTGAACAGAAGGGGTTCCCAAATAAAATCATATCGGATAATGCAAAAACCTTCAAAAGGCTGCAAAGGAACTCCAAGAAATTTGGTCCTTGCTAAAAGAGGAAGGATTCCAATCCTACTTTTCACACCAAGGGGTACAGTGGGAGTTTATTGTTGAGAGAGCACCATGGTGGGGAGGATTTTGGGAAAGGCTAGTGAGAAGTGTAAAGTGTCCATTAAAGAAACTTTTAGCTAATGCTCATTGAGCAAAGAGAATTCTCTACTGTTTTATGTGAAGTAGAAGCAATGGTGAACAGTAGGCCTATCACTTTTGTTTACAAACAGTAGGCAGGATGCAGAGCCATTGACACCAAATCATTTCTTTGTGGTAAACGATTAACATCAAACCCCAGTGTGCAGAAGACTTGCAGCCCATCCAGAGCACTCAAGGAGAGTTAACCAGACGGTTCAGGTACCTTGAAGAGCTACAAGATCAGTTATGGAAGAGGTGGCAGATGGAATACTTGCCAGAACTCAATTATTACCCATCAGGCAAGGTAAAGGGCTCCAATGCAAATTGTATCAAGGTGGGAGAAGTGGTAATGTGGGGATGAAAGACCAAGGCAATGCTGGAAGCTTGGCATAATGAAGAGTTGTTTGTTGGCAAAGACAATTTCGTTAGGTCTGCACTGGTAAAGACTTCAGGAGGAAAGTTAAAGAGACCTATACAAAAACTCTATGCTTTAGAAATCAGCAAAAACACAGATAGTCAAGATGAAACATTTGAGTTACAGCCTCATGAAGAAGGCTTGGCTAACCTTGCAGAAGGTAATGACAACAATGCCTCTTCGGTGGGGAGTGTTAGAAAATCTAGAAGAGGAAGAACCATTGTTGTCCCAAGGCGATACGATGACTAAGCTGATTGATGCAGCATTGCTTGTATATATTAAGTTAAGGTGTGTATATATATCCATCTCATAATTGTAAGGTTAGTGAAAAATTAAATTAATTTAGAGCTAGCATTTTTGAGCTCTTGTGGCATCATTGTTTGGTCACACTGTTGGCATCATTTTGAGACGCTGCGCGTCTTTCTACTCGTTTGTGGAAGGTCGTACGTAAAGGTGTGGTTTGATAGAGAGCTCTCTTGCAATTCAGTTGGTGTTTAGATACATGATTGTTGCATCGTGCAATAGTCCAGGTTGCGTTGTTGTTGCAAGGTTCAGAAAGAAGACCACGAATAGTACCCTTTTGTTTACTTTTTAAGTTCATGTAATTTAAGGTCTAAGGGTAGGCCGCATCGAGTCAGCAACCCTGAGGTTACCCTGAGGTAGGACTAATAGGATCTCAAATCCGTAAAGTTTAATTTAGCTTAACTTGGGCTTTAGGTAGAACTTGCCCTTTAGAATTTGGCCGTTCACGGCTCAGCTGGGATTTCGAACCCGACAAATAAATAAAATAAACATCCACTGACAGTAACAACTGGAGACACTGAACTTCCAGTAACTATTCCTTTGACAGTAGGAGTGGTAACGCATCCTACTACAACATTGACAGACACAAGACCTCAGCGACAAACAGCATAAAGGCGCGACTATTTTTACACAACAAAAATAGATGCTGGGGAATTGTAATTTTATCTTCTAACTTTCATTTTTTCTTTTCTTATGGTAAAGACCATAGACAGTTTCATCCTATGGATGTATATTTTCTCTTCTAATTAAATGCTACACCTTCTCCATGAGAAGGTGAGGATAGGCACTGTTAATCAGATTAACAGGCATTTACAGTCAAATAGTTAGCTAGTCTACACTCAGACATAAAAATTGGTGACAATGACACCAAAATTTTTATCTCCCGGGGCCCCAGTATATCGAAAACTGATGAGTGGGTAGTTGGGAGGTAACGAAAATGGTTCACTGAGTAGGTAGGTAGTTAATCTAACAATTATTAAATTCCTTTTATGTCAATAACTGGTGGATGAAACCAATTGGTTGCTCACCAGAGTTATTCTCCACACTAGTATTTATATACTGTGTGAGAAGAGCGTGCTCGGTAATAGAGATACATTACCACTCAACCAACCGAGGAAAAAACCAAGACAACGCTGGTGGAAAAAGCCCCGCGAAGAGGAGAGAAAAGGAGAACGAAAACGAAGGACGGGGCGAGAGGACGCAACAGAGAAGGGACGAGAAGAGACAACGAAAAAGATCCCCACAGCAAGTACGCTCTCGACAATTAAACAGGAAGGAGAAAAGAGACTCTCTAAAACTAACAGTAAGTGACTAATTGTGTTTTTAACCCAGCAAATTAATCACATTAAATTAAGCTGGGTCAGACAAGTTAGGCCTACATTGTGGCCTAAGACCCAGCATCAACTCATAGCTTAACAAAGGTGAAGGTAGATTGCCCTAACCTAATTTGGTGAGGAATCCTACTGTGGACCTCAATTTATCTGCCCGCTCTGGACCATTTCCGGAATCTCTAGGCTGACCCTCTAGGCTAGACTTGATCTACTCTATAGTTAGACTGGAGATATAAGGGGTGGGTTAATTGTGGACCAATTCATACAGAGCATTTTTCGCACCACTTGACCATGCATTTTATTGGCCTAGAAGCAGGCATAGTTTTGTACACCTTTTATAACTTCATTAAAACACATTTGTTGCTTTGTTTCCAAATTCACATTTACTGTATAATAATCCCTTCTGTCAGTGCATAGAAAATTTTATAAGGAAAAACTTTTTTTCAGAAACCTACTTTAAGAAACGATTAGATTTCCGACAAATAGCAAATAAAAGGAAAAAAACTCTATCGTTCACGTACAGGATATGATTTTTTTAAATTGTTTTAATTATTGCCCGCCAAAAGATGCAGCTAGCCCCGCATCTCTTTCGAGTTCAGTGTTTTTCCTAGGCATTGAAATTAGAGGAAATGTTCAGATTTTTAGGAGGGTGAAGGCCGAGAGGTGAGATCGTGATGGCGAAGTTGGGCTATACAGCACCACAGTAAAACTTGAAAATGTTTTACGACCATTTTATTATATTTAACGCTTTTTTCATTTTCACTTTGATCTGCAACAGTGGAAAGTAGGAAAGGAAGAGTGTGTCGTGTTCCCCAATTAAAGGCTAGATAGGAAACATCCTTAACCCTTTCGCTCCGGTGTGGCATATAAACAACACGTCCAATTTGCGCTCAGACCGGGTGTGGTAAATAAACCAACTCCTAATCTTTTCTGAACTCGGGTGTAGTTTATGAACCAAGGGTATATCCTCTCTTTCCACCCTCTAGGGTTGAAAGGCGCGCGGGAGGGGGGGGGGGTGTATACGTGTTCTAATTCGAATTCATATAATTCGCTTCAAAGCTATGCCCGTAGTGAAAGAGTTAATCTTGAAGGAAAATAGTTTTGTTGTGAGAGAACCAAGATTGTTCAACCAGCTGCCCAAAGAACTAAAGAACACGAATGGTGTAGCGGTGGATATCTTTAAAAGAAGACTAGCGCCTGGCTAAGAACAATCCAGATGATCTGGGAGTACCTGACTATGTGAAGTGGAGAGCGCAAGAAACCAACTCTTTACTTTACCAGGCCAACTCAAGAAGAGGGGCAACAAGCCTGACTTCCGTGAAATGAGTAATCACCATACGGAACATCTGAAGGGTTGAAAGGTATAAAACATGTGAATAAATTAAATGTTTTGTTACCATTTCGAAATACGAGTATATTGTTCAGAAACAGAGGAAAGGTGTAGATATTTTAAGTGTAAGTATCAAAGTGTCAAATTATATTATAAAACTAAATTTCTAACCAACAACTATATGGAATCTTTTTTTAAAACAACTAGATCTAATTGGAAAATGACTAAATTGGCAATACTGAACGTGACCCTTAGGAGGGGTGTTCAGAAAGTTCAGGGGGGTGTAGGCAGAGCCCGGGAGAGGGCGATGCATAAGGTGTCAAAGCACCAGGGCCCGGGTTGGCAGATAGAGAAGGAGGTGGTCGAGGGTAAAGGGGCTCAGACTCAAAAGTAGCACCAGGATCCGTGATTCTTCTCTCGGGCCTTGGGTGTATGAAAATTCCTGTCTATGATGCAGGAAGGGAAAGAATGGGTTGGGGACCCATCCTTTCTCCTTTCTCTCCATAAAGGACAAGAATAGCCTCGGACGTGGGCTCCGCGCCTGCTCGGGCAGCCCACATAATTTTACCTTCCACATACCTACGTGTGGGTATGTGGAATGTAAGGAAGATAAATGATGAGCAAAAGAGAGCAGAAGTGGTGCAGGTGTTTAAGGGTGAAAGATTTGGTGTTCTTAAGTTATGTAAAACAAAGATGAAGAAATGGATGTTGTGTGCAAGGTAATTTGGGTAGAGAAGAAAGTCGAAGAAGATAGAGGGTTCGTGAAGAGAGCAAAGGAAGTGTGAAGAGACTAGTGCAGCAAACGAAACAGGGAGTAAATAATAAGTTTGAAAAGAGGATGACTGAGAATTATGTAGAGAATAGAAAGTTGTTTTGGAAGGAAGTGCGGAAGTGAAGGAATGACACTATAAAAGAAAGTTGAGAGGAAAAGAAGGTGTTGATGAATTACGTGTGGTATGAAGCGATGAGAGACTTCTCGTGTGTCAGTTCCCAGACTGTCTGTGTGAAATTTAAGTTTGCGAGAATGAAAGAGGCGGTAATGGTTAGATATGTACCGTGTGATGATAAATGTGAGGATGAGAAAGAAAGCTTCTGAAGAGAGGTTGACAGTATGATTGGAAGAGAGCCTGAATGTTACAAAATGTTTGTGATAGGATATATGAATGAAAAAGTTGGTATGGGTCTGGAGGGTGAAGTGTTGATGAAGCATGGTGAACCAGAGATGAATGATAAATAATGGGTGTAGGCTGAAAGAGTTATACAATGAGAGAAAATTGTGTATAACAAATTCCGTTTTTTAACATAAGGGATACATAAGTATACCTGGTACAAGACAAATTATAAGGTTGTAACATATTCTGCTCGATTTTTTAGTTCATTCAGAACAAAAATTAAATGACATAAGAACAAATTTGCTCGAATTTTTAGTTTATTCACAACAAAAATTAAGTGACATAATGACAAATTAATCATCAATATAATTCCCTTCTTTTTCTATAACCTCCTCCCACCTGTAGAAAAGTTTTTTATGCCACGTTCGAAGAAATCCCTTGGTTTCGAGTTAAAAAAAAAGCGATCATTTCGTTTTCGATAGCTTCCCTGATTGCAACTTTTGTCCATCTAGGTGGTGTTGCAGACTTCTGAAAAAATGGTAGTCTGAACGTGCGATGTCCGGAGAATAGGGTGGATGAGGCATTTTTTCCAAACCAAATGCCTCCAATTGGGCAGTGGTGATTCGAACAGTGACGGCGCGCGTTATTCTGGTGGAATAGAACATCTCTGCGATTAATTAATGCAGGACGTTCTTCTTGTAATGCCATCTTCAATCGTTGGAGTTGTTGGCAGCAGACTTCAGCTGTGATTGTTTGGTTATCTGGCAGAAGCTCAAAATGAATAATTCCTTGCATATCCCACCAAACACATAGCAAACTTTTCTTTGGATGGGGTCCGTTCCTTGGCTGAGGTTCAGGCTTTGTTTCACGACTAAGCCACTGATGTCGACGCTTAATATTGTTATAGAGGACCCATTTTTCATCCCCAGTGACGATCCGATTCAAAAACGGTGCCTGCAGTTGCCGAGAATGCAGTGATGTGCAAATATCGATTCGATGTTGAAGATTCACTTGTGACAAATCATGCGGAACCCATTTTCCAACCTTCACTACTTTTTATAACAGCTTCAAATGACGAGTTGCCGTTGGGTTCTCCTCCACTGTTGCTTTCAGCAACTCTTCATCTTACTCATTTGGTCGTCCTGTTCGTTGATAATCTTTCAGACTGAAGTCTCCATTTCTGAACTTCTCAAACCATCTCTTACATATCCATTCGCTCACATCATTTCCATAAACTCTTTGAATGTTTTTTGCGGATTCACTAGCGTTAGATCCTTTATGGAACTCATACAGCATCACATGTCGAATATGCTCTTTCGTGGGCTCCATGTTTTTTCAATTACTGTAATATCGTACGGGTGGCATTGTAACTGTATGAAAAACACCAGAGAAAATATTCATTAGCCTAATCCTACACTAACCTAAGTCATTCTGTATCGTGATAAAACATGTGCGAACCTGTCGCTGCGTGTATTTTGCAACATTTCTAAAACTATTTCACATTATCTTGAGGTTATTCTATTATCTATCGTCCGTTTTCTAATCGAGCAGAATTTAAGTTACAACCTGATTATATACATAGTGATAGAAATGTGAAAATTATGTGTTCGTGAAAAGAAGTATGTTGAAAGATATATGTGACACACGTGTAGTGCGAAATATGAGTGAGGATCTCTCTGACCACATGATAGCCCTGTGTAAAGTGAAGCTGTATGGAGAATGGAAGAGAATGAATGTAAAATAAGGTGCGTCACGAAAGAACTAGAGTGGAAACGTTAATGGTGAGAGAGGTAGCGGATGAGTATAGTAAGAGAGTAAGAGATGCATTGCGTGTATAAGTTGCAGAACAAATAAATATGAATGAAATGTGGTGTGCATATCAGGAATGTCTGATTAGGAATCTACAGATCTACAGAAGCTAAGGCTAACAAAGACCCTAAGATCCACTCTAAGGTTAGCCCGAGAGAAAGGAAAGAGTAGCGGGTTAAGAGAAGAGAAGAGAAGAGAATAAGGGGTTAAGTAAGAGCAACACCTATCACTCATGGGTTAACATTCATTCAGAAAAAGAGGAAAAGTGTCTCACCATCATCATCCGCCGGCCACTGCCGACAAGTCAGAAAGATAGTCGGAGAGAATAGGAGAGGGGTGAAAGATGAAAAGAAGTAAAATAAGAACGCTTACAAACCATGCAAACACAGTCTTAACTCACTGTCATACCATGCAAACTACAAACATGCAAGAAAATAGTTAGAGACATGCAAAGTAAGGAGAGGATAAGGTAAAAAAAAAAAAAAAGTAGGTAAAGTTAAACAAAAAGTGGGTTAGTTTACGCTATGAGCTACATCTACATTCGTGTTAGTCTAATTTTTTTTTTTTTTTTTTAATAATTTTATTGCTGGCATCACACGCTGGCATGTCACAAGCTGGCATTCATCGTCAACAGACTCATCCTCGAGCACCACCACCAGAGCTTCTGTTGCTAACTTTGTTGTTTTTTAAATTAAACAACGCTAATACCTTTAAAATGTCTGTCAAGACGGTTCTTAAACATATTAACGCTGGTAGAATGAACGACTGACGCGGGAAGATTATTCCATTTATCAATTACTTTAAACGTAAAGAAGTTTTTAGCGATATTAGTAATAAAACGCCTGCCACGCAACTTAAATCCGTTATTGCGAGTATTACTATTATCAAAAGTGAACAATTTGTCAAAATTTACGTTATCGATGTTATTAACGATTTTGAAAACTTCAATAAGCTCCCCCTTAATCTCCTAGTTTCGAGTGAATACAGGTCTAACTCATTAATTCTATCTTCATAAGGCTTATTGCGCAATGACGGAATAAGTTTCGTGGCACGACGCTGAACCCTTTCTAACCTATCAATATCCTCACGCAAGTACGGGCACCAAAACTGAACTGCATATTCTAAATGGCCTGACTAGGGACTTGTAAAGGGCAATATAATATCCTTCGATTTAAATTCGAAATTACGCGCTATGAAGCCTAACATCCTATTAGCTTTTGCGCAAGACTCCAGGCACTGGTTCCTAACCTTTAAATCTTTAGTTACGCGTACGCCTAAATCTACTTCCTCGTCAACGCTCGCTAACTCCCTATCATCCATCGTGTACGCGTAATTATTGTTGCGAGAACCTATATGCAAAACTTTACATTTATCTACGTTAAATTGCATCTGCCACTTATCCGTCCACTCCATAATCCTATCTACATCGTCTTGGATCCTATTTCTATCGTCCTCGTTAACAACCTTACCGCCTATTTTAGTATCGTCCGCGAATTTTGACACGTTACTAGTCAATCCTACATCTATGTCGTTAATGTAAATTACAAATAACAATGGGCCTAACACTGAACCCTGTGGGACACCGCTACCTACATCTAACCACCCCGATTCACTACCATTAACTACGACCCTCTGCCTCCTAGCACGAAGCCATTCTTCTAACCAGTTAGCTACCTGACCGCGTATACCGTGCGCTTTAACCTTCGCAATTAGTCTCCTATGCGGAACTGTATCGAACGCCTTTTTAAAATCTAAATAAATAACGTCAGCTGCCCTATGCCTATCGTATTCGCGCACTACTTCGTTATAAAATTCTAACAAATTAGTTAAACAAGACCTATGGCGTCGAAACCCTTGCTGACTACTATTAATTAAATCTCTACTTTCTAAGTGATCGATAATACGATCCCTAACTACGGATTCCAAAAGTTTACCGACAATTGACGTTAAGCTAATGGGCCTATAATTGCTAGCTACCGCGCGGTCGCCTTTTTTAAAAATAGGCGTGCGTTAGCTAATTTAAAGTCTTCAGGAATAATCCCCGTTTCGAGTGACTGATTAAAGATCTTCGTTAAGGGGCCTACGATAACTTCTTTCAAATCTTTCAAATGTCTGGGATAAAAAGCGTCAGGGCCTGGAGCCTTGCTAACTTTTAGCCTATCGATATAATGCGCAATCTCAGCCTCGTAAACAGTTATTTCATCTAAAATAGTCTCGCTACTAAATGGAACGATATCATCCACGTCGGGGACATTATTTACGTCTTCTACGGTAAAAACTGTCGCAAAAAAGTTATTGAAAATACCCGCCATCGCCTGAGCGTCAGAAGCCAAAGCGCCATTAACATCCACTAGAGGGCCTATGTTATTTTTTACCGGCTTACGATTATTAACGTATTCAAAAAACTTTTTTGGATTATGTTTACTATCCGCAGCTATAAGTATCTCAAAATTACGCTTGGCATTCCTAACTGATCTTTTAACCTGACGTCTAAGCTCGATATATCTATTAAAGTTAGCTACCTGGCCATTACGCTTACTAAGTCTATACGCTCTATTACGCTCGTTTATAAACTCTCCTATTTCCCTACTCCACCACTTCGGTCTACCACGATTACTAGCGCGCTTGGGCCTACGAGGAATAAACTCCCTTTCAATATTCCTAAAACTTTCTTTAAACGCCACCCAACGCAAATTTGTGTCATTACCCATAAATAAGTTATCCCAGTCCACTACTCTCATCCTATCCTCAGCAGTTGAGGATAAAAGGAAGAAATGGATGTTGTGTGCAGGCCACTGCAGGGTAATTTGGGTAGAGAAGAAAGTCGAAGAAGAAGGAGGGTTCGTGAAGAGAGCAAAGGAAGTGTGAAGAGGCTAGTGCGGCAAACGAAACAGGGAGTAAATAATAAGTTTGAAAAGAGGATGACTGAGAATTATGCAGAGAATAGAAAGTTGTTCTGGAAGGAAGTGCAGAAGTGAAGGAATGACACTATAAAAGAAAGTTTGAGAGCAAGAGATGAAAACGGAAGAATGCTTTCAGGGGAGGCGGGTGTACAGAATATATGGAAAGAATATTTCGAGGGATAGATGGGTAGAAGAGATGAGAGAGGTGCAAATATAAATATGTTGGGATTTGGTGGTGTGAAAAAGACACGTGACAGAATGCCTGAAACATAACTACAGATGAAGTGAAAGCGGCGGTTCGCAAGCTCAAAAGTGGAAAAGCGGCAGGTGTGGATGAAATATAGGGGAATGATTAAGTATCGTGCATGGAAATAAATGGAGTGGTTGTGATGCAAGTGATGCATATGTCAGATTGAATGGACAAATGAGACTGTGTCTGAAGACTAGAAGAAAACAATAATTGTTTCATTGTACAAAATGTAAGGTGAAAGGGGTGAATGTAAAAATTACAGAGGTACAAGTCTGTTGAGTGTAGTAGGGAAGTTGTATAGTAGAATAGTGATAGAAAGAGCGCGTGGCATTACAAAATACTTGTTGAGTAATGAGCAAGAAGGAGGCTGTGTAGATAAAGTGTTTGCAGTGAGACAAGTGATTGAGAAAGCATGTGAAAGATATTACAAGATATGTATGATTTTTATGGATCTATGGCAGGTAGAGTGTGCCACTTTTAATAAATATTTGAAATTTTGAGGTGCAATATTCTCATGTGGTGATCCCTGCTACTTTAATGACGAATATGAAGTTTTAACCCATTCTGAAAATATTTGACCCCGGATCGGGGGCATTGAAATTTTGACCCCAGCCTGTGACGTCATCAGACCGATTTTTCATATGTATTTGGCCATAAAATCTTTATTTATTAACCGATTCGAATGATTCTGGTGTCAATTAATGCAGAATTGGAAATACTTTCTTTTTCATACCAAAACAGTAGCTTTTACTATAAGTGTTTGGTCGAAAACTCAGGTAATCTATAAAAATTAGACAAATTTGGTGCAATACAGGGGACATTGTGGGTGTGACCGCCACCCTGAAGCATCATCCCAGATCAGCTTCGCGGGAATGGGCCCATCTGAAAAGCATAATAATAAGAAATAGGCTTATTCCGATGGGTGGGAACGATTTTGAACATGTCAAAGTTGAAAAAAACCTTTCACAGAAACGGAATGAAAAGTCAAAATTGTCAGTGACATGATCAAAACCTCATTTTTTTTTTTTTTTTTAAAGCATACAAAGTAATATTAAAAACATTCCTTTGAACCCTCCTTGCCAGTTTATTGCCAATTCGGTTGCCGTCGAAGACCCTGAAAAAGGAGAAATTGTTAATAATAATTCATAATATTAACCCAGATTAAGTACTGAAAATATTTTAATGCATGAAACAGTATATACTAGAACACTCACCTTTTATTTTTTCAAGTAGTTTCGCAAACTGCTCTTCTTGTAGATGTTATAATAATGTTATAATGTTTCAAACCAACAAAGACCATAGGATCCACTCATGGCTGGTCTACCTAACTGTGTTCGTAATTGTGTATTGTGCATGTTCTCCGTGGTGGCGGAGGGGACCTACAATTTTACGTGGGTTCCGAACCACAAGGCCTTAATTTTACTACCTTAAACTATACCCAATCTATCAACATATGCGTCTAATCGATTTTTAAACATGTTTATAGACTTCTACCGGCAAACTATTCCAGCTATTTACTATTCTATGCGTAAAAAAGTTTTTCGCAACTGCTGTCTCGAACCTTCTACTTGTCAACTTACACCCGTTATTTCTAGTCGTATTATATTGAGATATTTCGAAAAAGCTATCTCTATCTACGTTATCGAACCCATTCGTAATTTTGAAAACCTGGATTAGATCACCCCTTAGCCTCCTAGTCTCGAGTGTAGTCAATTTTAACTCCTTAAACCTATCCTCGTACGACTTTGACCTAAGCGACGGAATCATCTTAGTTGCTCGTCTTTGAACTCTTTCGAGTTTGTCTATATCTTTGCGCATATGCGGATTCCAAAATTGGACCGCGTACTCCAATTGGATCTAACTAATGATTTATAAAGAGGAACTATAATATCGTGCGGTTTGTACTCAAAATTTCGAGCTATAAAACCTAACACTTCGTTCGCTTTATTGACCGCTGCTGTACTTTGTTTCGCTACTTTTAAATCACCAGTGACTATAACTCTTAAATCTTTTTCCTGCTCTACGCTTGTTAACTCCTTCCCTGACATACTATACGAAAAATTACCGTTACGCGAACCTATATGTAACATTTTGCACTTATCGTCGTTAAATCTCATTTGCCATGTGACTGACCAATCAACGATTTTATTCAGATCTTCCTGGATTTTACCTCTATCTTCGTCATTGATCGCCGTACCACCCAGCTGCGTGTCATCCGCAAACTTTGAAACTGTACTGACTAGGCCGACATCTAAATCGTTATTATATAAGAAAAAGCAAGGAGCCCAATACAGAACCCTGAGGAACGCCACTCGCTACATTAGCCCAACACGACTCCGCTTCATCAACGACCACCCTCTGTTTCCTACCTCGCAACCACTCTTCTATCCAATTTATTACTACACCCCTGATTCCATGAGCCTTAGTTTTTTTCAATGAGTCTTTTGTGCGGTACGTGTCAAACGCTTTTTGAAAATCTAAATACACTACATCAGCCGCCCGATGACTATCGTAAACGTCAATCACGCTTTGAAAAAATTCTAAAAGATTAGTTAAGCAAGATTTGTTTCGCCTAAAACCGTGCTACGTATTTTTAACTAAGTTATGCAATTCTAAGTGTTCGACGATACGATCCCTAATTATTGATTCCAGTAGCTTACCTACAACGGACGTTAAACTGATTGGCCTATAATTTTCCGCCGCACCTTTATCGCCTTTCTTAAAGATAGGTGTTACGTTTGTTAGCTTGAAGTTATCTGGTACGCACCCCTCAGAAATAGACGCATTAAAGACACTTTTTACTGGATTTCTATTGTTGACGTATTGAAAGAATCGCTTGGGGTTTTCTTTACCGTCACGAGCTATGGAGATTTCAAATTCGCGCTTGGACTTTTTTATTACACTTTTTGCTTCACGCCTTAGAGATATGTAGTTTTTTCGTAACCACAAATTGTCTTTATCGCACTTATGTAGCCTATAAGCCCTATCTCTACTCTTTATAATGTCTCCTACTCTAGAAGTAAACCACAAGGGCTTATTGTTTACTTTCGCACGCTTAATTTTGTACGGTACACATCCTCATTTATAGTCCTAAATACTGTTTCAACCGATTCCCACATTAGTTTTGTGTTGGAGATCCCCATTACATTTTCCCAATTGACGTGTGACAGTTTATTTCGAAATTTACAAAAGTTTGCGTGCTGGAAGTTAGGAATTTTAGTCGAGGTAGCTGGTTTTGAGTGACTTACTGAGAGGACAAACTCTACCATATTGTGATCGCTATTGCTTAACGGTTCTATTACTTGAAGATCAGTGATTAGCCTATCATCTGTAGTTATTACTAAATTTAAAATACTGTCCAACCTCGTAAGTTCCCCAACCTTTTGAATAAGAAAGCTATCCTCGAGAAAATTAACTAAACGATTACCTTCCGTGTCTCCCTGCATTGTATCGTAATTCACGTTGGCGCAATTAAAGTCACCCATAACTAAAGCCTGCTCACTACCTATTATTCTCTTTAGTTCACGATATAACGCTTCGTCCGTATCAGCTGTTTGATTAGGGGGCCTATATATAACCGCAATAACAAGTTTGAAATCGTTCAATTTAAGTTCTGCAATAGTCGAATCTATTGGTTCTGGAATTGTGTGCTTTACTTCTATAACGTTCGCAATATTGTCTTTGATGTACAACATAACACCGCTTCCTCGCCTGCCTATTCTGTTTTTAACAAAAAGTCTATAACCTCTAATTTGATACTCCCCTACAAAGTCACGTGTTTCAGTGCTAAGCCACGATTCATTTATCGCAATTAAATCATAGTCTTTACAAGCAATTAAAGAAAAAATTCGTTTATTTCATTTCGTAAGCTACGAGCATTTAAGGATAGAACCTTCAAATTGTTTGTAATTGCGACACCTTCGCGAGCGCAGGGGAAATCTATGGAATTTACGCTGGGACCGTTCGAGTTACGGCAGCCTGAAAAGAAGAGACAGTATTATGAAATAGTCTTCCTAAACGCGCAGCTCCAACGTCATTAAGATGAAGTCCATCTCCGAGGAATAAGTCCCTCCTGCCGTAGAAACTGTTCCAAAAGGCGTCTTTCATTTTCAACAAGTTGAAGGAGGAAATGACGTTGCTGTTCATTAATGGTGAGGCTCTTAGCATAATCTTCAATAAGTTTCACCCCCCCTTTCAGCCGTATCGTTTACCTTCATGTCTCGCACGTAAGAAGCTAAGCGAATATAGTCCTCGTGTTTCTCCCATTCTTCTACTGGTCTTCTCAACCAATCCCCATTTGATTTAAAGAGCCTCAGAAACTGCCATGATTTTGGACCAGCAAGGTCGGAAAGCTTGGTTCCTTCCCTGAGTATAGGGAAGACTGGATGGCCAGTTTTCATGTCATAAATCTTTTTCTCTGACTTTTTTAAGGCATTGTCAATCTTAGCCTTCTCTGCATTGTTAACCTCGTGTGAAAATAAGGAGAGTGGTATCACTTCTTCCACAAAGTACCACATTTGCCTATCAAGGGCTTTAAGACCTGCACCTGCCACTTCACTGTTATGTTTTTCATAGGTTTTCAGATCGTGATATAAGCTTAAATCATTAAAAGAAGAATCTGCGGCGTTGTCTGAATGTAGCCATGCTTTAGCGTAGAACAATACATTAAAAAGACATATTTGCTCAAGCATTTTCATCATATTCTCATCGTAGCCAGCCTGGTATCCAAAAGCATACATTTTATAGGTATATAGGATTGCAGATATCCATCGTGCACGATGAGTTGCTCCTGAACTGAGCCAACGTACTCCTTTTGTGGGTACTTCACCTAAAATTTGGATTGTCAACTCAGCGCATTCCCGATAATCACCACGTTTGAATACATTCTCAGTCAGCAAATCGGTTAATGCATCTAAGACTTCTTGCCGTTTCGACCTTAGCTTTCTGTCCTTGATTTTCAGTGTTCTGAAATCTTTTATGCTTGTGTCAATGCCATGCCACTTTTCCTCCCGGAACTCTTTGAAAATGTCATAATCTGGTGAAGTGCTTCCTCCAAATATTTCTACAAACACACTGTTGAGTATCCGCTCATATAGGTGATGCCGACAAGCAAGCCACAATACTTTCCTACATAGATATTCTTCAAGTCTCTTACAGGCTTCAGTATGGCGCCCTGAGTTGGAGCTTGTAGTGTCAAAAACAAACCCATTAACATGGCGCTCTAAGTTCCACTTTTTGATCATATCAAAAGTTTCAGTAGCCTGCGACTCGCCACTAGTATTTGGGATTTCAGGAACAGCCAACAGCTTGCCCTCTTTGGCATTTGGGGCACCCGATACCAGCACGGCAAGTCTTTCCGATTTGACTCCTGATTTATCTGTTATCAACTTACTGTCCCAGTGGATGACCGAGAAAGGTGGGGCAATAAAATCCTCTTTTATTTGTCTTGATGCTTGATCTCGAACCATCTCTGCTGCACGCTTGGCAGAACTTTTAGATAAGGCCAGCTTGCTTAGATCCATCCCACAAGCAGAGGCTACTGCTGCCGTCATTGCTGTCCTCTGTCCCAAACAGATGTTAAGGCGATCTGCCATGTAGGATACGTTTTCGGAACGAAAAATTTTCTGTCTTTTGGGTGTGTTTTTAGGAAAGGTGAATTCGTCATCGTTATCGTTGTCACTGCTGGACGTCGATGAAGAAGAATTGGCTTTCGATGGCGTTTCAAGTGATTGGAATTTCTGCAGTGTCCTTTCTTTTCTTCTCTTTCAATTTTTGTAGCTTTCCTTTCGTGTTATGTTTTTCACTACTTTTTCTCGTAACTTTTGTCAACATTTCCCAGACAATATCTTCTCTCTGTCCTTTGATCTTCGAGAAATGTTATGTCTATCATTTTTTGATTTTCGTCTTTAACCTTGTTTTTTTATTTTATCTAAGGCGTCACTAGCCGCGATATCAAATAATTTCTCTAACTTCCTTAGAAAGTCGTTTTGTTTTTTCTCAAAATTAGGTTTACCTCTGTTACGAGTTAGTGAAGAACGCTCTTTTATCAAATCTTTGAGTTTGGCTTTAGGCAGAGGATTCTTTATTATATTTTTGGTAGGAATGCTTGCCATATCCCAGACGACCTTCATTTTCCTCAAAGCAATCGCAATCATTTCATCCTGAGAAGCATTTTGGTATTCTCCTCTAGTTAAATAAATAAAATACTTCAACACATCACCATTGGATGGCAACATACTGCCTTTACGTTTTTATGTCAGTCAAAAGTTTTCCAATAATAAGATCACTGGAATCATCACTGACATTTATTTCACTTTGCCTTAGCGAATAAGCATTATTATCCATAGTCTGAAAAGAAGTACAATAAAAGCTCTGAAAAGAAATACAAAAACATTAATAATTGAAATGCATTAATAACATTAATAACTACTAATAACAATTAATATTAATAAGTACAATAACATTAATAACTAAAGAACTTTAAATTCTGAATCAATTAACACAAGAATCATTCGAATCGGTTAATAAATAAAGATTTTATGGCCAAATACATATGAAAAATCGGTCTGATGTCGTCACAGGCTGGGGTCAAAATTTCAATGCCCCCGATCCGGGGTCAAATATTTTTAGAATGGGTTAAAACTTCATATTCGCCAATAAAGTAGCAGGGATCACCACATGAGAATATTGCACCTCAAAATTTCAAACTTTTATTAAAAGTGGCACACTCTAATGGCAGGGCTTGAGTGTATATGGGGTTGACGGTAGACTCATGAATGTGGTGAAGAGTTTCTATGATGGAAGTAGTGCATGTGTGAGAGTAAATAAAGAACTGAATGACTGGTTTCAAATAAGTGTTGGTGAGTGTGTCAGGGGTATGTGATGTATCCGTGGCTATTTAATTTGTTTATGGATGGAGTGATGTAACAGGTGGAAGTGCAAGTGCTTGAAAGAGGACTGAGTCTGTGTGATGGAAATAGGTGGGGCCTGTCAAATCTGTCGTATGCGGATGATACTATGCTATTTGCCAAGAATGAGTGTGATATGCAAAAGGTTGTTTAGAGTTTTGTGGAGGTATGAGAGAGACGATTGTTCAAAGTAAATATGGGTAAGAGCAAATTATTGATTGTGGAGAGAAGGAAATTTGGACTGTTCTGTGATGGTGAATGGTGAAACCATGGAGGTGGTAGTCTTTTAAGTATCTGGGATGTGTATTGAACAAAAGAGGTACGAGTGCGGATGAAGTTAACAATAGGATAAATCAAGAAAGATTCTTGTCCTTTCCTGAATGTTGTTTTAAATTTATTAATAGTAATAATAATAATTCCTCCTCCATCTATAATTTCTGCCATCATAAGGAACGCCTCCCTTCGTTTGTCAGGTCCTCTGTAATATATTTCTACACGTGTGCGGACTGTAATAGCCACTACGTGGGCCAAACTGGCCTGCAGCTAAAACAGAGAATGGATAAGCAGGGGACTTTCCCATCGGACTGGCCGTCCACTGTCTGATCCAGAATATTCCGCTGTTTGCAATCACAGCGAATCAGCCGACCATCCAATAAATGTCAATCAGTTCTCTGTTTTATCTTCCCAATCTACTAAACTTGAAAGACAAATCACCGAGTCTTTATACGTTAAAAATCTGACCCCTTCCTTAAATGCACAAAATTTATCCCTGAAATTATTCACTTTATAGCCAACTAACTAACTTACCCCCCCCCCCCCATTTTCTGTTGCTGCTAATTTTTCTGGTCAGTTCATCCAATGCCTTTGATCTGTGACCATGTCCACTTTGGGTAAGCCCAAATTTTATGTTGTGTACATCTGTATATTTTTATATTATTGTGTTTATCTTTTAACTGTTTTGTATTACTGTTTTACTTTATATCCTTTTTTGTTAACGTTTATCTTTTATTGTCTTATTCAGCTTTTCACTGATGATGACCCACACTCGGGGTCGAAACGTTTGTAATAAATGTAATAAATTGTCTTTGTATTCTTATTCCTTATATATATATATATATATATATATATATATATAACTAATATTAAGTTTCGTGGAGACCAGATTACACTAGGTTAGGTGGTCGTTTTAAATTGCTTGTATGAGTCAATTATTTCCCGCGTGGCCAATTTCGACCAATCAGGATCTTTGGAATAAATTTCGATTTTGTTAAAGACCTGGTTTTCATGATATATATATATATATATATATATATATATATATATATATATATATATATATATTGGGTGTACGAGGCAGGGGGTTCCGGGGGAAGGGGCCCAGGGACCCCCAGGTCATGCCTTCCCATACTCTCCAGGCCAGGATCCAGACCCATAATCTGACTAGTGCCATTTCATTAAATGCATACCAAAATGTAAAAGAAGACATGATTCGTTATTTACTTCAAAATATTTATTTTACAAAATAAATTCTTTCTAATGTTTGTCACTGATAATATCAACAAGCTCCATCCTTCTTGGGTGGAGCCGTGCAAACTTCTCAACCAAAACATCCACATCGAGCTTTCGCCCATAGTGGACATGCATCAGAGCTAAACCATTCATCCTATCATTTCTCATGGTGCTCCTCAGATACGTTTTCAGTCGACGCATGGCTGAAACTGAACGTTCACACTCACAGGTGGTGACTGAAATGACTGCCAATACCTTGAGTGCAGCACAGATGTTTGGGAAAAAACCTTGTCCATGGAGTGTAAAGTTGACTGCACAGAGTCTGGTATGTCGCAGTTGGCCTGATGGCGCCGCTCCCAGTGGTATTGCCACACATCCAGCTCTGCAGACAGAGTATTGGGACTGGGAAGGTCATCTTGGTAGGTCTGACAGAACTGCTGGAACTCTGGGTTCCATGTGTCTGGCTGTTCTATCATCTTTGCAAGAACACCTAAAATGAATAAACCAGCTGTCAATTTCATGTAACAGTAAGAGAGAGTACATATCAGTCCATCAATTTAATAAATAATTCCATCACAAACCTGAAAATCCCAGAATGGTTTTCTGTTGGCCATCTTTGAATCTTGATCCAATATCTGCCAGGAGATGATCCAAGAATGGCACAGTCACACTGCGACGGAAATAATCCTCCGTAGTTTCTGCAGGGACATTGTTTCTGTTTTTTTGCCGGCCGACTGTCCTGGGCTTTGTCACTGCTATGTCGAGGTCTTCAGCTATTTCCTTTGCAGCCTTGAACCACTCAGAATGTTTTGAGTCAACACTGTCCCTGACTGTTTGAAGAAACCCAAGGACCTCACCAACACTGTCATATGCAATGTTCCCTCTAAGGTGTGCGCGTGTGCGCGCGCACACGCGTTGTGAAACCCGCGCACACAGCAAATAAAATGCGCACAGGCTCAAGCGTATCATGAGTCACGACAGTAAATGAAGTAATTATAAAAATTTCAGTTTAACGAATTCTATAAAGAACAAATTAAGAAACCGCTTGAAAGAAAATCATTTGGACATGCTCATGCAAATTAAAAGTTACCTGAATGATGATGAATGTATTAATCTTCATAGAGTTTATTTGGAATGGGCAAATGCTAAAGATCGTAGGGAGAAATCATAATCATACTTAAGTGAAAGGCACTTTCATTTAATGTTATTTTGATTATATTTTATTTTATTGAATTTTATTATTTTTTATTTTATTCCTATTTTGTGAATGGATAAAATCATGTATTAATCTTGATAGTCTATTTTAAATTGCTAAATGCTAAAAATTGTTTGGAGAAATGATAACTAAAATAGTCATTTTCAATTAATGTTTTTTTATTTTATTTCTTTATTTTGTTGAATTTTATTTTACTATTTTTTATTTTATTCATATTTTTCGAATGGATAAAATGTTTTCTTTTTAAGAATATATAATATTGTTAACAGTTTTTAATATCCATTTAAGAGTACCGTAATGATCAAGCTATCACCTTATGAAAATAATATTTATTAATTATTTAATATTTATATATATTTAATTTTGAAGATAATAGCGCTCAGAAAAGTGTGCACAATTTTTCACCATGAATCTAAATGTATGCACAACGAAAATTTCTTGCGCACACGGACTAAAAAAATTAGAGGGAACATTGGTCATATGCCTTCTTTGTGTCGAGACTCCTCACCTGCAACTTGACTATGATACTCGGGTGTATAACAAAACTTTCTTTGTCACAACAAAACTGAAGATAAACTGGAATGTTCCAATTTGGTGGAGCATACCACTGGCCTTTGTTGATGACTCACTGTCCCAGTTATGAGTGACGTTATCCTCGATGCACGTCAAGGTTGAAACCACGGTGGGCAGTAGCTCTTCGAATACATCTAGGGCATCCAAACGCTGGACCCATCTAGTTCGGCAAATATCGGTCAGCTTATGATGACTAGAGGCTGGACACTCCTCCTGAGTGACAAAAACAGAAAGCAATAATTTTCAGATTAGATGTATGAAAAAATAAAATAATTTAACATAAATTTCACAGCATTAAATTCATTATTACAACACACAGCCATTACAATAGAAAATGTACTGACTATACCAAGAAAAAAACACACCTTGATCTGTTCTTCAAGCAGCAGCTGTCTTTTCGGTGAGAACTTGAAGAAACGCTCCACTTCCTCCAACGTGCCCATCATGTTGCGTACTTCTTGTAAAACACAGGCTTTTACAACACACAGGTTCAATCTGTGAGACTGTTAGTGGACATAAGGTGCCTTTGGATACTGCTGTGCTATCAAAGCTGCTGGACCTTTGACTTGTCCAGCCATATTGCCTGCTCCATCATAACACTAGCCTCTGCATTTCTTCATATCTAAGCCGAGATCACTAACCACTTGCAACAGCAAGTCAGCAATGGCTTTGCCAGTGACACCATTCACACATTCAAAGAAACCCACAAACTCTTCACGAATAGAATCTGTGTTATCAACAAAACACAAAACACAAGTGGAAGTTGTTCCTTGTTGCTGACATCAGTAGCTTCATCTGCAAGAATGGAGAACAGAGGACTTGTGTTAATCTCCTTCACAATTTCGTCTTGAATGTGGGCAGCGATGACGGAGATCAGTTCATTCTGTATTGTCTTTGATGTATATGTTGCATTCTTGGGAGCTGATTTCAAGTGTTCTTCGAGGACCACATCACCAGCATCCACGCGGAACTGCAACAGTGCCAAGAAGTTGCCTCTGTTCTTCGAGACGTCTTCAGCATCTTCATGGTCCCCTCGAAGAGCGAAGTTCTGCCCACCACACAAGATCACAGTCTTCATCATTGATGCTGCTTTTTGTTTGTTTGCTGCGACACATTTGCTGATTGCTGATGAAATAAGTCGATTCACTGGTTGTGACTTGTTGGATATGATTCTGCGAAAATTATCAGCAAAAAATGTTGCGTGTTTGTGGAAATCTGACTTGCTTTTATGTTCGGCCAATTTATTTGTAGCTGTTACCCAGTTGGTCAAAGGTGACTTGTACAGCTTGTCCAACTTGCTGCTGTTGTGGCCACTTGCTATACCAAACAGCACACAGGTTAAACAAAATGCGCCACATTCTGATGGTGAATAAACCAGCCAGGGATACATCTTTAGCCATTCTCCATTGAAGAATCGCTTCCTGCCATAATTGTTGGTACCTGGAAACTTGTATCTTGCAGGAGGTTGCCAGTGGGAAGTCAAAAGCTCATACTTCTTGTATTGAGGACATGTAAAAAAGTAGGATACAGTGTATTATCTCACTGTGCCAGTGTATTATTTTGTGTCTGTTTAGTCGGGGGAGGAGTATCAAAATGATTCCTTGAAAGGAGGGTGACGCGATAAAATCGAATCGCCAAATAACGCTTCAATTTAGTGTCAGTTGTCTGTACAAGATGTAAAAATGTTTACCTGGTTTTCCGGTGAGTGGGGCCATTTTACTGTGTTAAAAACTAGAAGTTGGAAAATAGTGATACCAGTTTCCAGTTGGGAAGGCAATATGCCGAGAGATGAAGGTGAGAATTCTGGAAACTAAATCAATTTTGTACGCAATCTATTCCGAAATTAAATCCTGTCATGATGTAAATTTTGTAAGCTTCATTTCTGTAAGATTTTTAATGTAAAAAAAATGTTAAGAAATAACAATTTTAAGCATTACTTTAGTTGATGTGGCCTGTAAGAAAATTATTATTATTATTAATATTATTATCATTATTATATCATTCAAATCGCTCACACACTGGTAATACAGACAGATGTCATTCTTGAGGTTTGATGATATCATGTCCTCACCTAAAACTCAAAACAATATTCTTTTTAATTCGTCATAAAACCATCAATTTATGATTAGTTTCAGTATAAATTGTAGAGAACATCTTGTTCAAACTTGTTTTGTACTACATTCATGACAATAAATGAATGGGATATTTTTTTAGTTAACGGCAACAATATAAGAAATCAATTCTTACCACATGTCGTGTCTGTGTTCTGTATTTTGCACACTGGATCATCTGCGTCATATCTGATTTCATCAAACTTCCTTTTCTGTGATGGTCTGTCACCCAAATCATCTAAGATGTCAGTTGAGCAAGAAGGTACTGGTGGTACTTCCCTGAAAAGAATGACCAATAATATGAATAATGATAAGGTGACATTGTGAGACCCCAACGTAGGGAGGAGTAGAGTTGAATATATTATTCTACAATTTGACTGATTTTCCAAGCATAAAATAAATCATTGTCTGATCTGACTTACCGACTGGTATTGAAGAAAGTCCCGATCTTTGCTTGTACCTTCTTCATTTTTCTGTAGACCTCGACGTTCACTCAGATTCACTTTAGCATATAAAATATTATAACACAAAAAATACAAAAGATAGACTTATTCAAAGTGAAATTAGAGCTGCACTGCAAAACACCTGTTACATACAAAGATGGCGCTTGAAAACATTTGAGAAATTAAAAAGTGTACGGCGCATGCGCGAAGGATAAGTTCCTATGCATTTTCCAGCAGAAATCGAGCAGAGAGTATCGTTTCAAGGCAGTCTCGCTAGGGAGCGCTATTTTCAAAAAAATCTGACCAGTGCGAAACGATGCCAAAAATTTATCTGGATCCGAGCCTGCTCTCTGTCGGGAACATTTTGTCTCCCTTTCATCGAGTCCATCGTATAAGGAAAGGGAAGAGGGTGAAAAAGAAAGAAAGAAAAAAGTAAGAAAGGCAAAGGATATTTAGGTAAAAAAAAAAAAAAATGAAAGCTTGATAGCTAGCAACTAATTCAGACAAACGCAAAGGTTGCCATTGTTTATTTGCATGTTTAAAAACTTTCAGCCGAAGATGGCAGTACTTTATAGTTTCTCAAATAAGAAAGCAGGAAGGAATATCATTGACTCATTGAATATCATTTTGCTTTACCACATACAAAAGGGTTGGTTAATTCACCAATAAATTTAGAAAAGAATGTAGCCATCAACATTTTTAGCTACACATCGAAACTCATGATAGGTAAAGAAAAAAAAGTGACAAATTGTATTTGAAACTTAAGTGCTTCGTGAGCTTCAGGTAAAATCTGTGAAGCTGCATTTAAAATTTAAGTGATTCGTAGGCTAATTGTAAATGTTAAACTCCGATACATCTCAAGAATACCCCGCCCTTAGGATTGGTATTTTTGGCAGTATATGTATATAATTTTATCAGATCATCCCATAAGTAATGTCGTTTTTTAGATCGGAATTTGAAGGACAGAAAAAACTCAACTGAAACTTTTTAATCTAGTATATATTTTCCATCGGAATCAATGACACTCTGCCAACGTCCTACAAGCTTTTCAATGCCATGTTTATAAAATTCAGGCGGTTTTGAGGCAAAAAACATACAAAGACTGGTGTGCAGGTCATCTAAAGAAGTATACTGTTTCTCGCCAAGATAGTTTTGCAGACTCCTGAAGAGATGATAATCTGAAGGCGCAAGGTCTGGAGAATATGGAGGATGTGGAAGTTTTTCCCACCCAAGCTTCTCAATTTTTGCAGAAGTGATCCGAGCGGTATGAGGACGTGCGTTGTCGTGGTGGAACACGATTCCTTTCCGATTAACCAAAGAAGGTCTCTTTTCTTTTAGTGCAGTGTTCAATCGATCCAGGTGTTGACAGTAGACTTGAGCGGTGATTGTTTGGTTGTGTGGTAAGGTTTCAAAGTGTATTACACCACCTTTATCCCACCAAACACTAAGCAACACCTTCCGAGGGTGAAGATTTGGTTTTGGCTGTGGTGTCGCTGGTTCTCCGGCACAAACCCACTGTCAACGGCGCTTAACATTCCGGTACAGTATCCACTTTTCATCACCAGTCACTAAACGGTGCAAAAACGGATCTTGGAGTTCACGGGAATGAAGAGCTGTGCTGATGTTTACCCGCACCCTCAAATTGTCGACCGACAATTCATGTGGCACCCATTTTCCTAACTTAGGCACTTTCCCGAGTTGTTGCAAATGTCGATGGATGGTGGACAGGGATGAATTGAGTTTCTGGGCCAATTCTTCGACAGTTGTTGAACAGTCTTCTTCAAGTGCGGCTAACAGCAGGTCATCATCAAACTCAGCCGGGCGTCCAGAGCGTGCTGCATCTGTCAAACAGCAGTCACCATTCCTAAACTTTTGAAACCATCTTTGACATTTCCTCACATGCAGAATATCGTTGCCATAAACGTCCTGAATGTTTCGTGTTGCTTCAGTAGCACTATTCCCTTTTTTGAACTCGTAAAGCATTATATGCCTGATATGCTCTTCTGATACTGCCATGTTTATGAGGGGTTCACATAAAGCAAAACACACGTTTTCACTGGTCAAGGTCTGTAAAGTATGTAGCGAAACACAATAGATCTCTTAGATATAACCTTCGGAAAATTTATGCTTAAACCGAGTAGGACTAGTTTAAACTTAATCTATCGTAAAAAACGACATTACTTATGGGATGACCTAATATTTTGTTTTGTTCCTAGCGAATTAAGTAAAACATATCTGAATGACCCTCTCAGGAAGGGGGTAGGTAATGTTAATTAAAAAATAATACTTTAGCTGAAAATGTTGAGGCTTGATCGAAAATAGTAAAGGTGGTAGGCTTTCTTCCAAGGAGGTAGGGTAGGCTAAGGCTGGCCGTGGATGATGAGTAATCAATTATTGGGCCTCCTTGAGTTATATTTGGGTTTTCCTTATGATTTCAACGAATAATTAGGTGTTTTTTAGCCTGGTGCATTGTATGACGCTCTTTCTTTAGAACTTGGCCTAGGTAAGCCTAATCTTAGGCCTGATTGAGTTGTCGTTAGGGAGTATATTGAGTTCGGCTCAGATCATTTTGGCTGAAGGATGAACTAATCCTTTTGACGAAGTGGGCTAAGTGCCGTTACAAGGACATATAGGTCTATATATATAGATTAACCATACATAGATTTGGGAACTAAGGTTTAGTTGTTTAGGCAATGTTGTGGACGAATTTCTAGAATCCAGATGCAGTGTGAAGAGAGTTCATAAGCTTGGTAATAGGTTAGGTATAGATTAAGCTTGGATAGGTTGGTTAGGCTAGGGTTAAATTGTGTTTTAACACCCAGCTAGTGATCCACCACTTTTTTTTTGTTTCTACTGCAGTTTTAGCTCCTCTTTTCAAATGTGCAATCAAAATTTGGGTATTTTTTTGGTAATTGTATACAACATCCCCCTCACCTCAATTTTATGAAATTGATTTCACAATTGATGTAAAACCTTTATTTATAGTATGTAATTATTTATTTGGATCATGTTAAGAATAGCGAACCCATAGGGTGTTGGGTTTGCTATTCTTGACATGGATAATTTTGGGTTTGCTATTCTTGACATGAATAATTTTGGGTTTGCTATTCTTGACATGGATAATTTTGGGTTTGCTATTCTTGATATGGATAATTTTGGGTTTGCTATTCTTGACATGGATAATTTTGGGTTTGCTATTCTTGACATGGATAATTTTGGGTTTGCTATTCTTGACATGGATAATTTTGGGTTTGCTATTCTTGACATGGATAATTTTGGGTTTGCTATTCTTGACATGGATAATTTTGGGTTTGCTATTCTTGACATGGATAATTTTGGGTTTGCTATTCTGGTAAATGTCCAGTATTGCACCCATCTCCCTTTCGAGGTGAAATTTATGTTTTTCCTAGGGTTTTTGATGTGTTTTGAACGAATCTGACCTTCAAAACCGTCAGAAATGACTCGTTTTTGAGATACCCCCCCCCCCCCCCCCTAGCTGGCAATTGAAAACGAGTCATTTCCGACGGTTTTGAAGGTCAGATTTGTTCAAAACACATCAAAAACCATAGGAAAAACAAATTTTACCTTCAAAATTGACCTAACCTAACCTAACATATCTTAATCTAAAAGAAAAACAGGAATTACCTTATTCACGTGCAGGGGCAGACTGAGGCTCTTCCTGGAGTAATTTTCGCTTATCTTTAACTGAATAAATACCTTGCCAGGTATTGGTATAGATATTTTGACTGAATACCTAGTCTCTTAACCCATTCCTTTAAATCCTGCCAAAATCTTTCGATATTCTTTTATCCACAAAATTTTTAGAATTATTAATAACAAAATGCTTATAACCTAAATCACTTATAGTCTTGTAGGCAGCCCAGGAATCACTATAAATCATAGAGCCAGGCCTAATGTACTTCTGAATGAGTGGAATGAGTGTTCTATTCCAGTAGCAAAGTAATTCAAATTTGAAATGGATGGAGCGCAGTGATTGGGCAGACATGTAACAGTCACACAAATGAACGTACGAACACACAAATGAACGTACAAAAACACACTAGATACACACCAAAAAAATGTTTATATCTCGAAAATGAAGCATTTGCGACGGAAATACTATAGAAGGAAAGTGTCTTAGAATTAAAAAATCTACTTAATGAACATATAATAATTGCTGGACGTTAGACGGGTATAATACTAGAATAATACCGCTATTCTTAACATGGAGAATTTTGTAAAAACCTATTTGGTTCTTTTGCATTATCCTCCCAACACTAATTTTTTCATATAATATTTTGGTTATGGTACTTTATTTTCCTTCCATTATAAAAAAAATTAGTATTGGTATTAGGTTAGGTAAATAAACTTAGGTTACGGTAAAAACAGCCCACCGCAGGCATTAGCCATTATAAAAAAAATTAGTGTTGGGAGGATAATGCAAAAGTACTACCTATTCTTTACATGAGAAATATATAATCCGATTATAAAGCCTCTTATCGTTAATTACTAAGTTATAAAAAATATGTTTGGAAATATCGTACGTAAAGCGACTTAAAGTTACAGAAAATATGTATAGGCGACTTAAAGCTACAGAAAATATGTATCGCATTCATCTACTGCAAATTTGTAAAGAAACTTGATTTTTTTTAAAGTTTTATTTAATACTAATGTTATCTGAAATTTTTCACTTTACAACCCCAATAAAATTTGGAGCTATTGAAGAATAGGGACCCCAGCCTTCATTAGTTAGGCTTAAAAGGCTAACTAACAAAAATATCATGACCTAACCTAACCAATCATTAGGTTAAGTGGTTAACTATACGTCCTTGATGATTGGTTAGGTTAGGTCATGATATTTTCGTTAGTTAGCCTTATAAAGCTAACTAAAGAAGGCTGGGGTCCCTATTCTTTAATAGCTCCCAAAATTTTGCGCCACCATTGCATCATTATCCTTTCAATTAAAATCCTATTGTTTTATTATGCTAGGCAAACTAGTTTTTTAAAGTGGCTTCTTATTAAATATTTCAATTTCTCTTAATAAATATTTTTTTTTTCGAAGTATTGTTTGCTATTCTTAACTTGTTGAGTTTTGGGTTTGCTATTCTTAACATGTTTAATTTTAGGTTTGCCATTCTTAACATGAGGTAAATGGGTTCGCTATTCTTAACCTGTTGGAAACTAACCTAACCTAACTGCAAATGAATTAAAGTAATTACATACTATAAATAAAGGTTTTACATTGACTGTGAGGTATATTTCATAAAAAAGATTTGATAATAACCGTAGTAATTTTGGTAATGGTTCAGAATACAGGCGCCACTTAAGCAAAATTTTGAAATACATTAGAGACAAAGTTGTTTCTCTCATTAAAATACGTTGATTGCATGTGTCGCATAGTCAAAAAAATGAAGTTAGAAAATTACGAAAAATATATTTTTGGGTATGAATCTAGGAAATTTTGAGTTGGCAGCCCTACTATCGTATCGTTCATTCACTTCAGTTTGAAAATGGCTTCGGTCTGTGATGGATGTGTGGTGATGCTAGTAGAGCTTGCATGGTGTTCTCCCTCTAAATATAGTATGTCTAATTTGTATAATTTAGGTCTCAGAGGTACAGGGGCAGAGCCCTGGTAAAGATCATATATCACAAATTGATCGGTATAGGGTTTTATATTTTTTAGGTTAGGTTTTCCATGAAACCTGGGTTTTTCTCATGGTTTTTGATGTGTTTCATGACACATGTTTTTTTCTCTAAAACGTGCTAAAACCATTGGTTTCCTGTTGTTTAGGATAAATCTGACCATCACTATTACAGTAAATTATTGCTTGTACTATGTTCCCCCATCCAAAACCCCTGGTTCCCACAGTGGTCCCCCCAGATTGTAGTAGGGGTTGGGGGGGTGAAATCACTTCAAGTGATAATTTACTGTAATGGCAATGGTCACATTCATCCTAAACAACAGGAAACCAATGGTTTTAGCATGTTTTGGTTAAAAAAAAAAAAAAAATTGAGGTGGTGCCCCTATTCTGAACCATTACCGTACTTTTAAGTAGGCCAGTAAATTTGCACCACCGCAGTAAAGAAATGATGTAAATGTCCTGCAGGTTGTGGGTAGGCCTTGAAAAATAAGTACCGTGCCAAGTAACCAGGAAAGTGAATCATCCAGTGACCGTATTTTGGTACATTTGCCCGTACATTTCACCACTGTCTCTCAACTGTTTGAGTATGAGTGCCACTTACAGGGTCAATGAAATTGAGGGAATGATTCACCTTTAAATGATTATAATCTTCAGCCAGTGCGTCATATGCCTTCCATGAGTCAGAAATAATGGTGGTACCTGGTAAAATATTGCTTTTGATTAAGTCTACCAAGGTCTTGCTAGTGCGGTCCTCAACTGCCTTCAAAAAGATCTTTGTGGAGCTCCTCTCAACTGTGCCAAATACCCACGTGCCATCAATCACTCTCTCTGTTATATTTACATTTCCCGAACTTAGCCTCATCAATTTCAACAATTTTATCAGATCCCCCTAAGCTTTTCACTTTTGTCCATGCAGTGATAAATGAACACCGCGCATAAATGAAGACCAGTCAGTGATTGTATAGTTGGTAAGTTTTAAGTTATCGCACATAAACACTTATTAAACAGATATGAAAATAGGTCATGCAAATGCGCAGCAGCATATAAAATTGCAGTGTCGGAATCGATCTTAACTTTATCCATCCATGTGCCCTTAAAGATGCTGACTTCAAAGTCACACTGGTTGCTAATAGCCTTTTCTTTGGTAGGGTTTAACTTTAATATACCGGCGACACCGGAAGGTACACCTTTCTAAGTTAAAAACACACGGAGTCTCACACTTTGGGCACAACTTTTCATTCTTTACAACACCGTGCTTCTTAAAAAAGTCTAAGCAGTTTGGTAAATTATTTGTATATTTAAGAATTGTATCGTGGTAAGATATTGAACAAAATGAACACACTGTTTCACTTTCCATGTCTATGCGACCACAACCATCAAACAACTGATTTTTTTAACACTGAATGGGGGTGTAGCCTTACTGATGCGTGGTAAATAATTATACAAAGTTAATATCTTCATAAATATGATTGACCGAAATTTTTTTTACTTAAAGGAAGGGTTTTATTTATTATTTTCTACGCATTGCAATAATTTTTATTAGAAACTGAGGTGAGGGGGATATTGTATACAATTACCATTTTTTTTTTTTACAAGAGTACATTACAGGCTTTTGAGGAATTTTGGAATTTTGTTAGGTTATTATTAAAACTACCGTTTTTCTGATTGTTTTTGATGTTGTTTGAACGAAATTAACCTTCATTCAAACTGCATCAAAAACCATCAGAAAAACATAGTTTTGATTTACAAAGCCTGTAATGTACACTTGTAAAAATTTACTGATGACAATTTTACCTGCTTATTTGTTGCCTGCTTAGCAGTGATGTAGGTCTCGAGATTGGTCTCGCGGGCTCGGTCTCGAGACCCAATTTGTAGATCTCGATCTCAGTTTCCGCTATTTAGATCTCGGTCTCGACAGACGCGGTCTCGGTTTTTCTCCCCGAGACCTTTCGAGACCTTTCGAGACCTCTCGAGACCGTAATGAAAAATACATTGTTGCGGGGTAAGCGGATGAACTTAACTAGACTACCATAACTTGGCTACTTCTTGATGACGGGAAACGAGAAGGTCCCGGGCGGTGAAGTTTTTCTCACCTCCACTGACTGTCACTGAGGGGCAAACGAGACTCCCACACGGCTGAACCAAGAAATGGACTCGACCCGCTAGCTATTCCAAAGATTAACCCTGTGTCTGAGTCGGGTCCACTTGAAAACCTGGAAAGCCCTGGCTTCAGGAAAGGTGTGTGCAATGTGCACCCAGCAATACTTGAGGACTTCAACTGAATATGGGCCTACGCAACCAACAAGCACGATTTTTGCAAACTGGCTGTGGAGTAAACCAAATGTGACTGGACGAGAAAAGCAGATATTACCCTCTGAATTGTAAGTCCTTGAAAATGACAACCCCAGTCTATAAGGACAAAGGCTGAAAAAAAACTAGTTGGTAGAATTCTAAGGGTTTATTAGCAATCAACTCGAATTATTTACAAGAACTAGAATGGGTTATGAGCTTGCGTCTAAACATGGCTTAAGGTCAAGAAATGGAAATCCAACTTGAATTATTTACAATTACAATGACAAAAAAATATTGGACAACAAAAACGGAACTTCTATTAACAGAAAAAAAACTTTAAGCTATACCAGAATGGTACAATTAGAAAACACGAGTGACCTCCCTGGACCTAACATCCTTAAGCTAGAATTGAGGTCAATCCAATCATACCTATCTATTATAGTGAAGCCATGGAGAAACTAAACCTGAAGCTAGAAATACCTTAACCTGCACACCGTTATGCACAGGCAATGTCCATTATCACAAGGCACTCTGTTTTTTTTTTTTTTCTTGAACTGTTCGTATTCCTCTATTTGGTTGGCAGGCTAGAACTTCCACAAGCGGAAGCCAACTATGAATTGAATATTTAAGGCAAAGTTTTCTGACCAGAATGGAACTAAACCAGACTACTGAGCTAGTCAGGCATTAATCAAGACTAACTCCGCCCATATGGGGGTTGCACCCTGAAAAAGAGAAAAGATGTTATTCAAGAGAACCCCACTACACTCCCCCCTTCGAGCGGTGAGTACCACCACTCAAACAGTGAGTGCAGCGAAGCCCTCTCCCACATCCATTCTTTCAGGGAATTGCCACCTCCCCATCCTGACACCAAGCTCCAAGTTTTCCTTTCTCCATGGCTACTAAACACTAGACAATTATATATACATACATGAATCAATGATAATAAGGTTCTATCACCTTCAAAACCCTACCTAGTTACAATATAACTGGATACAATTTTTTTTTCTTAAGAGGCTAATCACAATCCTCCTTGCTTGAAACTGAAGCCACCTGCACAATTAATGTCCTTGATTAACATCCTCACTAGCCCAGCACTATCAATGTACCTTGGCCCTGGTCCACCCATCCATACCTCCTGATTGGTAGACATCCCTACCAAAGGTGGGGTCCGCTTGCTCCAGGCTAGAGGTAACTGCGTGGGCTGGCCATGCCCCTCTTGATGAGCAGTCCTCCAGAACCCCCCTCCTATAGACAAGAATGGTGGTGCATACTGGAGCAAGGCCTGGAAGACCCCCCCTCAAGCTGATTCTTGAAGAGTGGAAGAGCCAATAATGGCTCCCTCCCTGAAAACACCTCCCATGAAGTCGGAAAGCGTAATTTGGGGTGATTGGGGGGTGACTGGAGGCAGGTAAGGACAGGGACATGCACCGGAAGCTGTATGCATGACACTCAAAGCAAGTACAAAGTGGGTGACAAGTGAGGGCATGTGCATGAGTCAGGCAGAGGCATGCAAACCAAAAATTACCGCACTTAACCAAGCTCAAGGTATGGTATTCAGTATCACTATGTGCAGTCACTTTGTTCAAAAAGAAAAATTTACACTAGCTTCCTCCATGGCTTTACTAGCTAGGCCCTACCTATACATTACGGTACAGCAAGATATACCTATTTTCATATATATCTTAACCAAGGCTCCGTAAAGCCATTACAAAAACTAGATACACTATGACATTAAACCTAGAAATACTTATTTTAACATCGAAAATATAATCATAGTACCATCACTTAAATACAATACATAATCCTATATACATATATACATAATTAGACAAGGTCGAAAAAAATCACTTTTGTTAATTAAATTAATCATGAACATATTCCAGAGGCCTAGAGGGTACTAATGGTAGCTCCCTTCCAGGACTTCTGGAATGAGTTTATGGAGGAGAATCACCAGCCAACTCTTGAATTACTCCCAACCCCCTCCCAACAGACTGGAGTCATTCATGAGCTAGTTTACTGTTAGCTCGTAATAAAGCCCTAGTTTCTGAACAGATATTTTTGACTGAGGATAAGCTTAATCTATTGGGAGTCCTTGAACCAGTTACCGGGCTAAATTGCCACTCTTGAGAACTAATTGCTGGCCTAACAGCTGGTAAATCTGCTCCTCATCATCCTGCCCATTTTCTAAAGTGTTCTCCAGAGCTTCCACCAAGGAAGAAAGTTCTGGAGGATCACTAGTGGGTTAAGGTTCATTTGGGACATGGAAAACTCTGTCTTGGACCTATTGAACCATCACCTTCTGGATCTAGACTCCCAGGAAATTCCTCAGGATCTATCACACCTTAACAGACAGCACTTGAAGGAGCACTA
This sequence comes from Bathynomus jamesi, assembly GCA_023014485.1. NCBI lineage: Eukaryota > Metazoa > Arthropoda > Malacostraca > Isopoda > Cirolanidae > Bathynomus > Bathynomus jamesi. The sequence continues at coordinate 76,356 of JAJOZX010003911.1, forward strand.
TGAGGAATAGGGGACAGATCCTTGATTTCCTCCACTGGGGAACAAGCTTCCTTCTCAGAATCACTACCAAGGTAGTCTTGACCCTTTCCAAAGTGACATTTTTGTTGTTGAGAATGAGGCCTAGTCAGAGGTTTGGGTGAGCTAGACAGGATACCTGGAGGATTCACTTTGGATGGCACCTCATCCGGGAATCCAGAAAAGTCAAGGTCAAAAGAACTTGAAGTGCATTCAGAAGAATCTGAAGAACTTGAACTTTCACTCAGATCAGCAAGCCATGGTCTAGATTTAACCCTATTCTGATCTGGAACTCCTAGAAACCCGCTCGAATCACTACTAGAATCAAAGAGATCGGTCTCATCTTCTGACGAACTGTCCCACAAACCAGAAAAGCCTGGGGGACAAACTGGAACACTTGGGGTTTCAAACCCTAGAAAACTCTCATCCTTCTCCTTCTCCTCCATGCTAGCCCAGGGAACCTGAACTAACCTGGAATAACTAGGATGATTCTTCAAGAAATCGGGAGCCTCCTTCCAGCTCCTCAACTGAGAATGATGAACTCGACTCATGGATAAGTGTGGCTGCTGATCTGGATAAGCTGGTGAAATGACATAGGTCACACCATTCTCTGCCGCTCGATCAACTTGAAACGGCCCACAGTACTTGGGCAGAAACTTGTTAGAAACTAGATTACCTCTTGGAACAACCTTTCGAATGACAAGTTGCCCCTTGGTAAAGGGACAAAAACCAGGATGCCCTGGATACCACTGTTCTTGAACTGGAGTGGGAATAGAAACTGGAATAGGATCTGGATGAGCGGATGATAACAAGAACTGGGCTGGAGACATAGTCAACTCGGAATGAATCGTACCATTGTAGGTCATAATGGCCATTGGGAGATTCAAATCCCACGAGCTAGAATCTTGAACAAGATTCCGTAGAAGCTCACCAATGGTACGGTTGACCCTCTCAACTGCACCATTGCTCTCTGGATGGTTTGGGGTCGTGCAAACGTGAGTGATCCCGTATCGAGATAACATCTGCTCGAACTCCTGACCCTTAAATTCTGGACCATTATCAGTTAACAACCGACAAGGCCGGCGCAAAAGAGTGGGCAACACTCGAAACTCGAACAGACGGGCAATGGTACTGGAAGTTTTGTTGGAAAATGGAACAGCCACTACCCACTTGGAGTAGTGGTCCACCACCATTAAACATCCTAGATTTCCCCGAGGTGTCCTGGGGAACAATACTAGATCCACAGCCACCAGCTCAAATGGTGCCTGGGTCACGATCTTCAGGGTAGGTGGAGCCCTGATCTGGCTGGAAGCCTTATTGAGCTGGCACTGGGAACAAGATGTGACCACCTCTTGCACAACTTGATATAACGAGGATGAAACACTTCCCCAGATAAAACATCTAAGACCTTGTTTCGGCCTATGTGTGCCATTTCTAGATGGATAGTAATAGCCAGCTCAATCAGGAAATTAAAAGGTACTAGAACTTGGGGAAACCTTTCTGGTTCCTCGTACTTAACTAGAAGACCATTCTCAAAGTAGATATCTTTAAGATAACGACGATATCTCACTAGAGCTTTAGGACAATACCCAAAACCACCCTTATCTAGATAGGACTTAAGTTGTCTCAACAACCCGATCACTTTTTTGAAGAACCTCAAGGTTAACTTCATCTAGAAATGAACATGGACGCAAATTTCCAACTACCAGCGGTTCTTGATGACTGGAGGGTTCCTCCAACTCTGCCAGAAAGTAGCGAGAATCTCACCCTCCTTCATGACCCTGTCAGTGGACAAATCCAGGTCAATCCCGGCGGCAGACAAGAAATTGCACCCAGGAGAAAACAACAAGGAATAGCTTGATCTTCAACAAGAGCAAATGGGTGATCATTAATAGTTACGTTAGAGCCAAGTGACACAGTAAGTTGTACATAGTTATAAACTACCACCTGCTTTTCAGCCACACCTTGAATGTTAACCAGAATATCTTGTGAATAATCCCTCGAATTTCCTAAAATTTCACGCCAGGCTACTCGAGATATGAGGGAGATCTCAGCTCCAGAATCCAATAAAGCACAGTAGGTTTCGTCTTGACAAGCAAGTGGGACAACTGCTCTAAAGGCACCTGAATGTGGACAAGCAATATCCACCTCAAGGGTGGGAAAATTGACTTCACATTCTACTGGGCCCTTCTCGATCTCCAAACTCGAGCAACCTGCCCCTATTGGTTCTGAATCCAAGTCTCTCTCATACAAAGAATTTAAACAAGTCAAGAAGACGGGACAAGACTGAACATATTTATTGGATTCACTCAATAAATTGAAATGAACACCACCTAGACACTGGACATGCACCCTATCAAGAAGTTCTGAGGGTTCTGTTACACGCTGATTCTTGACTTCAGGGTGGTAAATTAGAGGGTTTTCAGCACCAAAGTGCAATACAACATCCACTTGATACATCTCACAGAAAACTTTCAAGATCTCTGGTGATGCTGGCTGCCCTGGAATTGTCATAAGTCGAAGATGTTGCTTCTGCTTGCTATTCAACTTGATTCCGTACGTTGTAGGATGACTTAGCAGCTCTTCCACCAACTGCTTTCGCAGAAATACTGGACTCTCTGGAACTTCACGATCTAAGTCATGAACAAGAACATACCACAAACACTCGATCAAGGAATCACCTCCCCCCTCCGGCTTAAATCTTACAAGTAAGCCCTTGGGGAGTTCTGCCGAAATTGCTGGGGTGCCCTCTTCATGCTCAACCTGGAAGTGTCTGGATAACGCATCTGCAGCTTGATTGTCTTTGCCTGGAACATAACGAAGCTCAAAATCAAACTCAGCAAGATCTTCAACTGTTCGAGCAAGCCTGTCATTGACTAATCTCATATTATGGAGATAGAACAATGCTTGATGGTCCGTGTTCAGAATGAATGGTATTCCGTACAGGAAGGCTCTGAAGGTCTTGACTCCCCAGCGCATCGCTGCTAGTTCACGCTCTGTAACCGAATATTTCTTCTGAGGACTAGAAAATGTCATTGATGCGTGAGCAATGATTCGAACTTGACCATCCTGAACTTGAGTAAGACAAGCACCTGCACCAATGGCTGATGCATCCACCCACAAGTTCAATTTCTCTGCTGTTTCCCGATAATCAGGAAAAGCCAGTTCTACCTCATTTTGCATCTCTGCCTTGAGCGTCTGGAAGGATTCTTCCAGCTCTGGTGTCCACTGGATAACTGAATTCCTTGATCTTCCTGTAAGTTCTGATAAGGGTTTAGCAACTGCTGAACACTGTGGCAAGAACTTCCTTTGGAAATTCACCAAGCCCAGAAATTCTCGAAGTTCCTTGATGTTCTTGGGCCTTGGGAAGTTCTTCACCTTTTCCATATACTCTGGCGATTTTGACAATCCACTGGAACTGACTATATGACCTAGAAATGGAACTGTCGACTGGAACCATCTACACTTTGGTGGTTTGATCTTGATATCATGTTCTTCTAAAACCTTGAGGACTTTTTCAACTAGCTGGAGATGGGCCTCGAATGACTTTTCCATAATTAAAATGTCGTCAATATACACCAGAACCTTCTTCCTTGAAAATCCCTTCAGCACACCTTGCATTTCTCTCTGGAAGGCTGAAGGCGCGTTCTTCAATCCAAAACTGAGTTTCTTGAATCTCCAGTGTCCATGAGGGGTCGAGAAAGCTGTATAATCTCGACTCTTCTCCTCGATTGGCATTTGATAATAACCCCGGACTAAATCCAGGGTGGTAAAGAACTTGACACCATGTAGACTGTAGACAGAGTCTGTCAAGTTTGCCATCGGGAATCTATCAGGCTTGGTTACCTTGTTCAGTTTACGGTAATCCACACACAAACGTATGGATCCATCTGGTTTCCTAATTGGTACCACTGGAGCACTCCAAGGAGATGTTGTAGGCTCGATAATTCCTAGCTGATGAAGTTCTTGACACTGATCATCGATGACTTGATCAATCGGTTCTGGAAATCTCCTTGGTCGCTGAAATATTGGTGTGTCATCGTATAACTCAATACGGTGTGGAGTCATCTGAGCAGTCCCCACATCGGAATCTCCCCGACTAAGAACGGCTTTTCTGGAATTAAGCAAGTTATAAACTTGAGATTTCTGGTGGGAATCCAGCTCAGGTAAGTCAATTTCTGAAGTTAGACGTTCTGGTGTCCATTCCAGAAAAGATGAGACCAACTCATCATCATTTTCTGATTCCATACCTACACAATGTACTTGATGTGTCACTGTATCATTAGTGTCTTCTGGATTTGGTGTAGGATCGAGTTCAACTAGAGTGTAAATGTGTCCCATCATGTCTCCTACCTTGATTCTACCAATAGGTTTCCCTGTAGTGTAGACTAGAATGGAAGGGCAATCAAGATTTACAATCCCTGGAACACCTACCACTTTCTCTCCAAGATGCACGCTTGAAACCGTCCCATCATAGAACCATTCACCCGAATTTCTTGAACATGGACAGGTACCATCATCATTTACTCCTTGAGGTTCCCACTGAATTTTTACTTCTACAGGTCCACAATCATTCACCTGCACACCTTCTACAGCCCAACACCTAACCTGTAACAAATCCTTTTGCACTCCTCTCCATTCGTACCTAGATAAATTTCCCACGTAGAACCATCAGTGTTCTTCCCTGAAACCCGTCTACGTGCTAGACTAATCTGTAATTTGTTAGCCCGCAGAAAATCTAAACCTAGAAATATGGGATATTTAAAATCCAACGTGGGAAGGATGTGAAACTTGAAAGGGGACATTACAATACCATGCAAAGAAACTGCGAGTAGGACTGAACCCATAGTTTCCCTTGAAGCATCGGGACCTACACCTCGAATTCTGGAAATATCTGTAGTATCTATTGGAATCCCAAGTTGTTGTGCCAGTTCACTGGAAATTAAGCTAACTTGTGCTCCCGTGTCAATTAACCCTGAGATGTTAGTGTCTTGAAGGGTAACATCAATGGTTAACACTTCTGCAGGTTCAAGTTCGGCAAACCGGACACCTCGAAAATGACCTCCTGGAATATCTGGACCATGAACCGCCTCATCTGCAGTGTTACACCTAGGTATTTGGGCTCGAGGTGCTGGTTTAGGTGTCCATGAAGATGCTAGAGGATTCAGTTCATTTCCAGTGGTTTTTGGATACTGCTGTTCCGAACTGGGTAATTCTGGATGTCCAGGGGTGGCATCATCACCCACCTCAGACGCTAAATCCATGGTCTGGTTGGTATTCATCTGGAGAGGTCTTCTGTCATCTTTGACTGGGATCTCATGATGATAATCGGGTTCTTGAAGATCATATCTTGAAGATTGGACTTCAGCTTCCAATGAGCCCCTGATCTCATTGGAGCTGATTAGTTTCCCGACTGTTGTTGATTGTGGTGGGTGGTTTCATTATTTTGTTTCCTTGAGACAAATTTTCTTGACCTTGTCTTCTAAAGGGCAGAACATTCCTGGATGCGGTCCTTGACACAAAGGACAGTGGTAGGAAGGTGATGTCCCGGAGCTTGATTGCCGTGGCTGCTGATTACGAGGGCAATCTTGAACCATATGATCCAGACTACCGCACATAAAACATGCTCCTTTCCATCTTCTGCAGTCCTGTTGAAGGTGTCCCTTCCTTGCACACCACTGACATACCTTGACCTCTGTATCTTCTTGGGATCTTGACTGACTGGAGTTTCTTTCACGCTCCTGAGAACGTTGTTGTTCTCCCTGCTGATTCCGATCTTGAGATTTTTTGATCCCTTCCTTGACGTTGACCTGGGGACTTCTGATTCCATTTTATTCCCAGAATGGAAGAAGCGAGTTCCATTCCATTGTCCTTTTTCATAACCTTGGTTGTTTCGATATTGTTGGTTAGGTGTCTCGTGTCTGGATGACTCTCTGGAAGGCTTGGGAGATGGAGGGATCTGCAACGGGAAAACCTCAATGGTTTCTTGCCTTGGAAGGGATGGTCCATCACTTGAATGCATGGCCACCAAATCCTGAATGTTGGACCAAGTCACCTTCTTGTTATGCAAGGTCTTGTTCTCATTGATGATCCGGGTCAGCTGTTGTGACAGCCCAGCTGGAACTGTCTCCAAGAGCTTCCTCCTCAACTCCTTGCTGGTCTCGAGTGCTTTATTTGGGAAGGCCTGGTGAGCCAGAGTCTCGAGTCTTGCAGCATATACATCTGGTGTCTCTCCAGGCTTCATTGTCGCATTCTTGAATTCTGACACCTTGCCAGTTGTGAAGGTTTTCTTCATTCTCTTGTAGATGCCAACAATCTAGCCTTCATCTCATCATATGCCATGCTGCAACCCCCATAAGCATTATACAAATCCCTGAACTTTCCCCTTAGTGTTTTCCAAGTGTTCCAGTCCAGTCTCTCCGTTCACAGGTAAACTTGGCTGAGCAATGACGTTCAAAGGCTTCTAGATATTCAGGAAAAGATCTTCCACTTGACACATCAAATTCATCAAGATCTGGAGCACTGGTAGGATAAACTCCTGGTGCCATCCTTGAACCGTTGTTACTCTTGAAAGTGGAGGAACGCATAGTACGTTTAACCCTCCTCTCAGCATCTGGAAGACTGGAGGTCTTATCTGAAGAACTGGAACTGGAGCTGGTTGATCTATTGCGTTGTGTCTTGATGGGTTTAGGAGATGCCAGCTTTGTCTTTTCTTTCTTGAAAGTTGTGTTCCTCTGCTGGTACCTTCTTCCCTGTTCGAGACATTTCTACATCATCCAGATTCTCAAGTTCAGGCATTGAGTCATAAGAATCTCTCTCTAGATTCAGCCTATCCTTCTGCTGCTGTCTCCTCATCAGTTGGTCCACCTGTTGCTGCCAATATGAATTCTGAAGTTTCAATTCAGTGTTTTCCCTTGATAATTGGTCATACTTAGTCCTTAATCCTATGTCTACGTCCTCGAGTTGTTTCCACTTATGTTCCCATGCTTGCTTTGACTCTTCCATGGTCTTCTGCTGCTGGGTCATGAGAACCATAAGCTGACTGATCTGGTCTTGCAATTCTTGATACTCGGCCATCTCGGGTATCTCGCTGGGTGCCTCAGTAAACTAGTCGGCGTAATATTCCCGGGTCTGGGCACCAAATATGTTGCGGGGTAAGCGGATGAACTTAACTAGACTACCATAACTTGGCTACTTCTTGATGACGGGAAACGAGAAGGTCCCGGGCGGTGAAGTTTTTCTCACCTCCACTGACTGTCACTGAGGGGCAAACGAGACTCCCACACGGCTGAACCAAGAAATGGACTCGACCCGCTAGCTATTCCAAAGATTAACCCTGTGTCTGAGTCGGGTCCACTTGAAAACCTGGAAAGCCCTGGCTTCAGGAAAGGTGTGTGCAATGTGCACCCAGCAATACTTGAGGACTTCAACTGAATATGGGCCTACGCAACCAACAAGCACGATTTTTGCAAACTGGCTGTGGAGTAAACCAAATGTGACTGGACGAGAAAAGCAGATATTACCCTCTGAATTGTAAGTCCTTGAAAATGACAACCCCAGTCTATAAGGACAAAGGCTGAAAAAAAACTAGTTGGTAGAATTCTAAGGGTTTATTAGCAATCAACTCGAATTATTTACAAGAACTAGAATGGGTTATGAGCTTGCGTCTAAACATGGCTTAAGGTCAAGAAATGGAAATCCAACTTGAATTATTTACAATTACAATGACAAAAAAATATTGGACAACAAAAACGGAACTTCTATTAACAGAAAAAAACTTTAAGCTATACCAGAATGGTACAATTAGAAAACACGAGTGACCTCCCTGGACCTAACATCCTTAAGCTAGAATTGAGGTCAATCCAATCATACCTATCTATTATAGTGAAGCCATGGAGAAACTAAACCTGAAGCTAGAAATACCTTAACCTGCACACCGTTATGCACAGGCAATGTCCATTATCACAAGGCACTCTGTTTTTTTTTTTTTCTTGAACTGTTCGTATTCCTCTATTTGGTTGGCAGGCTAGAACTTCCACAAGCGGAAGCCAACTATGAATTGAATATTTAAGGCAAAGTTTTCTGACCAGAATGGAACTAAACCAGACTACTGAGCTAGTCAGGCATTAATCAAGACTAACTCCGCCCATATGGGGGTTGCACCCTGAAAAAGAGAAAAGATGTTATTCAAGAGAACCCCACTACAACATGTTATTGGCATAGCTACTCATGATGGTGACTTGGTTGAACAGACACAATTCAGAATGTTTGTGAAAGTAAGGGACTCTAGGTATTCACTAATCAGTCACCTTGTTTTGAGTGGATGTTGAATTAATGTCATATATATTATTTAGACCTTATGCTAATTGCTATGCCTCTGTTTATAATACCGATATGTCAATTTATTTTTCATAGAAATGGTGTTGGAAAAATGCTATACAGGAAACTCAAACACGGAGAATGAGCAGATACAGAGACACAGCGTTCATTCTCACAGCAGCGATGACAAAATAAAACAGAGTCAAACCAAAGTTCTGAGACTAATGGCAAAATATCAAAGCTATCGGTCCAAGCAGAAGAACATTAAAACTAGGAAGATTTTTGAACCGCAGGGAACAGTTGCAACGGTACCTCTTAGAGATCGATGAATCTCATATTTTAGACAACTGCTCTCCAATAAAGTTTTGGCACCAGAAAAGGGATAAATTCCCATCACTGGCCAAAATTGCCATGACTGTTTTAACAGTGCTTGCCTCTAGTGCTCCAATTGAGCGTGTATTTAGCCATGGAGGCATAATAATGAGGCCCCACAGAAGTCGAACTTCAGCAGAACTTCTGAGCATGCTGATGTTCCTTAAGTGTAATGAGCACCTATCATGCTTTAAATAAATGCAAAAGTCAAACTGGGTAGTGGTACGTTCATTAAACCTTCTGTAACAGATATAAAAGAAGTAAATAAATAAAAAGTACGTATATATCTCGATCTCGGTCTCGAATTTTAAGGGTCTTGATCTCGGAAGGTAGATCTCGATCTCGAGCCTTTGATCTCGATCTTGGTCTCACAGGATCAGGTCTCGGTCTCGGTCTCAGTCTCGGACTTGGTGGTCTCGACTACATCACTGCTGCTTAGACCTAGTTTGGTAATTATGTCGCAAATGACATGGCCTGAAGTTGAAATAAAAAATATATTTTTCTAGTGTATTTTGGTGTGCTCTGTTCAAATTTAACCTTCATTTTCGGTGCAAATGGAAAGCAATATGATTATTTGTATATTATTTCAGTCATATTTCTTCATTTCTGGTCATGTGAATAGTAATATATTAACTAAAAATTATGAAAACTAACTAACCTAATGCTAACAAGGTGGCTCTGCCTGCTTGAACCCCACTAATAACCTAAAGTTCATTCCTGATATGACGAAATATGACTCCGAAATAATGTAAACAAATTCTTATTTCTTTACATTTGCACAGGAAATGAAGGTTATATTTGAACAAAGCACACCAAAATACACTAGAAAATGTATTTTAAGGAAAGATATAGGGTCTAATAGATAAACTAACCTTGCGTTATTCTGTGGGGATAGAGAAGGGCAGCTTGCTTGAGGAAAGCATGATCATTATGGCCAAAACATTCAATTGCTGTAAGGTAGAACAACTCGCCTTTCACACAACAATATCATACAAAACTGATCTGCTATGTTTGGACTGAAAGACATGTGAATGGCGCATAGAAAATGACATCATCTCTATTTCCTCTGTACAAATAGCACAAAATTATACTCAGAACAAAATGAGTGTATTTATATATACAGTAAATACTCGATAAGTCAGACTATATAGGGCTCTAGCCAGTCTGACTCATTGCGAATTACCTTAATTACCCTGCCTATTTACCCCTAAAGAGGCATAAATACTATCTAACCTTTTAAGTTTGATTAGTGAGAGTCTAATACAATGTTCAAAATAAATATTAAAAAACAATAAAACTTTATTTCACTTACTGTTGCAGGAATTATTTTGAGCGTGAAACACACACAATTTTATTGTTTACCTTTTCATATAATACAGTATTAAAAAAACACTTCACTTAGTAGAAACAAAATAATAATGGCACTTGACATAGGAAATAAAACACTTCTCTCAGTAAAATAAAACAAAAGAATAATAGCACTTGACAGAGGATGAGTCTGACTCATCGAGTATTTACTGTATATTATTAGTATCATAATTTTCACCATTAATATGCATTTGCACAAAAAATGAGTGACAAATTTGAATAAAGCGACTAAACTACCTCATAAAAAGTTACTTTGATTTACAGGTCCAGCCCGTGTCATTTAAAACATTAACCTCTAGTTTAGTTTGAATATTACTGTTGTAGTGTGAGCATGTGATAATGCAGTGCTATGATCTATCTACTTATGAGTTGCCCCTGGCTAATTGTATGTCAGGTTAGGTCAACTGTATACCAGGTTAAATCATTCTCTTTGACTCTTTTTCCGACTTGTTGGCAGTGGCTGGTGGATGATGATGGTGTCTTTCTTGCTCTTTTTCTGAATGAATATTAACCCACGAATGATAGGTTTTGCTACTTAACCCCTTATTCTCTTCTTTTAACCCCCCTACTCTCTTCTTTCTCTCAGGCTAACCTTAAAGTGGATCTTAGGGTCTTTGTTAGCCTTAGCTTCTGTAGATATGTATGCCAGATTAGATCAACTGTATGCCCTTGATGATTGGTTAGGTTAAGTCATGATATTTTGTTAGTTTTAACGAAAATATCAAGTAAACTTTAAATAGCTGTAACTTTTTTAATATTCATTTGCGACAAATTTTGATTGCACATTTGGAAAGAGGAGCTAAAACTACACTAGAAACAAAAAACAGAAATAGGGGTCATGAGTTGGGTGCTAAATGACAATTTTACCAAAATATCATGACTAAACCTAATAGCCTGGTAGCACAGACCCTGATTTTATTGGAACCCTGCATTGTTTGTTATAAAGCAAATTTTTACATATTTTGAAAGCTTATACAACCCCATTCAAGAATCCATTGGGTGTACACCTGACTGCCACTTGGCTTTTTCAATATGGCTGGCAAAACTGAAAAATCCCATATCCTGGTTAATACTTGATGGATTTTGATGATCTTGGTGTCATTTCTCAGGGTTTTTAGGATGATGAGTCGATCTGGAGGGGTTGCAGATACTTTGGGAGTCGTCTTGACCCACATTCGTCAATACTCAGTCATTGGAGGTCAAATGCCCCCAAAAAGGGAATATCCATATCCCAGGCAGTCATGGAGATATTTTGGTGATCTTACTGTCGTTTTTATGGTTTTGGGCAAGACTGAGTAGTTCTATCGGGTTTAAAATGAAATCAGGGATTATTTTACTATGGTAAGGTGAATTCCAATGTCCAATTATTTCTCTTATTTTTTTCAGGTTGTTGAGATTATTGCTGATGGTGCTGCCCACCTGGTGGTTTGATGACATCTTGGTTGTGCTGATTCCAAAATTGTTTTTTGACTGCTGAATATGGAGAATATACCAGGTGAACATTGCTTAGTTTTCATTTGCTGAGGATAAATTATTTCAATGCGATTTGTACTCTGAGAATGGGTAAACAAAATTCTTATTTTTCAGGTTCTTAAAAGCTGCAGATGAATGTTTCTTCAAGGATTTCCTGCATAGCTGTCCTGGAGGTCAGAAAGGTCTTTCAAATTGTGGGAGGATTCAGAAAATCATAGAGAGCAGCGACATCAGAGGGCAGCCAGATGTTCGAGCAAGACTAGAGCCTCTTTTGGAAGATGGAGCAAAATCCTTTGTTGTCACAAGAACTGTGTTTCCACTTGTGTCCAAGCGGAATTCATCAGCATTCATGAAAAAGGGAGAATGTGATACCCCTACAGTGGAACCAAAAAGACTACATAGTGCTGTTCTCAGTGAAGGCCCAGTATATGACCCTAAAAAACACACTTTTGTTTGAAAGTCAGTGAGTGTATATTACCTGAGAAATATGACATCAAAGTTCCGGTGCAATACTGCATTCCAGCATCTAGTTTTATGACCGATAAGCTTGGTGATAAAAAACAAATTACAAAGATATGTTGATAGAAAAGTGTAAACTGAAAAATGATGAGCATCTTTCTCATGCATCTGTAGTACTAGCTTTTGATCACTACTGTGATTTCTCTCCAAAATCAAGCACTTGGGCAATGAGAAGCAAGAGCAGCACAGTTCACAAGCTGGACCTCAACACCCCATTCCATACAAGAGACGCTGTTCTCACGTGCACCGTGAACAAGGAGCAACTAAACAGGCTGCTCTGTGAACAAATCCTTGCTGACAGTGAGTATCTCAACTGTAACCCAAGACCATGAGCTAGTGCTTGCAGGATGGCAGACCATACTGACTTCCATTGTGCAAGGCAGGAGTTTGAGCAGCATTGGAGCTCTCATTGTCTCATGAAGAGGCTGATGTGATAATAACACAACATGCTATCGCACAAGCTGAGAAAGATTCTGATGCCTGCATCTCCATCATTTGTGATGACACAGACATGTTTGCCATGCTGACTCACTTCTATGAATTTAAGAAATTAGGCTGTCCCATGATTATGGCATCTCCAGTGCATGGCAGAAAATCAGTGGACATCCGAGCAACTGTAACCCAGCACAAAGACATCACCCCACAAATCCTCATACTACACGCTTTGAGTGGTTATGACAAAGTTGCAGCAATACATGGCATCGGCAAAGCCACTGCCATTGCCACAGCCAAGAAGGGTCAGAAGCTAGACAAGCTGGGTCCCTTGATGCATCCTTTGACCATATTGAGAAAGAGGCAATAGCGTTCATTGTTGCATGCTTATTGACCTCCAATCAATGTTCCCTCCAAGGTGTGCGCATGTGCGCGCGCACACGCATTGTGAAACCCGCATGCACAGCAAAATAAAATGCGCACAGGCTCAATCGTATCATGAGTCACGACAGTAAATGAAGTAATTTCAAAAATATACAGTCACACAAGGTCTGACCATTTGCATCAACATACTCTATAGTCGCTCTTTTAAGTATTAACCCCTTCCGCCCGACTTCGCCGACGTCCGCGCAATTACGCAATACAGATTTTTCTACTCTATGTATTTGCATTTTTTTTCTTTTATACATTAACGCATTGAATATAAACCTTCTCTTTCTTATTTTTGCATAAAAACGAATAGTATTATCTCATAATTCATAAAAAATTAAATTATTTTTTATTTTATTCCTCTTTGTGAATGGATAAAATCATGTATGAATGTTGATAGTTTATTTTAATTGCTAAATGCTAAAAATTGTTTTGAGAAATGATAACTAAAATAGTCCTTTTCAATTAATGTTTTTTTATTTTATTTCTTTTTGTTGAATTTTATTTTACTTTTTATTTTATTCATATTTTTAGAATGGATAAAATGTTTTTTTTTTTAAGGATATAATATTGTAAACAGTTTTAATATCCATTTAAGAGTACCGTAATGATCAAACTATCACCTTATGGAAATAGTATTTATTAAGTTAAGTATTTAATATTTATATATATTTCATTTTAAAGATAGTAGTGCTCAGAAAAGTTTGCACAATTTTTCACCATGAATCTAAATGTAGGCATAACAAAAATTTCTTGCGCAACGGACTAAAAAAAATTAGAGGGAACATTGCCTCCAATGACCTTGAGTATTGACGAATGGGTCAAAGTGACTCCCAAAGTATCTGCAACCCCTCCAGATCGGCTCATCATCCTAAAAAAACCCTAGAAATGACACCAAGATCATCAAAAGTCCGTCAAGTATTGACCAGGATATGGGATTTTTCAGTTTCACCAGCCATCTGGAAAATGGTGGCCATATTGAAAATGCCAAGCAGAGGTCAGGTGTATACCTGATGGATTTTTGAATGGGGTGGTATAAGCTTTCAAAATATGTCAAGATTTGCTTTATAACAAACAATACAGGGTTCCCACCCATGCAACTGGACTATAACCAATTGTCAATTTGCTAGGGTAATGGAAAAGTACCATGACTCCTTATCTTATAGAAAACTGGGAAAAGTGCAGCAAATGCCCATCAAGGCTATTTGTAAAAGTGTCTCCACCTTGACAACTTGCTCAAAAATTACTAAATTTAAACAACTGCAATCTGTGAAAATATATTATATAGGTTAGATAATTTTAGACATAAAAGGTACCTGACTTTGCAAACATTAATTTAGGACTGTAAAAGTGAGGATACCCCTATATTTTAACTGATCTGGATTTTGTAGTGTTTACCCAAGTTTTAACAAATTAAAGTTTTGATAGAAAATGCTAACTTGGTCATTTTCCAAAGCACATAGTGCAAGACTTTGAAATATGATAGTTTTTCATTGTCTGTTATGCAGATCACCTATTTTGAAAGCACAAGTTTTTCCAGAAATGGTAGCATCAATCTAGTATTTGTAGATTCTGCAGACTGTGATTATGCAAATTTACTAGCGTTAATGTTTTGCATTAATTTTTTCCATAAAACGTGTCTATGTGTTGGCCTAGAGTTTTAGTTGAAATTACTGCTGGTATGTGGTTTTGTGGCACCATATTTTTTATAATAAAAAAATCTAGCCTGTTTCATTTGTTGGGCCAATTAGGGTGAACCTTTTACTGGTAAAGGTTGCCCTCACTTTATGCAACTTCTCTTAATGTGATTTTGCTGTTAGCTATGTGATGACCCTACTTCTACCACTCTTGCTTTGTGCAAGAAATACTTGCAATTATGCAACTGGCCAGGTTGGATGTGCGAAGCTCATGTGACTAGTGTTAGGCATGTTTGGACTCTATTATGCAGTGGTGTAGGTGGAGCAGTGAGTCATTAACCATGCAGGCAGCCCTCAACCTCCTTACATAGTCCCTTGTTGTAAGTTGACCTACACTACGTGCTCTAATTTTGTTGTATGTGGATTTGCCATTACTGTTGACTAGTGATGTTAAAAAATTTTTTTTTGTCGTTTTTTTTTGTTTTTTTATTGTTTGTTTTTTTTGTTTTTTTTAATAATTAATATAGATATTGCCAATTTAATTATAAGGTATACTTTTGCAATGATATATATTATAAAAATAAATAAATAATAATAAAATAGGCCATATGGTACCAGTATAGAATGTCCTTTCAGCCTTTTACAGAAAAAAACTGGCCTCTTTCTTGCACTGAAAGTCTTGTATCTTGAGATCCGTTAAACTTGCGAGAACCTGGCTGGGAGCTGACTGCCCATTGTCCAACCTTTCCAGGACTCTCCATCCATGCCTCGGATTTTGAATCTCCCACTTAACTATCCTTTAGACCCGCGATGACATTCACCCCCCCCCCCCCCCCCCCCCCCCCCCCCCCCCACCCCCCCCCCCCCCCCCCCGAGACCATCCATGTATATACATACACATACACCCATATACATATATACATAAATACTTATACACACATATTTATATCTATTATATACCCCATACACACGCATACATCCAGAATTCCAGATACATACGCACGCATACTCACATATATGCCTACACAAACTCATACACCTCTATTTTTCCCTTTCATTACCAGGCGCTGTGGAGTTGGCACATAAAAAACTGACTCCGACTCCTCAATTTTTTGTCTATCCGACTCCGAAGGTATATTAATTCTAAATCTGCTATGATGATAATTACACAAGAGGCATTTCACCACCACCACGTGAAGCATCATCATCTGTGGTCATTGTTACGGTAACTTTGTCTGTAGTAAAGAATCTTGTAAGTGGTGCTTGTCATTCAGTAGATTTCTGATCTTTTGTTAACTTTGAAGTAGTTGGAAGGTTTTTTATTACTATCTTTCTCAATGACAACTTCTAAAATTTTGGGATGGAAACACTGCAAATGTCTTTTCAAATTTGATGCTCTGGTTGGTGCATTTTTATCAGAGCCAGTAAAACCACTGATTTTTGCTTCACATAATTTTTCATCATCATCATCTATCATACACTGACACACGAAATGTTTCCCATCTGTGGTTATTGTAAAATATTAAAAAACTGCAGACTTTGTTGGAAGTGTCCTTGCCATTGTGAAAGGGGTTTTAGACTTGAAAGTTAAAAACTTATGAAATTTAGAAAGAACTCGAAATTAAATAAGCATTAAAATAAAAAATATTATCTGAAAAGAAAAAATGAATTAATGGCATTAGTGTCTGAAATGGAAAACATTGTGTTTGTTATTTAAGTGGTTTAACCACCATAGCTGCCAGTGATATCACACACAAAAACATATTTTATTAAAATTTATATTGAGGTCGGAGTCGGTACATTTTTACCGACTCTGACTCCAGCACCACCAAAATTGCTTCTGACTCTCCGACTCCACAGCCCTGTTCATTACCTCCGAGATCATTTAGCACATACAGTAATATCCATACAGCCAAAAGAAACTGATTAAGTACAGACAGAGCAGCAAAGCTAGTATTTATATCCCAAAATGCAAAATTCCAAGAAAGTGAAGTAAAACATGGTGCTACATTGGCTTTGTCAACATCCAAATCTGCAATAAGTACCAGTACCTGTGATATTGAAACTATATGCTCTAATCAATCTAGTGATAATGAGATTCTTCAATGGAAATAGAATCAGATAATGAAAGTTAAACAGCATTAGGTTAACACAAAGGTTAAAGAAAGAGATGAATATTTTAATTTTTTAATTTTTCTATTTGGAATATATATATATTATATACACTGGTATTCTTGCCAATCACAATTATATATATTTTTTATACCAGTATTAGGTATTTTTTATTATGTATATTATACCAGTACCTGTGATATTGAAACTAGCATATATGCTCTACCCAATCTAGTGATGATTCTTCCATGGAAATGAAGGTTAAACAACATTAGGTTAAAAAAAAGGTGAATATTTTCCTTTTTTATCTGGAATATATATACTGGTACTCTTGCCAATCACAATTATGTATATTGTTTGAAACGAGGCACCCTTTCTTTTTCCTCTGTCTTTCCTCTCACTTTTTCTTTGTTTTTCTGCTGAGATATGCCCTTTTAAATAGAGGCGAATCGGTTCTTCCCGAACTTAAAAAAAAAAAAAAAAAAAAAATATACTTTTTGCGTGATTCAGTTTTTCTAAAAGATGACTATATATACTAGGTATAACCGTATAAGCATGGTAGTATAGTAAATTATAGGTAATACTAATATACTTATTAGATTAAAGGAAGAAAAATATGGAATAAGTTTAAAACAAAAAAAACAGACTATCTTCGTTTTAAACAAAAAAAAAAAATGACAAAAAAAATGACTCGCATCACTACTGTTGACTAGTGCAATGAGTTGTATTTAAATACTTTTTTTTTTTTAATGATCCCCAAAACAAAGGTCTTGTTTTAGGGGTCAGTAGAGGTCCTGGAACACATCTCTATTAAATAATGGAAAAATGGCTCTCTTTATGCAAACTTTTTTTGGAATGCAATCCCTGCATAAAGCAAGGGTGACCTGTAATTGTATAGTTCACATTTGTTAAATCATTTCACTTGATTTTCAGATTAATTTAATTTTGGCTTACCAGATATGGGTAATTATGCAGAAAATGTCATGACCTGCATTTCTAGTAAGAAATACCGTATGGTATACAGTCTGACCCCAAAAATCTGGGATAATAGAGCATGGTAACTTACCCAAATTCTCAGATTAACAGAATGGGCTAACTGTGATTTATGATTTATAGAGGAAGACTATGATTTTGACCTTAGTTCTCTCTGAAAACATTGAAATACTGTACTGTATACTTGAAAACAATTAAATAGACATGACAACAAAAGATATTAATTATACTGTATAAAACTAACCTTTTTGAATGCCCCCAAGGCTAGGCATTCATCCTTACAATATGTGTGGACTTAGCTAGGGGTTGAGACATCTTCATCATTAGGAGATGGTGATTCATTGTTGCATAGAGATGCTGGTGGTCCACTTTCTTGAAAAAGTCAAAGAAAGTAGTCTGCTTGCTCTTGGTAATTATAGGCCCTTTCAGCCATCTCAATACATTTTCTCACTGTCCATAACTGAGTCTCACTGGCTTATTCAAGCCAACTCATAAATGTTCTTATATTTTTAATAGCTTCATGGCTGGAAACTGTTCATTTGGTCAGCAATGGTATTTTCAAGCATATGATGCTTCAATACTGTACTGTAATGGCAATGGCATGGGTATGGGTACAAGAGATGATGTAGGGTGATTGGCTGGAGAGAATGAACAATAGTTTGAAAGCATGTCAATGAACAAAGCATAGTGCGCTGGTAAGAAAGAATGGTCTGTTTAAAGTGCTTCGTTCTTGTCATATCTTTACATACAATGATACCATGTGGCCTACATGTTTCACTGTGATTGGTGCACACTTGGTAGTGTGCAGTATGCATCAAATGTAAAGATATGACAAAAATGAAATGCTTTAAACAGACCATTTTCTTACCAGCGCACTATGCTTTGTTCATTCACTTTCTCTCAAACTATTATTCCCTCTCCAGTACAGTAGGGTACATATTTATGAGCAAGTGTAGTTTACATCCCTCTGACACAAAAGAGGATACAAACTTAACACTAGGTTAAAGTTGGGGAATGTAAACTACACTAGGACCTTTAGGAGATATTTTTTAAATGAATCCATCGAATAAAACGTCAAAACTAATGAAAATATTACAACCTAACCAATCATCAATATATATATATATATATATATTGACAATTGGTTAAGTTGTAATATTTTTTAGTTTTAACATTTTATTTGATTAGGTACTGTATATGCAGACAAAGTTGGGGAATGCAAACTACATTAGGATAATGTAGGGAAACGTAAACTACACTAGGATAATGTAGGGAAACGTAAACTACACTAGGATAATGTAGGGAAACGTAAACTACACTAGGATAATGTAGGGAAACGTAAACTACACTAGGATAATGTAGGGAAACGTAAACTACACTAGGATAATGTAGGGAAACGTAAACTACACTAGGATAATGTAGGGAAACGTAAACTACACTAGGATAATGTAGGGAAACGTAAACTACACTAGGATAATGTAGGGAAACGTAAACTACACTAGGATAATGTAGGGAAATGTAAACTACACTAGGATAATGTAGGGAAACGTAAACTACACTAGGATAATGTAGGGAAACGTAAACTACACTAGGATAATGTAGGGAAATGTAAACTACACTAGGATAATGTAGGGAAACGTAAACTACACTAGGATAATGTAGGGAAACGTAAACTACACTAGGATAATGTAGGGAAACGTAAACTACACTAGGACCTTTAGGAGATATTTTTTAAATGAATCCATCGAATAAAACGTCAAAACTAATGAAAATATTACAACCTAACCAATCATCAATATATATATATATATACAGTGCCCGCGAAAAGTATCCGATCACCCTTGAAATTTGTATTTTTTACATAAAAAACAATGTTTAAATGTATACTAACCTTATATTAGTATTTTGTCATCTGTCCTTTGGTTTGGATGACTTGTTCTAGACGTTTTGGCATGGATTTAATCAAGTTTTGACAAACTTCCACTGATATTTCCTTGCACCATACCTTTTTGATGGCCTCTTGTAATTTTTCGACTGAGCCAGTGTCGTGGCATTCAACCTTATTTTTTATTATTAGCCACAGATTTTCTATCGGATTGAGATCTGGCCTATTACCAGGCCAATCCAAAATATCAAATTTATTGTCAGTAATCCATTTTGTCACTATTTTGGCCCTGTGACATGGTGCACCATCATGCATGTATGTTTTTGTCCTTTGGATTGCCATTGCCATTGGAAGTTTATCCTGTAGCATTGCTAAATACCGTGCACCATTCATAGTTTGTGTTCTTCTTCGGAAGAAAATATAAGTTTCCACGCCCATAGTAACCGAAACAACCCCAAACCATCACACTTGGAGGGTGTTTCATTGTCTTTAGGGTGTATTTAGGGTCCATCCTATTTGAGCCAATAGGCCGGCGAACCTTTTTTGGACAACTTCTGAATGTCAAAAATGTCGACTCATCGCTAAATAAAACCTTCTTCCAGTCATCAACAGTCCAATGAATGTATTTTTTACAAAATGCGACACGTTTTTTACGCATTTTTTCATTAATGAACGGTTTCTTAGCAGCATGGCGAGATGGTAATCCGAGTTCTTTTTGGAGCCGCTCCTGGATAGTTCGTTCAGAAACACCAGATAACAAATTATTCATATTAAATTTTATTTCTTTCGCAGTTATTGTTGGGTTTTTCAATACTAAACGTTTCATAAGTTTGTCTGTTCGCGAATTTGTTTTTCTCGGTCTGCCAGATCGTTTTTTAGGGACTGGCGTGGTTAGGCCACCATTGTTCTTAGCCCGTGAAACCCATAAATTAACGGTACATTGGGATATGTTTAATTCCTTAGCTATCGGTCTCTGTGATTTCCCACATGCATGCAAAGCAACAATAGCACCTCGACAATCACTCTTAAGTTGTTTTTTAGCACACATTATATATAAATTTTATTTACACCACTTTCTGTAAAAAAAAAAAAAAAATCAAGAAATTTACACAAACAGTGAAATCTGACAAATTTGAGACACAGCCACCCGCAACGAAGGCTACCAGAACACTAATTTGAGAATGCGTTGGATAGCTCTCATATCAGCGAGCAACCTCAAAGTTACCAGATGTCGCTAGAACAAATAGAAAGTGAATTACGTGTCTCTGAATATCAAGGGAAAATATTGTATTTTCTTGAGTGATCGGATACTTTTCGCGGGCACTGTATATATATATATATATATTATAAAAATTGACAATTGGTTAAGTTGTAATATTTTTTAGTTTTAACATTTTATTTGATTAGGTACCGTATATGCAGACAAAGTTGGGGAATGCAAACTACACTAGGATAATGTAGGGAAACGTAAACTACACTAGGATAATGTAGGGAAACGTAAACTACACTAGGATAATGTAGGGAAACGTAAACTACACTAGGATAATGTAGGGAAACGTAAACTACACTAGGATAATGTAGGGAAACGTAAACTACACTAGGATAATGTAGGGAAACGTAAACTACACTAGGATAATGTAGGGAAACGTAAACTACACTAGGATAATGTAGGGAAACGTAAACTACAATAGGATAATGTAGGGAAACGTAAACTACACTAGGATAATGTAGGGAAACGTAAACTACACTAGGATAATGTAGGGAAACGTAAACTACACTAGGATAATGTAGGGAAACGTAAACTACACTAGGATAATGTAGGGAAACGTAAACTACACTAGGATAATGTAGGGAAACGTAAACTACACTAGGATAATGTAGGGAAACGTAAACTACACTAGGATAATGTAGGGAAACGTAAACTACACTAGGATAATGTAGGGAAACGTAAACTACACTAGGATAATGTAGGGAAACGTAAACTACACTAGGATAATGTAGGGAAACGTAAACTACACTAGGATAATGTAGGGAAACGTAAACTACACTAGGATAATGTAGGGAAACGTAAACTACACTAGGATAATGTAGGGAAACGTAAACTACACTAGGATAATGTAGGGAAACGTAAACTACACTAGGATAATGTAGGGAAACGTAAACTACACTAGGATAATGTAGGAAACGTAAACTACACTAGGATAATGTAGGGAAACGTAAACTACACTAGGATAATGTAGGGAAACGTAAACTACACTAGGATAATGTAGGGAAACGTAAACTACACTAGGATAATGTAGGGAAACGTAAACTACACTAGGATAATGTAGGGAAACGTAAACTACACTAGGATAATGTAGGGAAACGTAAACTACACTAGGATAATGTAGGGAAACGTAAACTACACTAGGATAATGTAGGGAAACGTAAACTACACTAGGATAATGTAGGGAAACGTAAACTACACTAGGATAATGTAGGGAAACGTAAACTACACTAGGATAATGTAGGGAAACGTAAACTACACTAGGATAATGTAGGGAAACGTAAACTACACTAGGATAATGTAGGGAAACGTAAACTACACTAGGATAATGTAGGGAAACGTAAACTACACTAGGATAATGTAGGGAAACGTAAACTACACTAGGATAATGTAGGGAAACGTAAACTACACTAGGATAATGTAGGGAAACGTAAACTACACTAGGATAATGTAGGGAAACGTAAACTACACTAGGATAATGTAGGGAAACGTAAACTACACTAGGATAATGTAGGGAAAACGTAAACTACACTACTAGGATAATGTAGGGAAACGTAAACTACACTAGGATAATGTAGGGAAACGTAAACTACACTAGGATAATGTAGGGAAACGTAAACTACACTAGGATAATGTAGGGAAACGTAAACTACACTAGGATAATGTAGGGAAACGTAAACTACACTAGGATAATGTAGGGAAACGTAAACTACACTAGGATAATGTAGGGAAACGTAAACTACACTAGGATAATGTAGGGAAAACGTAAACTACACTAGGATAATGTAGGGAAAACGTAAACTACACTAGGATAATGTAGGGAAAATGTAAACTACACTAGGATAATGTAGGGAATCGTAAACTACACTAGGATAATGTAGGGAAACGTAAACTACATTTTCCCCATATTTAATATTACATACATAAACTGTATGTAATATTAAATATGTACGGTACTGTACTGTTATAAAACTTTATATAAAGATGTTTAAAATGAAAAATTACAAATGGTTTTTACCATTTTGTTCAATTTACCTTGATATTTATTATATTTTTAAAATTTAAAAAAAATTTCCCAGTCCGAAAACCAATCCTGGAATGTGAGGGCCTGGATTATAGAATTGCAGATTTTGCGGTGTCAGACTGTATTTTTCTACTGTAACCTAACCTAAAGCACATCAAATTATACTATAAAAATATATTTTCTTGCTAGAAATTATGCAGGTCATGGCATTTACTGCATAATGCAGTAGATGCCATGACCTGCATTAAATGGATTCATAAATAAGTTTTGAAATAAAAAACAGCAGCAGCAGCTCTAATAGTAAACACTAACAAATATCAATCAAATGGCACAACTATGTAGGGAAGGTGCACTCAGTCAGTATGGAGAGAGAGAGAGAGAGCAAGGAAAAGAAGTACCTCAAAAGGCCTTGCGGCCCATACCGAGGAGGTACCAATGGCAACGGGTGCCAGGGAAAATTTTGTCTTTCAACTATGCTAGCAGTAGTAGAAAACTGGATAGAAAAGTAGAAGGCTCTCTCCCCACCCTCCGCTCCCTCCCTGCCAGAGGCAGGTACGGAAAAAGGTTGAAGAAAATACCTTGACCCTGGAAAAGTAGCCAAGGAAATTTTACAGGAAAGTGGAGAATATATAAATAGCTCTATATTTAGCTTGCTCACAGAGACACCGAGCAAGCGAACTCCTGCAGAGTTTTCTGAGGTTTTAATCTTAAACTATGAGTGTGTTCTGTACTTTGTCTAGCCTATTTTTAAACAGATTTACACTTTGACTGGAAACATCCTCTGAGGGAAGTTGGTTCCAGATATCAACTATTTTACAGGAAAAGAAATTTCTGCAGACTGAGGTCCTAAATGTCTTTACACACTCAAATAGTGTGCAAGATTTCGTCTAACCTTTTCTTGAACTGATCCACAGAGGAACTGTTCACAACTTCCGAAGGTAACCTGTTCCATGTGTCACAGATCTTATATGTAACGTAATTCCCACACACACTAGTCCTAAACCGTTTCAAATCCAACTTCCAACCATTGTTGCGAGTTGGGTTATCATTTAAACTAAACATACTTCTAAAATCGACATCGTTGAACCCTCGTAAGAGCTTGAAAACCTCGATCAGTTGACCGCGCAGCCTCAGAGAGAGAGAGAGAGAGAGAGTTACAAGGAAAAGAAGTACCTCAAAAGGCCTTGCGGCCCATACCGAGGAGGTACCAATGGCAACGGGTGCCAGGGAAAATTTTGTCTTTCAAACTATGCTAGCAGTAGTAGAAAACTGGATAGAAAAGTAGAAGGCTCTCTCCCCACCCTCCGCTCCCTCCCTGCCAGAGGCAGGTACGGAAAAAGGTTGAAGAAAATACCTTGACCCTGGAAAAGTAGCCAAGGAAATTTTACAGGAAAGTGGAGAATATATAAATAGCTCTATATTTAGCTTGCTCACAGAGACACCGAGCAAGCGAACTCCTGCAGAGTTTTCTGAGGTTTTAATCTTAAACTATGAGTGTGTTCTGTACTTTGTCTAGCCTATTTTAAAACGATTTACACTTTGACTGGAAACATCCTCTGAGGGAAGTTGGTTCCAGATATCAACTATTTTACAGGAAAAGAAATTTCCGCAGACTGAGGTCCTAAATGTCTTTACACACTCAAATAGTGTGCAAGATTTCGTCTAACCTTTTCTTGAACTGATCCACAGAGGAACTGTTCACAACTTCCGAAGGTAACCTGTTCCATGTGTCACAGATCTTATACGTAACGTAATTCCCACACACACTAGTCCTAAACCGTTTCAAATCCAACTTCCAACCATTGTTGCGAGTTGGGTTATCATTTAAACTAAACATACTTCTAAAATCGACATCGTTGAACCCTCGTAAGAGCTTGAAAACCTCGATCAGTTGACCGCGCAGCCTCCGAGTTTCAAGCGAAAACAAGTTCAGGGCGCGTAACCGTCGATTGTAGCCCATATGCCTAACCGAAGGGATTAACTTTGTGGCCCTCGCCTGCACTCGCTCCAGCCTCTCAATATCTTTCCTGAGGGTGGGTGACCAGAACTGCACAGCATACTCCAGGTACGGCCGAACAAGGGAATTGTACAAAGAGAGAGAGAGAGAGAGAGAGAGAGAGAGAGAGTTACAAGGAAAAGAAGTACCTCAAAAGGCCTTGCGGCCCATACCGAGGAGGTACCAATGGCAACGGGTGCCAGGGAAAATTTTGTCTTTCAAACTATGCTAGCAGTAGTAGAAAACTGGACAGAAAAGTAGAGAGAGAGAGAGATCAGCAAATTTTGAGAACTTGGCACTGCAGGATGTTCTAATTTGAGGGGTGTGTGAACATTAAGTTTTGTATATGACTGGGCAAGACATTCTCACAAACTTATGACATGATCAGGGAAGCCTACAGGGACAAGGCCATGTGTCGGAGTGCAGTGTACAAATGGTTTAGGCATTTCAAAGACAGCTGACAGTCATTTGGAGGATGACCTTTGGGAGGGAAGGCCAGTGGTAGCTTGTAATGAGGAGACCATTGCCTGTGTTTATGATATACAACAGGACCATAGATCAGGGGTGCTCGAACTTTTTTTGCAGGCAGGCATATTTTTCAAATGCTAGAGCACAGGTTGGCACACACAAAATATTATGCTAAAAAGTACATAAACACACAAAAATTATTATTATCTGGTTTTAATTGCAATATTCTTTCTATTAACCAGTCTCTAAAAAATTATCTGAGGGCTACTTGCGGCCATACCAAAATGGCTTCATGGGCACAGATGTGCCCAGGTTTGAACACACCTGCCATAGATGAACTATTGACAAATTGACAAAATCATTGGTGTGTCATATGCCATCAAATTCTGCATAATGACCTTAACATGCATCGTATGTGTGACCACATTGTCCCACAAAATCTCTCAGAGGATCAGCATGAAGAATGGTCCCTCATTAGTGGGGACATGATTGACAAAAACATTAGTGATCCAGGTATTCTGAACAGGGTTATCACAGGCAATGATATGTGGTGCTACCTTTTTGATCCACAATCCAAATGTCAAACCTCATAATGGAAGTCACCTTCATCACCCAGAAAGCAATTTTGTGCAGACTCCTCAAAGGGAAAGGTGATGTTGAAGGTGTTCTTCAATATCTAGGGTCCTGTTCACCAGGAGTTCATACTGGAAGGGTGTAACATCAACCACACCATGTATGGACACATCCTTCACCATCAGTGAGAAGCTATCTGCCATAAACCAGGGTTGGCCAAATTTTTTTTTTTTTTTTTTAGAAAAAACCTAACCCAAGTGTTTTTTCACAAAAAACCAGAAACCCCCCAGCTCACTTGGGTTTTTTCATAATGATGTTGACAAATCGTAAATGTATACATCTTTACGATCTTGTATTGTATTCCTGCTTCCACTTTGCCTAAAATTAAAGGATAATATGAAGAATCACCATTAACAGCCATCAAAATAGATAATAAAATCAAAATTATGACTGGTTTTACCTTGTCTGAATACCCATTAGGCCATTACCCTTCCCAAAAATACAAAGTAGACCAAGAATAAACTTGGCAAGCAAGTTAGCAACCCATTTAAGATAAATATTTCCAAGTACAGTACTCAATTTGCTAGACAACCTTGAACCAAACGCATATGGAACACGTATGTAATGAATATGCTGTATGCAATACACACATTTAGAGTCTACCTCAGTCCTCACTCATCAGAATCTGAGTTGCTAAGTGTCACTATTGTGTCTGACTCTGACTGGTAGTGTTGGTTGTGTTTGCTTCTGGAGAAAGAAACTAAATTGTGTTTGCAATGCAGTTTTCAAAATCAATGTAACTAGTTTACTTCTATCATATTTTTCCTCACACAGAAATTTAATCACAGAAGTTGTATCCAATATTGTATTAAAATGTCTAGGTTACCAGGTAGTGGTTGCAAGCAAGCGAGTGGCTTGAAGTGCACATTGTTATTTAGGGGTTTTCAGTACCTATTTAGTATATCCAAGAGTAGCATATCAATCATTATGAAAGTTAATTGCATTACATTGATGAATTTAAAAAACTTTTTATTTTCATCTTTCCTCGTTATATTTTTATCCTTTGAGATAGCATTATATTTTTGAAACTAATTGGCAGTAAGTTGCTGAAAATATTTATATTTTGATTTGAAAGTACTGAAAAAGGTTTCCAAGTATTAGAATTTGCAAAATATTGAAAACCCCCAAACTGTATAGGGTTTTTTCAGACGGCTTTTTATATCTTGATTTGAAAGTACTGAAAAAGGTTTCCAAGTATTAGAATTTGCAAAATATTGAAAAAAAAAACCCAAACTATATTGGGTTTTTTCAGACTGCTTTTTCGAAAAATCCCATTGGGCCCAATTGTGCCAACCCTGCCATAAATGCCTCCTGTATCTTTGGGAAGTGGAAACTGGCTGCTCCACAATGACAATGCACCAGCTTATTGGTTTCTTTTGGTACAGGCAGGGCTGTGGAGTCGGTGATAAAATTTGCCGACTCCGACTCCAGAAATCTGACTTGTATAATTACGACTCCGATGGAATGTTAAGGCCAAATTGATTACGATTAGCTTTATTAGGCCAATGGAGATTCATAAACAAGGCATTTCATCACCACCACATGACTCATCAGGTTACTTAGTGGCTGTAACTATGCCTTAATGGCTTTTTTTCTCTTCATTCAAAAATTACAATAAATCCCAAAATACAAACTGATTGAAGCTTAAACAAAATAAGATTATTATTGGTTTAGCAAATTAATAAGATGTTTTTGTATTATAAACATCTGTAACAAAATGTACTAACCTAAACTGAATTTTTAAATTTCCTTATTATTAATTATGTTAATTAATTAATTATAATCCTTATTAATTATAAGCAACTATATTTATATATTATTTATATTTATTAATACTATAAACACCCAGGAATGTCTGTCAGTCTGTGACGCTTGAAAAGAGAAGAAGATTCTTGATATATATGGGCGATATTTGTATTTTAATGCATTAGAAAAAGGCGTAATGAATTCTACTTTTAATTATAATTTTTAAAAGTGTAAAAAATATTTGCTTTTGTGTTCAGCTTTGAGCCGAAATTTAATCTGCGGCTAAGTTCAAAAATTTACCAAATGAGTTCTTTTTATGCACTTTCATACTGGTGCTGCAACCATTACAGACTAAATATTTTTACGGCTCCCCAATTAATGAGGCCAAAGGCCCCAGCACCACGGGCATAGCTAAATGGGCCCGTAGGGCCCACTTTAGCTAGTATATTATATATTAAAACATTAGGTTAAATCTATTTTATTCATAAAATTGAGCTAGGCCTAGGCCTAGGCTGCTATGGTTGTAGTTGAAGGATTTGCACCGACTCTGACTCCATCCAACTATGCACTTCCAACTCCACTCAAAATTGACTGACTCCACGACTCTGACTCCGACTCCATAGCCCTGGGTACAGGAGTATCTGACCAAGAATGCCATCACTATGGTTCAACCTCCCTACTCTCCAGATCTCACCATTGCCAACTTACTACCTGTTCCTAAGAATGAAAGCCCTCTTGAAGGAATGCAGGTTCCAGTCAGTAGATGAGGTGAAAGAGGCTACAATGGTGGCATTTAAGGAGGTTGCAGGAAAAGGCCTGCAGGAATGCTTCCAGCAGTGGTAAGGCTGTTGGCAGAAATGTGTGACAGCAGTGACAGGTGGTGTGCAGTAAAACCTGCCATGATGACAAGTATGGTACAAATCCATCGGCCCCAGGATCAAGACCCAGTGATGGCATGTGGCACACAGCAAAACCCAGCTATTCATCCTTCCACACAATAAAGAAATTGGTTGGTAGATAAATGGGTATCCTCGGTGGCCTAGTGGTTAAAAATGCTGGGATGCTGGTGGGGTGTGGTTTGGATTCTTTGTTAAACTGTAGGTCTAAGGTGGAGTGACAAGCAAACCAAGGTTAACCAGTTATATTTGGCATAGCTACAAACTAAACATTGTAAGTTGTTAATATTTTTATTTTCTTGCGTGTTTGATTTCAGTTTTTGTCACATTATTATATATATATATATAATATATATATATATAATTGACTGAAAAGTGATTCTGCTTTCTCTGAAACTAGGCTACTAGGCCTGTCTTAACTCCAATAATGACACTCCAGATCTACTAAATATTTATTATAGACCCTTACTTTTTATACCTTATGTTGTGTGCCACATGTGTGGAAATTTTTTATTATTATTAAATTATACATTCAAATTAGTTTAATCAGAAAATTTAAATATTAATGAAGTCATAAATTATGCTTTTATGGTATGGTATGGTATGGTATGGTATGGTATGGTATGGTACGGTACGGTACCTGTCTATGTAATTACTTTTCAGGCTCATTTGGCTCTGTACTAGCATAGCTCTTATTTATTTATGTTCATTAGATTAGGGGCCTACTATAACTTAATGAATAATGACCATTCTTTTATCACAGTGTATATTGGTCAGTGAAGAGATCTTAGTGGATATTAAATACTGTAGATAGTGATAAAGTATAATACTTTCCACTAGATTAACATCAGCTCTATTGAGACAGCCTACTCAAGTTAGGCTCCTACTGTTCTCCAGCTTATCCCTCAGTAATTTATCATGGTAAGATTTTAACAAATTTTACAGAACCTTTTTAGAATAGGATTAATTTTGATAAAAGTTGTAGATTATTCCTCTTATGAAAAGAGCAGAAAATGTTATGGTAGCCAGCTATGAACACAAAATTTTACTAGACCTGATCAGAATTGTAATCTATTCAATGTCTAGAATTCTAATGAGTTGTGGCAGGGTTGACAAAAACCCAACTGGGTTTTTGCCAACCCTGGTTTGTGGGCTTTCTCCTTTGAGTTTGTGCCAAAACATGGCCATTTAAAAGGTACAATTAGTACTTTGTACATAGGCCTATTTCATTTAGCTGATAAAACTATTGGTGTGGTGTATTGAAATTTTAACTTAAAAAACATGAAACAGGAACTCCCAAACTTTTAAAAATAAATTAATTCCATTCTTGTCTAGATGTACCAGATAATGTAATATGTTTATATAAAGCTATTATGCTCTTTTTTTTCATTTAAACTCTTTAACCCAATTATATTTAATTACTTCAGAATATAGTAGCCTTTTCATATGATGTTCTGAAATTTGACTGCACCCCCCCCACCCACCCACCCACCCACCCACCTAAACTTTATATAACTCCCAAACTCTTGAAACTATAGAATTTAAAAATCAGTTTTACTGAAAATAGGTCCATAGGTCTGTAGTTTGTTGGCCTACTTGTAACAATGTATCGTTAATCTTTAAGCCTGTATGACTGATCAAAACTTATTTCTATCACATTATCACAACCAGTGGACTTAGTGTATACTGTTACCCTTAGGCAGTTGAGTTGTGCAATATAGTATAGTGTGTACCTGTAAACTTATGGACATGACTGTGAAAGGGTTAATTTAGGTCTCTCTCATAATATTAAAGCAGGCAATGTATGAACATTGATGCTAGTGTAGTATAGTATTTAATTTAAATAGTATAGTAGATTTGATAAAATCATATGAAGTTATTATTAACTATTGAAACCAATAATAGATCAGTCAAGGAATATGTTTCTGAAAAGGAATTGTTAATTAGGTTTATCATAAAGTGTAGTACACCTTTGTTGTAAACAGTAAATGAACATTTAGTTTTTTAATAAGTAAACATTTTCTTTAAAAAATTATCTGAAAATTGTTTCTCAGTTAACCATAATTGAGTATGTGTTCACATTAACTTAACTAGTTAACTCAGTGTTGGTACTGATATTTTTAAAAAACTTAAGTATTTCTAGTTGTAGTCTGTCAGTACTAGACCTAATTTTAAGTGGTATATAATCTGGAATAATTCACAATTTTAATGTGAATTTTATTAAATATGGTAAATTTGTAAGGAAAATGAACAATGTTTCTGAGCACTTTTGTGTCTTATAAGAGATGAAAGTACTCAAAATAACTTTTCATTTTCCATGTGGGTTGTATCACATAATTAACATTGTATTTTTGGATTTTAGCTCAATTTCCTTACTCTTAGTCTGCTGAGTAGCTAGCTATTTTAACGTGTTGTTTGTCCTTTCTGCATATGTTAGCCTAGGTACCTAGTACATTTTGCCAGACTCTTAAGGTAAGTAGGGACATGAGATCTGATATGTGAACATCCTCATTTCAGTTAGTATTTGAAACCATTCTACTATGGACTGTCAGTCATATTCATGGGGTAATGTGTATGGCTGTTGAAACCAGTGTAGGGCATCTCGTATGATGATTTGTTTTTGAGCCACAGTTTATGTATGACCTGTACTGGTATTTTTTCTTCTATAATACACAGGTTTTTTTTACATAGCTATTTTGGTCAACAGAGAGTCGTTTACATGGTCATTTTAGAAATTAGAATTTATATAATAAGTTACCTTTAAAGGCTATCTTACTAACACAATTTTAGTGAATAAATACCATTTAACAAAGATTAATTTGTCATTGTTGAGTAGTAGATGTTATATTCCTTTTCTGTGTCTGAAGTTTACATTAGACTTAATTCTCTTACCTTTTAACATTTTTTTTCAGGATGTTTTTTTGATGGTTAGGAGGAAAAAAACAACAATTTTTATAGATGCTAAGGAAACAACAACAGTTAAAGAATTGAAAAGAATTCTTCAAGGTAGGACTTGTGTAGTGTTTGAGGAAATTATGAAATGCTCATTTTTGTTCAAACAAGCGTTCTTTGTTACCTTTTTTCTTTCTCTTAATGAAACTTAAGTTGGTTTTAATTACACTGGTATGCATATGAAATTTTTTTGTCTGCTGTGAGGGTTTTTTCAACTCGTATTATATAATTCGACCATGCTAAATTCGAAAATGACTGGTTTTCCTCAATCAGGTCAGGTTTTTTTCTCTATTGGCCATTTATTGTAAGTCCAATTTTATCCCCAAATTTATTGATTTTTTTAGCTTAAACACTGTAGATACGAGTAATATTATAAGAACACTCGTGAAAAATGAAAACATTGTGTGAATAAATACTTTTATTCATACAATGAATATGGAAAAAAGTTTGAGGAAGGAATGAAGTTTTTTTGGCTTTCCGTCTGTTTTTTTCTTCGGGCACGTCTCGCTTCAAACACCAGCATATTGATATCCCAGTTTCCCTGGTACCTCTCTTCCATTATTTTGATATCTTGGTGAAATCGTTCACCCTGTTCCTCACTATAATCCCGCAATTTTCAGGAAAATAGTCCAAGTGGGACCACAAAAAGTGCATTTTTATGGACATGCGCGACCCATGAGCTTTGAAAGCTTCCATCAAGTTTTCGACAATGGACTTGTATTCTGGACTTCTACGCTTGCCAAGAAAATCAGTGACAACTGATTTGAATGCCTGCCAGGCATTCTTCTCAGTTGGAGTCATTGCGTTTTCGAACTGAGTATCCTTGATCAAAGTTTGAATTTGAGGACCATCAAAACCCCAGCATTTAGTTTAGCATCAGATATATGAGGAAATTTACTCTCGAGATATCGGAATGCTGAACCCTCCTTATTCATTGATTTGATGAAATTTTTCATCAAGCCCAGCTTAATATGAAGTGGTGGGAGCAAAATTTTTGTTGGTGGTACAAGGGGCACTGAAACGACATTATGCGACCCAGGTTCAAAATTCTCTCTGGATGCCCATTCACGCTGTGCATAGTGCTTCTCATCCGCTCGGCTATCCCATTTGCAGAGGAAACATGGGTATTTCGTGTATCCCCCTTGCATTCCCAATACAAATGCCACAATCTGAAAGAAAATGAAAATATTTAAAGAATTTAGAGAATTTGTTCTATCAGATAAAAAAATCTATGCATTGGACTGTATCACTTCTGTGGGGAAGTTAAGTGTTCTTATACGCTCTCAAATAACCTTTGGAAAAACAACATAGTCAATAGCAATAGTTTACTTATGATATTAGTATTACCTTCAAATCTCCACAGATCCTCCAGTTATGTTGGTCGTATACGAGAGCATCCAGTAAAAT
Organism: Bathynomus jamesi; assembly: GCA_023014485.1. Lineage (NCBI taxonomy): Eukaryota > Metazoa > Arthropoda > Malacostraca > Isopoda > Cirolanidae > Bathynomus > Bathynomus jamesi. The sequence continues at coordinate 109,298 of JAJOZX010003911.1, forward strand.
TTTCATGTTATCGTAGCTCTCAGTAAGTTGTACGGAATGTGCTACAGGGACTGATGCAACCCTATTCCCAATGTTGAGAAGTACTGCTTTCAAACTTCGTTTAGACGAGTCTATAAATAGCCTCCATTCTGATGCATTATATGGCAGGCCCAAGGATTCGATTAGCCCCTCAACATTGCAGCAGTACACTAAGGAAGAGGTATTTTCGTGCACTGCAAAAAACTTGCAGAATTCTTCCTCTCGTTTCCTATACCAGGAGAATGTTGTTCCCGGAGCCAGCAAGTTGTCCCCTCGAAGTCGTGAGCCCAAGATCTCGGCAGCTAATTTGGAAAGTCTTAAATCCCTGGTAAGATCATTAAGTTTGGCCTGGTTGAGAGGCCTCGGCTCATTTGAAGCGGTATTTTGAGGTACAGTATATACGACTGGGACTGGTCATTGGCATTGGTCATTGATTCATCATCAGAATCATCAAAGTCCAGGGTTTGAGGTGGGTCGGGTATTGGAATTCCAGGACCATGGGGTACAGGTCTCATAGCAGAAGGAATGTCAGGGTATACAACAATGTGTTTATTCTTCTTGTTAACTCCTGAAAATAGAAACACAGAAACATGGATATAAAACTTGCATATGAATAGAAGAAGCATTCAGACAGTGGCGGCTCATGAGGGAAGGCTGCGGTCTGTAAGATATGAAATAGGTCGATGGAGTCTGTATATTTTCTTTCTTTTTCATTCATATTGTCCCTTTGGGGACAATATGAATGAAAAGAAAGAAAATATACAATCATTGTATATGTAAATGTAACTTGTATAACAATATGTATGTGTAAATGTATTTTCTATAACAATATGTATATGTAAATGTATGATTACCATTATGGTGAATATTACATTATGGTGAATATTATGTCAAGTTTCATACGAGGATTTCAAAATATTTAAGAAAAATAAATTTATAAGCCCACCTTGGAGGTTTGTCATGCAGAAATAGCAATCTGTCACGTGATCCTTTCCTTCTCTCCAAATCATGGGAAATCCAAAAGGCAAAGATTTTGCTCTGCCTTTGCTCCATCTTCTCAAATTTTCAATGCACGTCTTGCAGCACATATGAGGGGCGAAATTTTTGTCCTGGTCCCCTAGCTTAATTCCAAAGTATGCTCTATACATTGTCTTCACAAATTTAGTGATTTGGGACTGGTTATTTGGCATGGTAACCGTCCCACATATGTAGCAGAATCTATTGGGATCATTTTTACACGCTCTATTCATTATGAAATATTTTATCTATATGCCTGAAAATTAAAAAAAGATATTATACAAGTGAAACAAGTGATGATAGATGTTACTGTTCCAATTCCGCTTTGACAAAATCACGAAAAATTCTATTTTACTTATGAGGCCATAGCTGGATAACCTGAGCTGATTGAGAAAAACGGATTGCAGATTCGAAATCGGCAGGAAAAACTATAAGAATCACTTACAAAACCCTTGACAGCAAAATTGATGCATACCAGTGTTATCTATCTTTAACCTTTATTTCTATGAAGATGTTTTAAGTTACAATTTTGTTTACCTTTGGAACTTACCCCCCCCCCCCCCCACTGTGCTTTTTTGTCTTTGGATAGGCATAGGCTGTATCTGCCTGACTCGTGGGTATTTAGGGACTGTAGAGTGAGGCCCTCCCTACTGTATTAACTGTCTTGTCCCCTTCACTCTCTCTTGCTGCAGGAGGTTGAGTTTCCCAATCTTGATCATCTCTGACAGTACCACTGCCATTCCACCAAACACTGTGGAAAGAATGGTAGTTTTTCTCTCTTGGTGTCTGATGGTTGTAGTAAAGGAATCACCACCACTTAAACTCTGGCGAGTCCTATCACATTTGATGTTTAGTGTGAATGCATGCTATGCAGTCATGCGGCTTTAGTATTTTAAGGAGGATGTCATTTTCCCTCTTTTTGCTAGCCTACCAAAAGTCAAGGCAAACTGTCCAGTTAAGTTGTATGCTGTCATTATTGTTGCTGTAAAGTTTTTCAAATTAATCCCCTGTTCAACAATATACTGATGTCATATTTCAGGCAAACTGTTTTTTGTTATACAGTACTGCAGTGAAAGGGTTAAATTGTAGACTTAAATATGTCGTCTACTCTTCTAGTTTTTGCTTTTTCTGGAAGATTATACAGTGTGAATTGAATTGAATAACCTTTATTAATAATAAAATAAATACAGTCGACCCTCGACTTACGTCGTCACCGTCTTAGTAATTTCGAGTTACGAGAAGCCCCCCATTGACTGTAATTGATTCGTCTCGCGTAATTATTTCGTGTTGCGTAAAAGCTGTGTAATCGCAAATGCAGTGCGTGACCACTCACTGGCAGGACGCCGGGTATTTCACGTTATTTCATTGTTATTTTTACTGTGCATTATATAAAGTGATACTGTATGAAGTGATTAATAATTTGGCAAATTAACAAATGTTTCTTAATAATAATTATTAATTACCATTATAATTCTGTTTATATACACTGTTTTTATAAAAAAAAATTTATTATTTTATTATTTTCAACTATCATGCAAATTATTTGAGATATCAGAGGAAACCCACTATTATTGGAGGAGATTATAGGACACCAGTCAACCAGGGCAGGAGACAGGGAGTGCTAGAACTCTTGTTTTTGCTGTCACTGTTCTTCATAGCTGATTTTTTCTCTGAGCTACCCTGTGAGCAGTCCAGCATGCTCTCAAACACGCACTTCTCTCATTATTCCTCAATAGTCTCCTCGGTAGGGGACCATAAATGTTCCCACTGCCAATACTAGGAATACAGACCTGGGCAGCCAGGCTGGTTCTGCTACTGCCCATTCGAAGTGTTCTGGACATCTGCCTGATTCACTTATTTGTTGAACACCACCTCACCTCCTCTAAACTTCACCTTCTCTTCCTCACTGAGATGACTGACAGCAATCCCTTTTCTGTACCCTTCTACTTCCTCTATACTCACTTTCATTCCAAAGGTGGATGTTGTATATATGTACACAATAACCTAACTTGCTCTCATATTTCCAAACTTGAATCTTCCAAATTCTACACCCTCTGACTATGGCTTACATGCCCATCTCAAACTAAATACAACTGCACTGTCTACCTTTCTCTTAGTTCTACTGACTCCAAAACTCTTTGACTACCTTGCTTCCAAGGTGGAATATATTCTATCCCACTCTCCTTTTGCTGAAATCTCCATTTTAGGAGATGTCATTGTTCACTACCACTTTTTGGCTTTTCTCCCATTTTGCTGACATCCCTCTGGTGAATTAGCTTACAACTTCTGTCTTAAATGAACTGGAACAGATTGTACAGTACCCTACTCATATCCCTGATTGCCTCAGAGATGGGCCAAACATTCTGGATTTATTTCTCACCACTGATCCTTCTTACTATGTCTAACTTTTTTCTTCATTAGGTCCTTGGATCTCAATCTTATATCTGTTTCCTGTCCTATTGCTCCAGTTTGGCCTTTGGATCCTCCCAGGTGGAGGCACTTTGGCACCACTGACCTTGGCCCCTCCTCCTTCCATAATTTTTTTTTTTTTTTTAAAGTTCTAGTGATAGAGAGTAAAGTGTATGACTTCTGAAACAATATTCAGATTTTATCAGGTAAAGTGCATTAAATATTTCATTATAGGTACCAAACTAGTATTTTAGAGATTGATTGGTGCATAGCTTTTTTGCGGATCATCTTAAATATTGAAGAGAACATTTTCTTTGCAGTTTAAACCTTATTTCAGTTGTAGGATTTTTCTATTTTGCCCTTTTTCTTTCCCCCCATGTTCATATGACATTCTAATTTCTATAGCTGATGAAATCACTTAATTGTAATGTATACTATATTCAAACTTGGTCAGCTTACCCATCTTGGCAGTGTGCTAGTTCATGTTGTTACCTTTTTAAGTCTGTTATAAAATTTATTATAATTTTATATTTGTAATTTTTTCTTTCCCACTTGAAGTTTACTTATGTTAGGACTGTCATTATGATGGCAGAGAAATTTTTCATAGTCACTCCAATAACTGAAATTAAATTGTAACTATGATAAATGGCAGGATATAAAGTATGTATAACAGCAAACTTAACAATGAAGATGTTAAGCATTTCTATTAAGTGAGATTGCACTAAATAATTCCACATACCTCAAAAGAGTAATTTGGGATGTATTTAGATTTGTAGGAGTACAGAATCAAAGGATAAATAAAACTAGAACCAACACTGAATGCCAACCTGTAAGCTGTTGACTTTTCTGGGTTATTGGCAAACAAGCTTCTTATTCAATTAGTTGTTTCTTAGTAAAACGATGGATTCCCGTGCTTCCATATGATATTGAACCTGCCCATTTGACTACATAACTCTATGTGCTGCTTGGTTGACAGACAGTTTGTTTGAGGAATTTTGTCCAGTAATTAATGCTGTCTGAGATTTAATCCCGATGATGATATGGGGTTATTTAACCTCCTCCAGAACAGCAAAGGTCATGTGATGGGAGGGACCTACAACTTTACACAGGATCCTAACCACGGGTTGCTACATCATTTGGATGCAGTCACCCATCCAGTTACTACCCAGACCCAATGCCACTTAACCTCTGTGGGAAGAGGCATTGCAACATGACCACGATATAGTCTGATTTAATTCTGGACCCTTGCATTACGAATTTGATGCTTCTCCATTGACCCAAAACAACCAAATGAGGGACTTTGTTAAACTGTGTTTGTGTTCTTTTTGAACATATGCAAATTTGCATTGCACATCTTTTTCTTATTAACTATATTTATCTCTAGGTTTTCTTTCCTCCTTTCATAATGTGAGTTGGTGCTGTTACTGGGCAGTAACAGCAGAGGAGGGTATTAAGCTCCCAGCGTTTGCATTATAGAAATCGTGTGTGTAAGATCCACTGTGGTCAATGCACGTTTGTAGAGAAATTTTCATTATTTGTTTGCAGTTTGGTAAGTGTTGATAAAACTTTAACCTTCCCATTTCTTTTGTAGTGGTGTTGCAATGATAGATATAAAGTATGTATTTAAAGTTGCAGACTATATTTTATTTATTTGTGATATTTAAAAATGATATCGGCTCTTATCCTCAGGTATTTTAAAAGTTGAGCCTGAGAACCAGCAGTTGACGAATGAACAAGGCAGCGAAACTTATGCAGATGATAAATGCCTAGGTGAATACAACCTCACTGGCACTCAAGCACATGCCCAAAATCCTGCTACAGTTGGATTATGTTTCAGGTAGTATACGTTCACTCGTGGATCTCTTGGTATTGTTTGCTTTATCTTATGTATAATTAAAGGATCTGTGGTACTTTTCTGTAACGGGCCATCTGTTAATATTTTAACTTGATTACATTATTGGTAGTAGTTGTAGTGAAAGGTTTTCATATTCTTTTGTATTTTGTTTGAAATTGAATCCACTACAGCACAAATGCAAAGGCTATCAAGTTGCAAACCAACTGAAAAATATTAAGTTTGATTTGACGTCCGTTGAAGCGTTGTTTTACATTGTACTGAACTTTAGTACTGTATTTGTTTTTTTTTTTATAATAAACTTTGTCAATTAAATACAAAAGTTAGAATAATACTTTAACAGCAATTAAAAAGTTGATTTTTCTTCACAAGGTCACCATTTAAATATTTCAAATCTTGTTCTCATGAATATAGCTTTTATTTTGTATGAAAATTAGTTAGACCATCTAAACAGTTTCACGAATGGAAGTGTCGTGTATGCAAATGAAACCTCGTTCATATATAAAAATTTATCATGCCTTTCTACATAAAATTTTAAACAAATTTATGCAAGACAAAGTGAAGTGAGAACCAGTTCCCGCTCAAAGGATGTTAAAATGCTTAGTGGATCCTCACTTGGAAATGAAGGGCTAACAAGACGCCTAATATATGCGTGTAATTATTGTTATTAACATGTTTACAAAGTGTGCAAGTGTGCTTTGGTACTTTTTTTTTAAGGAAATAACACCAACATACAATATACTTCATTTTTACCCGAGTGTAATAAATAATATGAGGACGGTACTGTAAGTCAGATTAAACTATGATTTTAGCCCCCATAGTTGAGATCTTCCATCGTTTCCTCATTACTGTCAGTGGTTACAAGAACTGAGTGGTTGGTAACACATTCTTTGCGATAATTGTTTGCGCTTCGGTTGCGAATGGATATATTTGTCTGTGGTTGAAATTTTATGGCTCACCCTCTTCTCATCACCAATGAAAAATGATGTTCGTAACGTTTGTATACATGTAATTTAAAAATGCAAGATTGATCAGGAGCGAATCAGAGGGGAAAGGGGGAGGATTGGAGGTGTACACCCTACCCTTCAATGTCTTTGCCAATAAAGTCGTGTGTACTGGACCATTGGCGCCGTTACAGTCCTAAAACTGTATCCGTTTCACTAATTGATGATAATGTTTCACAAATTCTAATATTAATTGGTATCTGATTTCGACTAAAATTGGTCAAAAATTCATCGTTTTAATGGTAATCGGGTGGGTAATAATAAGTGACGTTGCAAATTTCTTCAGAGGGTGCCCTTTTCTACAACCAGCATCCCTCCCTTACTGAAATCGTTGATCCGCCCCTGTTGGTGAACACGCCTTCACGGTCTTCTAGTTGCGCTATCCCTCTTTGTTCAAATTATACGACCTTCGATTTAATATTCAAAATTGTTTTTAAGTGTCATTTATCGAAACAGGACCAAAGTTTCCAAGTTTTAATGAATTCATTGAGAACCGTCTTTAGTGGGAGATAGTGTTAAAAGGAAAGAAAATTATAATAGTTATGTATTAATATTGTCTTCCTGCAGTACAACCACTTACTGCTAACATTGCAAAACCTTACAGTAGTACCAAAGCTCATGCTATAATGTTTCTTTAAGTATCTGCAGTAAGTTTTTTTTTGTAATGTTGAGTGAATGAATATTCCAGACACTACTGATGTTTAACTACTCACTCAACGCGTTAGTGATATCTATAGATCATCTGCGAAAAAAATATTAACGTTGAATGTAGATCACTGGCTTTCAACCGTCCAATTATGGGGACGAAATTAATTTGAAATGAATTGTGATAAAAGAGCTCTAAAGTTTATTCCCGATTCCACAAACATTATTATGGATTATGTAATTGAAGTGTAATATGAATTACAGACAAGAGAACGGCGAATTTGAATCCTTGGATGTTTGTCCCCTATCGTCACCACCCGAGTTGCCAGAAGTGATGAAATCTCAAGAACCGCAATCCCACGACCAAAATTGAGCAGTAAAGTTTATTTCCGTGAACTTTGCGTATTTTGATCATTTGATTTTCAAAGGGTTTCAGTTGAAAGTTGTGTAATGATTTCCTGTTAGAAAGCAAAGTAACTATTCCATATTGTTTTGGGGTAAAACATTAGTGTTCCAAGTAATTAAGATTCTTAAATGGCCTTATATTAACTTTAAAATTAGCAGAATCTCTACTTTTAAAATAAAAAATAATGTTTGGGGAATAATTAGGTACGGTGTAATAATGGTTGGGTATTTATTCCATTGCAATTCATTAGATAACATTTGACCAAGAAATCGAGACAAATTAGTTGTTTTTTTTCCCAATGTTTTCATTTGGACTAACCGTTAAAGCATATTTGGAAGTCCTTAGCCAGATTCATTGTCAATAAATTAATTGTACTTAAAAATTACTAGGCCGTGACTACAAAAATCGTCAATTCGTATTAAATAATGAAGAGATTCATAGGAATACAATGAAAAAATTTTGTCATTTCATGACAAAAGTTGAGTACCCATTCTTGATAAGGATACATTGTAAATGCTATTTAAATTTTTTTTAAATGTAATTTTATTTTTCCCTATATTTTCTGTTTCTCCATAATAAGCCTTAACCCTTTCGGTACCGCATGCGCGGGCGGAACGTATGTACAACAGACTGCGTTTCTTTTACGCCCATTCAAATGCGGGCGTGAAAATTAAGATATACGGCGTACGTAGTTAGTCTCGGGTGATCATTCGTATGTCGTTAGGTCTTAAAGGGTTAATACAACACTTAAAATTGTTTACTGTGTCGTTAAATACTTTGTTAATGTTTTGTTAAGAGTGGTAGGTGGCCGTTTGAGGGGGATGGTTGGATCATTTCATTACAGAGTAATGATTGTAATTTGTTTGAGAGTATTTGTTCAGTGGAAATTTGCGAGTCGAACTTTTATTTTTACCTTATGGAAGTTCAAAGGGGCATGAGAACAGGTAAGGAGGCATTTTAATTGTATCATTCAATACACAAAAAATGAACTTTTGCGTAGTACGTTAAAATGACAATGTTAATTGCTGTATAGTTTAAATCAGATTTCAAGCCTTAGAATTGATGCTTTAAACATAATGCAGTAAATAAAAGTTTTAATCTTATAAGTAGCTAATATATATATATATATATAATAAATTACAGGATGCAAATTTATAGCAGCAGCAACCGTAAAATTTGTTTTAGCACAGGTTTTACAAATCTCTTAAACTTCTGTTGATTTACAAATCCAAGTAAAAATTATCCTTACTGTTAATCGCTGAATTATTATTTATTATTGAATATTGCCTTCTCTTTTCATCAAAAAATAAATAAGTTTTTGCATCCAGTTAAAAGTATCTCGTTTTACAAAAGTCCCCGAAGCTGCTCGATGATCCTTCAATGCCTCGAGTAACTAAAATGTTGTTTATTTTAAACGTAGGGAAAATAGTCACGTGAATGTAAATCATTTGTAATAATTACTAATATTTATTAAAATGTATAAAAATTTGCTAAGGCACGAGTTTTAATTACCTCTTGCATTCAGTATTTTGCTTATGGATACACTATAGAGAATGATGATTAGGCTGTCTACAAAAAATCTAATTAAAAGGTAGGAAGGTTTGGTAGGGAAAAGTATTTAATCCTTTCATTCATGGTGGAATTCTCGAGTCCCACGAGTAATAATGCACATTGTACTAAAATTCAACATTTCTGCGAATACTACGTGTTTAGTATATGACAAGGAATCCAAGATGTTTGTAATTAATTTAATTGACTTGTTACTAGAATACTTAGTTTTGAATAATAGTAAATCCAAAACATTTTGTTTTAAAGAAAAAATAGTGAACGAAATGGTTGAGTAATACTGTTCTCAACAATTGGAGCTAGGTTAACCCAACGAGACGAAGCGTGTCACCAGAAACGCACGTTCGATCCATAGCGCGCGCACGTATATCTACTGGGAAAAACATCTCTACCTTTTGAAAATTCATTATAAAGAATGCCAAATGACGCTTCTATTACTTTCCAATTTTTTCCGACTTTTTTCAACTTAATAGTATTCCAAATCGTTTTATTAAAATTTGAATCATCACTGCTTAGTAACAGAAGCTCCTTGATATGCTATATCACTTCTGTAATGCCGGTAAAGGAGAGACTCAATTCAGGCTTTATTTCACTAACAACTAGCAAATAAGCATAATACAAATAGACAACAATACTTACATTTTAGCGTTAAAGTATAGTACTAAAGTTAATATTAGGCAACAAGTGCGCATAATTAAAAATTAAGGTACATATAACATAGCAGATAGGTATAATTAAAATTACATATAAGGCAATAAATACAAAAGCGGCAATGTAGAACAGTATATAATTATAAGTAAATAAGTACTACTAGCTAAGTAATTGCTACTATACCTTATCTAGACCCGTAGGCGCAACGCAAGTTTAATAACACAACACAACCATGAATGAAATAACACCACCACGAATGATTCAGATTATAACCTGGGGCAAAATGACCTGAAAAGAAAGTAATTGTGTCATTCGCCCCCTCTTAAAAAAAAAACTATAGGTTCAGACGATCAACGGGACGTGTTACGTGGCTCGAACAACGAGGAACCGCGACTGGAGACGGCAGGAACAGGGGAACTAGGAGGAACGGGAGTCGCATCGCCCCCGACTGGAGAACATTCAGTAGGAATTTCGCCTGAAACCCGAAGGCTCTCAAGTGACTCGGATAAAGAATCGAATCTGGCTTCCAAACCCGCTACGGGATCCACCGGAAGCGAGTCTCCTCCTGCCTGGAGCGAGGTCTTTGATCACTACGGTCTCTTCTTGCCCATTGGGAAATCGAACGTGAGCGTATTGAAGGTTTGCTTCCAATAAGCGGACTTCTTCCACCAGGAGCTCATCCTTATTTCTGACGTGTCTCCTGAGAAGGACAGTTTCGGGTGCCGTAAGCCACGTAGGCATACTGAATCCACTAGATGTCTCGCGAACAAACGTTCGTGGGGTATCGCATTGGTAGCGGTGCACAGAAGCGAGCGGAGTGAGTGAAGTACGTCGGGCAAGACGGATTCCCATGCATGAATAGGTAAATTTCTTGATTGAAGAGCCAATGTCAGTCTTCCATACAATCCCGACAAATCGCTCACACTGTCCATTCTCAGTCGGATGATAAGGAGTCGAACGATTCGTCGGAACTCCGTGGTTAAGCGAGAACGATTTCAGCTGCGATGACATGAAAGATGTCCCTCGATCAGAATGCAAGTAACCAAGTAAACCGAGAGAGACTTCCTAACTGCTTTAATAGTTCTCTTCAATAAATATTTTCTCAAAATTAAAAGGCAATACAAAACACAAACGGCAAATCAGTAAACATTCATGACCTTGGGTCAGCTACGATAGTAAAATCTAATAATGTATTTACACAGAAGACCGACTTCATGGTAGTGAGTATGCTAGGTAATTTCAACGTCAAACGGGTAAGAACAATTAGAAATTATACAGGAAAGTAGGAAGGGTAGAGAAAGTAGGAGCGTTAACAGCCTGAACAACAAATGCAATCGATTTTATTTTCTGCAAGTCGGAACAATGCTTCCCTTTTGATCAATGAGGTTAAGCGACGTTGGGGCTTTTTTAATTGCTAAAGAGTTGAAAGGCTTTATTATTAAAGCAAGAGATACACAACTCGGAGTTAAATAAATCAAGAGCTCATCTCTCCAAACATAAAATCACATTGTATGAAGGATAATCTCCATTTAAGTGCTAGCCCCAAATTATAAATAGATCAAAATCCTCCGACACTTCAACTTAATGTAACAACCCACAGGAGTGTATCTATGATTTTTGCCTTGGCTATAATTTGGGGCAGGCTTCACTGCCGCTATTCACGATTTCACAAAATTTCAATAGTAGTAAACATCTTGCATCAGGTATGACAAGACGAAAGGATTAAATTCTCACTTCATGGATTCCATAAATAAAATATATTTCAAATTAAATTATCACAGAAAATAACCATTTTTATCTTTGGAAACTGTTAAGTGAGGAATGAAAAGTAACGTACAAGACTTTAAAGTTCTTCCGAGAATTAAGGTACACATACATCTTCCTGTAATGTTGATGCGACTTTACATTTCTTGCTATGCCAATTTAACTGATGTTTTTGGGGAAACCCTGTGCCACATTTTTTACATACGTAAGGATGTTCTCCCGTATGAATTCTCTCGTGAATTTTTAAATGGTCTTTCCTTCTAAACATTTTGGAGCAAAATCTGCATCTAAATTTTTTGTTCTCGTGGGTTAACAAATGACGAATAAGGTCGTTCTTCCTCTGGACAGTAATGCCACAAACTTCGCAAATATGTTCTTTACCTAAATGAGATACCACATGCGCCGATAGTTCTCTTTCTCCCCAATAAAGTTTCTGACAAATAGGACAAATGTATTTGATTTCTTGAGTATGGAACTGATTGCGATGATGGAAGAATTTATAAACTCTGTCCTTCCCATTAAATTGCAAGCCACAAAATTCACAAATTAAAACCGATGGATATTTCATTTTCTCTTTTGGAGTTATTTCATTTGAAATACTTTCGATAGATCCAGAAGACCAATCAACAACTTTTGGTAAAAAATTCTTTGCAGAAACTTTGAATACATTAGATGACAATTTTTTTTCTAAAATGGAAATGGATTCTCTGGGAAAAACCGTTTGTTCAACTAAAAGTGGATCTGTTTCATTGGAAATTTTTGCTAATTTTGAATGACAATTTAGAGTTTCTTCAGACATACGATTCTGCACTTCTTCAACATTAACAAAAACACTCTCAAAGTTTTGAGTTAAAGATTTTGGTTCCCTTATATCATCAATAAAAATGACTTCTTCATACTGTAACTCCTTTGTAGCGTCTCCATTATCATAATTAGGAGGATTAAAGGACTGTAATTCAATTTCTGAAGATATAACATGAAACTTATCAACTGAAAGTTTAAGATCACAGCATTCAAAAGTAATGTTATTAGCTTCATTGACCATACATATCTTGCTCAACTTCGATTTTGAACCTGCAATACAGAAAAAACATTGAACTAGTTGCTTAGTTAATATTTTCATTTATGAAAAATTGAATTAGAGGAATAACCACAAAAAGAAAAGGGTTTATTTCAGCGCAAGCTTTCAGCCTTGTCTCGAAGTCTATACTGTATTATTTTTTTTTGAGACTGGCCACACCTTGCAAACCAAAACTGCTAAATGCGAGGATACAATTAGAAGTGGAAATGAAAACAAATCACTTTTCAAATATATCTGCACATTCAATCATCCCATCAACTGGAATGCTGGCTCATTGGTTTATTAATCAGCCAATCTTTACTCCCACAGAACAACTGAATCAGTACTAATTCAACATCTCCCAAACTTCTATCAATCACCTGCCTTTTACCCACTGAAAAAAATTTTAAAGACCATACTCAAATCCTTACCAAGCTCCCATAGCAGCATCAATTTAATTATTTATTGTGATTAATTATATTTTGTATTTATGTTTGTTTATTACTTTATCTTCTAGTTATTATTTTTTTTATATGTAGGGGATATGCGTGTACAGTATATACATTTATACTGCAGATATGTAAATGTACAGTTTTGGAAGAGAGTTTGCCAAGTTACGTAACATTTCTAAAAAGAATAAAAAATTAGTAATCATTAACGACAGGATTTTGTTTATGAAATTTTATCAGTTACCAAAGGGAATAAAATAGCCAAAGAAAACATGTTCCAATTAGTAATTTTCTACTTCTTGGCAAACCTTTTCTTTAAAACTGTACATTATTATTATTATTAGTTTGTATTTGTTAGTTATTTTTCAGATTTTATTTCTATATTTTTCCAAACCAAATTAACTTTATATTTTCTCTCTCCTCAGTCTTCTTTAATTCTTTTTTCACCCTTTTTGTAATCCACTTTCTTGTCTTAAACTGACCAATTTCTCTTCCCTTCTACTTGTACCTGATGAAGACTTTAGAATGGTTCTAAAGCTTGTGCTCTAAAACCATTCATTATTGTGGTTTTATTCCCTTAACATTAAACCAGTTATTTGAAGTCGCAACCAAACTTGTATAAGTTAGTATTTCTGAATATTTTAAGAATAAAATTAACAACCATTAGAATATTTATGTGAAAAAAAAATTATATACAACTTTTCAAAGGAGGGCTAGTCATTTAGTCATTTCTTGGTTAACTACTGTAATTAGGGTGACATTTTTCTTTTCACAGGTCATACAAGTGCTACTGAATCTGTCCTCCAAATCATAGGTAGGTATTATGTGGTATGATACAAAAGTCCTCTTACTGTCCTCTTACTTTTGCATTCATAACAATTGGTGCGCTGCATTATGATGGTGAACATATATAGGGTAAGATATGTGACCAAAAGTGAATAGCTTCAATATAATTTTAATGACTACTTATGTGTAGTGTAATACAGGTCTCTATGTGCCTTTGTATAGTTTTCTACGCAGATTCTGAGCCAGACAAAATGTTTACATTTTGGGGCCAGTTCTCTTTCTTATTTCATCAATCATGTTGCTAGCAGCATTCTTTCTAAATTTAGAATCTTTGCTGATGATCTAAAAATTTACTCGAGGATAGAAATGGGTCCCCAGGCAATATGGCTGATGCTGTTTCATTGGGTCAGAGGGACAGCAATCTTCTTTTTAAAATAGCTCACTCTTGAGGTCTAAGTTTGAATAACAACAAGTGTGTAGTGTTGCGGTTTCATAGAGGACTAATTGGTCATTACGAAATTGGACAAGTTGCTCAGTATTACATAGACAATCAGCCACTCAGAACTGTCCAGCATAATCAAGATTTATGAGTTACCATTGATACATCATTGAAATTCCATAAGCACATACAAACTATAGTCAATAAAGCTGATGGTCTTGCAACTAATCTTTTGAAAACTACAGTGAATAGGGAGAGTGGGTCTATGGTAACATTATTCACAACTCGTATTTGCCCAATATTGGATTATTGTTCATGTGTATGGAATACAGGTTATATAGGAGATTTGAAATTGCTTGAGCGAGTCCAGAGATGCTGGACAAAAAATATTAGAGGCCTGGAAAACTTTCATTACGGACCACTTCAAGGCCCTAAGTTTGTACTCAATCCAAGGTAGGCTTATTAGGGCTGACATGATTAAATATTGGAAAATTTTTAATGGCAAATGTGTTATGAAACTTGAAGACTTGTTTACACTTTCACCGCTGTCAAACACTACAGATCACAAGTACAAAATTACTTTGTAAGAACACAATTGGATTGCAGTAGGAGGTTCTTTAGTATAAGAGGCATTCCCCTTTGGAATTCACAGCCATCATCAGTTGTCTCTCTTTCTGATTTGAATGCTTTTAAAAAGGCTCTGGGATTGACACTGGGTGTGGATTTGTACAGGTTTTAAGTATGGTAACTACTTAAAAAAGATAAAATCTATTTGCCGCATATGGTGCACTATCCAGCCATTTAACCTGAATTTAGCTTAACATGTTTTGTTTGTTTTTCTGTGCTGGCGCCCCAGCAGAGTGAGGCTGACCCTTTATAGACCATGTTCCTTTTGCCTTGATTGTTGGTTCTTGAGGCGAGGGAAAGCCCACTAGGTAAGATTCTGCTTCATGGATTAACATAAATTTATACATCTATGATTCTATGATATTCTTTAGGCCAATCAGCTTGTCAAGAAATGGGGAAAGTTTGGGAATGCATGAAATTGTCTTGTTAGGTCTACTGGCTCTTTTCACTTATAGAATTGTTCTTTTAACAACACTGGTATAGGGGCTTTACATGTTACATTACAGATATACAAGGGCTAGTAGGAGAGTAAGAATAAGGCAAGAGCACAAATCAGCCCATCAGTCCTACTCATAGGCTGTCCATAAAATGTTTAATTGTATTTTTACTACTATTTCCTTTCAAGTATTTAATTAAATTATAATTATATGACATATGGCCCCTATCCTATTTTTTCCATATGATCTTTAACAATGACTTCTGCAATTTACACTATCACAAGGTCTCCATGAACATATCCTCACAAAAGTGCAGGGCTTTACAGTATATTAAGTCAATTAAAGACTCGTCATATTTTTGTTTAGAAAAGGTGTATAGTACATGCCTATAAGTAAGGTGACTAAAATTAAAACACTAAACCTAGTAGTTAATCTAAAAGATATTTTATAGGAAATTTCTTTCATATAGGCTCTATTACAGAACTAATAATAATAATCAAAAGGCAACCTTGGTCATACATTTATATCTTACATTATATAAATTTTTGGATTAAGAAAAACAATAAGTAATGACCCAATAGCTAATAAAAGTATGTTATATTATGAAACCTACCTTGATGACACACATGAACTTTCTCTAAAAGTTTGGAAAAACAATCCAGATCAACAATTACTAACTGTGAATACATCACTGTTAAGTTCTTATTTTTTTATATATCATATAAATAAAATGAAAGTATAACTGAAGTTGATCATGCTAACTTTTTAAATCTTTGTCAGTCTAATCCAATTTTTACTGATTTTTCACTTATATGTTTTGTCAGTCACATATGTTAATATAACAAAAAATATGCTCCTTCAGATGAAACCTTACTTCAAAATTTATTAAAGATATGAGAAATTATAGCTAAACATGGTAGTAAATTAAAAAAAAATCCAGAGACTTAGGTCTGCTATATACAACAGTGATTTGATGAGTCACTGAATAGAAACAGGCCTGGAACTCTCATTTCCTGCAAAAAAGTTAAAAATGTTTAGTATGGCATGTTGTCAGTAGGCTTATTTTACACTTAAAAAAAAATAATATTTTGCTCTGTCATAGAAAATCCATTGAGAGAGAAAATAAGTATATAGTTTCAATAAATCATTTGTTGCAAATTATAAAACAAAACTATAGCTACTGCATGTAGGCTATACAGTTCAAATATAAAAAATAAATTTTTGTTTAAACTTACACCATGTTATAGCATACATTTAATAACCATTTTCAGCTCCTTTTATAGATGTTTTGCATAAAAAAATATAGGCAAGTATATAGCTAATAAAATACTTGCTAAATGTCAACAAGACAAAAAATATCCAACATGTGTTGGAAAATTATACAGTATTTTATATAAATTAGTTCATTTACTCCCATTAGTTATCATATTAAAGTGTCATGTAAGCTATCACCCATTATTCATCCCTTCAATGGCTTATTAACCCAAGCATCGATGCCATCCTGATGCCTGAGTGATTATAAGGGCAACCCAGATACCCCAAAGCCAGTGGATCCAAACCCTACCATCAAATCAGCATCACCACCAAAGTTCAATAACTAGAACCAAAAAGCAAACTAATCAATATAAAATACATATGCCTAACTGTCCAATGAAAATACAACTCGTGGTAACAGTTATTTTTGTAATAAGCTCTCAGTTATTTAGCTCTATTCTTATGCTATTTCAGCCATTGAAAATATGAAAAAGCCCCCCAAAAACCCAAAATAAAACCCAGGTTTTTTCCAACCCTGGGTACAACACACAGGTCTAACATTTTAGAAGTTGTTTTAGAAAGAGTATGCAAGGGTTACCAATTCATTTTTTCTCCAGTCCACATAGAAATGTATTGTAATTCTATCAAGATTCACTATCCAGACTTTGATTGGGGGAATGTTTTCAAAATGTGGTTTTATTGAAATGAACTTAAAATCACAATTTTTAATTTCCCTAATGAAATTTTGGCCAAAATAGTGAGTAGGCCTAAATACAACAATACAGAGTTTTCAAAATTTAGTTAATATGGAGCTTCAGGGGCACCATATTTTGGTGATCCAACCATTTTATCCACTGGACCAATCATAGAAAGTCTTGCATACAAGGTTTGGTTATAGTTAATTCATAATGAACTTTAACAACTAAAGATGCTTGTCCTAGGATAGTTTCTCTTTAAAAAAAAGAAAACTTTCCAATTCTAGAATTAAATTTTACCCTTTGTAAACTCAAGTGTTAAGTTTTCTTTGATAGATTTTTAAGGGGTAGAGGTAATTTTAATTTTTTGTTTTGGGATGGAAAAATACCACTTTGTTAACATGTCCTCCTTTAAAAACCATCTCTTCATAGCTAATTTATATCAGTGTAATCAATTCTATTATTTCACTAAAAATCCTGAGCTGCTGAGCATTGTATGACTTGCCAAATTTTTCATACCAACAGGCTTACCTAAGTAACACTTTATTTTTGTTTTAGGTAAACTAAAATGCATATAGATGTAAAGAAATTCATTTCATTAGACTAACAGTAGAACCTGAGTCATAATGAAAAAAAATTGAGAAGACTTGTAGATTAGATTTACATAAATATTTCTTCTGGAATAACTTGCCAGTTGCAGTGGTAAATAGCAGTACTTTGAATAGCTTTAAGAAGTGTAGTAATGCCTAGTTAAGAATATTAATTTTTGTTTAATTAAGATAATGTTTAATGTAAATCATTTACTAATAATTATGAAATTACGAAAAAGTATGGTTGTTAGATTTAAATTGTTTAAAATGGGTAGAGTTGGCAGTCCTGAACAGAGGCCCAAAGAGCGGGCTACCCCCCAAAGCGAGTCAGTCTTTTAGGCGGCGCGTTAAGCGTGAGGTTGGCGTCATGTAACGTAAAATTTAATTAATTGTTTGTGTTCCTCTCCGACGTAAAATGTTATAGTAAAATTCCGTACTCGCACCCCCCCTAAATTACTTAAACCATTTTCGGAAGTAAATAAAAGAGTTAAAAAGTGTTAAAAGAGTGTTAACGAACCCCCCCTTTGTTTTGTAACGACTTTCATAGTCTCGGCGTGGCTACCATGAATATAATTGTAAAGTAGTGTTGAAATGAGTAGAGAAAGCAAGTGATAAATGAAATAAAGAGCCGATAGAAAGAGTAAATAATGAAGAAAGTAAAATAAAAAAAAGTGTTCACTATAGAAGCAGCTTGGATAAATTTTTTTTTAATCAAAGAAATCTTGTAAATAGTACTAGGGGCATTCCAGGACAAATCATACAAAAATGAAATTTAATACCAGGGTCATTCCATAGTCTCGGTCGTTACATTCGTAGGCAACTTATTGTTATATTCCCTGCTCTTGTGAATAAAGTATGAACAGCAGCGGCACAAATTTTCTTGTGAACATAAACAGATGGTTGGGCTCTAAAATGAGACTAGGTTTGCATATTTCGTTTCTTGGTTTTTGCTAGGAGCGTATCCAAATTCGTCGTCTCGGTCGTTACAACGATGCAACCTCAGTTTTCAGTAGGTGGTACATATGTGTAAAAGTCAGTGAATTGGCCAGAGCTATTCAAATGAGAATTCTACCATGGATACTTGAATGTTGTGGCCCCAATTTGAGACATAGTTTGTTAGAAAATATTAACTTGTATTTTAAATATATATAAAAAACTGCTGTCTCGGTCGTTACCGTCGGTATTTCAATATAAAATTGAACATTTATCATACAATAAAGCAGACATATATCATATTATTGGTATTTATGACTTACCCTTCAATGTGTGTATATATATATACTGTACTGTATATATATGTAAATATATTCCATATAAATATATATAACTACGCAAAAGGGGAGTGCAGGAATGTTGCAAGTGATGACGTAATGTTGCAAAGGGGGTGGGGGTTGTTGCAAAAAAAAAGGTACCCCAAAGGGCCCTTTGTTGCCAACCGGGGTTGCAAGGGGCATGCAACTTGGGGGCCTCCCCAAGCTATTCCCCCCAAAGGGCCATATTGGTCGTTACATTGTGCGATGTAAATCTACAAAAGCCTGCTCTGAACGCCTGCGCGTGCCTGGTTGAGCCCGGGCGCCTGTCTTCTTCTACTCACGCTCTCGTTTCTGTTCCACTCTTTCTCTATTTCTTTCCCATTTCTTCGTCTGTTCCAGTTTCTCTTCTTCCTTGGTCACATCGACACTGTGCGATGTAACGACTGAGACGGAAAATTATGTAACGACCGAGACGTACCTTTACAAGAGAAGTATAGGAGCTGGACTTAATTTTTTGTAATGGACACGTACCCCATAGGAAACTAGCTTTGCGATTAAGACAAATTTTTTTTTCGCTTCAAATAACTAAAGCTATATAAAAAATTCGGAAAAAACGTCTCGGTCGTTACATACAAATGTGCCTTATATAGATATAGGCTCAGTTTTTATTGATTCGGTTAATGAAAGTTATTTTATGTGGAAATCTTTAAGGAAGACCTACTTTATGACATAAATAAGAAATGCCTATTATCCCTCAACTATTTTGGCCATGCGAGCTTTCAAAATTGAGGGAAAATATCACAATGATTATTTAGACAATAGTGCATTGTGTATGAACCTCAGTCACTTTTTTTCTAGATGCGATAGAGTTAAAAACTCTTCAGATTTGGAAACTAGAGACTCTTACCTATCTAATGATGTATCACATGATACATTTTGATGAATTTTGAACTTTCGACCTCAGGTTGACACTTTCATGGAATCACCCACCACACCATCTTTGATTTTCCTATAATTTGACATATGACATTGTCTAACTCAACAAACTTAAAATATAAAATTATATCTCAATCAAATTAATCCTGGTTAAAAAATGATGGCCCCTCTATTATGGAAAGATTCCACATAGCTACTGCTTACTAAACTCCAAATTGTCATATTTCAGTCTCTAATTCAGATAAAAGAATAGCTATTCAAGAGAATTCTAGTTTATTCAGAATTAGTAGAAATGAACAAGATGTGAGCAATCTACCAGTCAACAATGATGATAAGGACAAAGAGTATTATACTGGCCAATATGTTGCCTGCAAGTATGATGATAAAGTTTGGCTTGGAATAATTTGATACTTCAGAGGAATTTGGTGATTATCAAATTAACTTCTTGACCTCTTCAGGAGGTCCAAATAATTATTATTTTCCACATAAAGATGATATTTGCTGGATAAGAAAGGGCAATTTATGCCATGTCATATCCAAATATCCAGCTTAGCATTAAAATTATTTACTCTTTCCACTCAAAGGAAATCAAAGTAGTGGAGTCCTAAGGGGCATTCAAGGAGAGCACCCAATGCATGTCACCACTCCGACTCAGATTTTGATGAAAATTGACATATGAGGGTTCTTCCGGGTGCTGATTTCACTGGTCAAAATAAAAAAGTTCTATGACCCATAGATTTTGAGATATGGGCCCCACTTTACCACCTAACTTTAATGGGCAATAACTCCCAAACATCTTATCGTAGACCTATAGAACTATAAATGTTTAGAATCAGCATGAAGAGATCTATTAAATGATAACCACATTCAAATGTGTAGAACAATAATGAAAATTTCCCCCCCCTTTTTTATTTTTATTTAAACTTCCATTAATTGTTAAAAGATACAAACAATAAAAAACGTGGGTATGAAGTTGCAAGATATTTTAAAAATTATTGAAAAAATATGTACATTGTGAAATTTTGACATTTTTACGCCTGCAGACTAAAATAGAGAACTACAAATGATATATTCACATGGATGAAAATAAACAGCAAAAATACAAATTGAACACACATTACATCAAGTTGATTCATAATTACACGAGTTTTTTCAACTCATTTTCTGGGAAAACCATATTGAATACGCATTGTTCCTGGCTTTTAAAGTTGGTGTGCTTAATAAACCTAAAATTTTATCTCTTGATATGTGGCATGTATCTCTAATTTGTGGAAAGTAATAGTAAACACTATATCCTGATGGGTGCAAAAAGCTAACCTCAAAGTCATCAAATTCCTCATTATAGGAATGTACAAATCCCAACCATTTCTGATCATTGTTAAGTACAAACTATGTACTCTCCTATTTTTGGATTAACTTCAATATTATCTTCACCCAGAAAAGCTTTGCTTATAATCCTCACCTCACCAACTTCATCAGAAGATAATTCAAATGTTTTTATGTTATTTGCATTAATAGGTACAAATCTGTGGAATTTTTGTGTTCCTGTTAGCCGCGTACTTTTTTTCATATCTGTCACTTAAAAATTTTTCCATAGCTTCAATTTCTTTGGAATTTATTAAAAAAAAATTTATGCTGTCACTTATATTGTTTGAACAAAATTCAAACATGTCTTCTGGTGTTAATATTTGGTTTCTGAATGTTCTCTGCATACTCACTGTGGCTACAGATCTTTTCACTGTACTCCCAATCCCATCACAAGCACTCTTACCATGGCTTGTGGCAAAGAAATGCCACTCACATTCCAGCCCAAAATCTTCTTCTTGTTTACAAATGTTAACAAAGTTGAAATGATTTTTATATTGTCCTGCATATCCATCAGTAAAATAATGTATTTTTTTGATATGAAGGTGGGATTTTCTAATAATAGGTATGAGTATATTTAAAAAAGTGTAAGCCATTGTAGTGTTATGTTTTGTATTTGGAGATAAAAAACAATAACTTGAATGTTTTGTTTAATTACTTTCTGGTTCCTTATAATATAACACAAAGGGATGGCACTGTGCATTGGGTATTTTCCCAATGAAAACCTTGGGCTGCATCCTGTACTACAAATGAGTAGTTTTCTGAAAAGTCACCAAGAACTACAGCTGTATGGCTATTTAAATTATTCTTCAAGTTTTTTAGAAATGCACTCTGATTCTTTGCTATAAAGTGACGACGTGTCAATTTGACAATTTTTGTCCTTAATGAATTTAAAAAATCTACAGATTCTATTTTTTCAACCATATTGCATCAATCTGTAGTAACTCATTGTTTATATTTTATTTTCTCACATTCAGGATTGTTAACACTTTGAAAAGTGAGCAAAAAATTCTTAATACCTTGTTCTTTTGGACAGAGATTACATATTTGCATCATGCAATTCCTGTTGTTGACATCACACACTGCTTTCTCCATAGGAGTTGTGTATTCCAACCCTTTGACACCCAAAGCTGAGAATTGTATTTTGGCATTCTGGTGGTATGTACATACACACACAGAATGGGTACCAGCAGCTCCAGCTAAAACACAATGTCTGGGGCGAAGGCTGGCAAAACTAGAGAAGCCAATTTGGGGACTATCTGGATTATTTTTATAGAGACTAAAAGCTTCTTTCAGACTCATTAAGAACAGTCTTTTCTGCACAGATTCTTTATACCCACTTTCATTTCTGATACTCAAGCAGTCTTTTGTACCTGGGCACAAATGACTAATTTCATCTGATTCGAAAAATTTCTGAACAGAATCTTTAGTACCTTTAGTTATTACTTTTCCTTTTGACATGGGTTCAATTTCAGGAATAATTCCAAGTCTTTGTTTTATATTTCTGTTTTTCTTAACTAAATATTCAGTTGTCTGAAATAGATTTATAGTTTTTGATATGGTAAATGGAGATAATGTCAATATTTTGAGTTTCCTCTCATAACTCAGTAGAATGGAAAGCTTCAACCAGTTCATTCATGAGATGAATCATTGACCTGAAACAAATTCATGAATGTATAATAGCTATAAACAAAACATTACATTATAAAATTGATTTCAAGTGTAACAAAATGAGCATTCTTTGAGATAGTCAAATTAAACCAAAAATTATTTTGTGACCAAATGAATTCCAAGTGATTTAATAGGCCCACTGATCTCCAATCTTTAGGGAGTTGTGCTTCTAGTTTCTACTATCAAAGGTGAATACCTACATTTTGTTTTTATACTTCAGTTTTAGTTTAGGTATATTCCTACTTAATAATAGTGTATCATTTTAAAATTCATACCTTTGAGTTTCATGATCCAACTTTGTAGCTTTTGATAGGCATGGGATCTCAATTTCTAAACTTGTTTCTAGCTTTCGTTTAAAGAACGACGTGCTTTTTCTATTGTTTGAATAGCTTTTCCTTCTTTTCTTGAGGAACCCAAACCATCTGAAATTTTTGAATTAGCTAATAAATATTTGACTCCATTTGATATACAGTATATGGACAATAATAATTAATATGTCAACATATTAATTTCATTAAGTTTTTCAGCAACTGCTGAAAAACTGTCTTGAAAGTAAATGCATTATAAATAAATAATATAAATAAAAAAATTATAAATATAAAAAGCACCTATCATTAAATACTTATGCTTCTTCACTGGAGTCACAGCAAGACTTTCTAGAACTTTAGAAACCTCTTCTTTGGCATTACTTGATATATGGTACTTGGATCATATTCATCGCTTTCTGAAATAACATTCTCAGAAGACTGATTGTGATCAGACTCTTCACTTTGTGATGTTGATAGCAACTATGGTCTCTGGGTCAATAATTTTCTACAATTGCTACATAGTACAGTATTCCTTTGTAGTTTCCATTTACATCAATCATAAAGTGATTGGCTGATGGTTCTTATATCCTTGTGTATCTTTTTCTTATGTTTTTGTAAAGAATCATCACAGTATCTAACCATTTTTCCATTACTAAAAATACACAATTGTAAATCTCAAAAATAAGATATGATTTTACTCAAAATAAGCACATCTATAATAAAAATAAGCATAATTAACAAACATTAGAAGAGAGAGACTGCGTGAATATGAGTTATACATAGGATCTACAAATCTACAGAAGCTAAGGCTAACAAAGACCCTAAGATCCACTCTAAGGTTAGCCCGAGAGAAAGGAAAGAGTAGGGGGTTAAGAGAAGAGAATAAGGGGGTTAAGTAAGGAGCAACACCTATCACTCATAGGTTAACATTCATTCAGAAAAAGAGAAAAAAGACTCACCATCATCATCTGCCAGCCACTGCCAACAAGTCAGAAAAATAGTCGGAGAAAATAGGAGAGGGGTGAAAGATGAAAAGAAGTAAAATAAGAATGTGTTTGCATGGTTTATAAGCAGTCTTAACTCACTGTCATACCATGCAAACTACAAACATGCAAGAAAAGAGTTACAGACATGCAAAGAGAGGATAAGAAAAAAAAAAAAAAAAAAGTAGGTAAAGCTAAACAAAAAGTGGGTTAGTTTACGCTACGAGCTATATCTACGTTTGTGTTGGTCTAATTTTTTTTTTACATTTTTTTTATTTTTATTGCTGGCATCACACGCTGGCATGTCACAAGCTGGCATTTATCGTCAACAGACTCATCCTTGAGCACTACCACCAGAGCTCCTTTTGCTAATTTTGTTTTTTACTTTAAAGAACGTTAATATTTTTAAAATGTCTGTCAAGACGGTTCTTAAACATATTAACGCTGGTAGAATGAACGACTGACACAGGAAGATACTCCATTTATCAATTACTTTAAATGTAAAGAAGTTTTTAGCGATATTAGTAATGAAACGTCTGCCACGCAACTTAAATCCGTTATTACGAGTATCACTATTATCGAAAGTGAACAATTTGTCAAAATTTACATTATCGATGTTATTAACAATTTTGAAAACTTCAATAAGCTCCCCCCTTTAATCTCCTAGTTTCGAGTGAATACAGGTCTAACTCTTTAATCCTATCTTCATAAGGCTTATTGCGCAATGACGGAATCAGTTTCGTGGCACGACATTGAACCCTTTCTAACCTAGCAATATCCTCACGCAAGTATGGGCACCAAAACTGAACAGCATATTCTAAATGAGGATGTAAATATATCATTTGTTGTTCTCTATTTTAGTCTGCGTAAAAATGTTGAAATTTCAATGTACAATGTACAAATGTCAATGTACATATTTTTTCAATAATTTTTAAAATATCTTGCAACTTGATACCCACATTTTTTATTGTTTGTATCTTTTAACAATTAATGGAAGTTTAATAAATGAAAATTTTTGGGGGGGATTTCACTGTCTAGGGGTGGGTGGGGGTCAAAAATTAAAAAAAAAAAGGGGGGAAAATTTTCATTATTGTTCTACACATTTGAATATGGTATCATTTAATAGATCTCTTCATGCTGATTCTAAAAATGTATAGTTTTATAGGTCTACAATAAGATGTTTAGGAGTTATTGCCCATTAAAGTTAGGTGGTAAAGTGGGGCCCCCATATCTCAAAAACTATGGGTCATAGAACTTTTTTATTTGAACCAGTGAAATCAGCACCCGGAAGAACCCCATATGCCAATTTTCATTAAAATATGGGTTGGAGTGGTGACAAATTTTTAAATTTTTGGGTGATTTGTCCTGGAATGCCCCCTAAGGTGAAATTAGAATAATGCCTGGACTTTTCAATTTAAGTACATATTTTATAAATATATGATACAGCTGTCTGTAAATACAAAACAGTTCTGTTGAGTCAACGTTCATGTTAAATGAGGTCTTTTTGCAAGTTTTGTTGGACTGTAGTTGTAAATATTTTTCATTTCCCTACTACTGTAACTTTGTAAGGTGTATATTTACACATCACCACCTCATTCAGTAAATTAACTCATAATAAGGATGGCAGTTCAAATGTTAATGAATAACTGTAGAAAAAGTGGGTACTTACCACTGTTTATTGTATTTTTGCTCTCATTTCTGTTTAAACTAACAAAAATATCACAACCTAACCAATCATCAAGAGCGTACAGTTGACCTAACAGTTTATGGGAAAACTATACATGTTTACAATATGGTATCGTATGTGATACCTTTATTTCTAATTAAATATAAATATAATTAATTGAATTAAATAGCTACAAAATTGCCTCGGGATTGGTGACATTGCCTATTGGGAATGAAAATAATTGCCATACATACATAGAACCCATATGTAGGCATCAGGCCTGCATGACAAGAAAACCAAATTTATTTCGTATTCAACATTTTTCATTACTGACACTTGAAAATTACATCAAGAGAAGAGTCAATGAACTTTGAAGAATCAGCAGATTCCTAACGATTATATTATACTGGCATCATCGTGCCCTACATCAAAATAGAAGCGAGGACCAATGAAATAACAAGGTAAGGCAATTCCTTTCTTTACCATTAAGCAACGCAAATATCAAGGGCAAATAAACAAAGAGGTCCTTTAAAGACCTACATATACATAACTAACAAAAAAATGTAAGGCTTTTGTCATTAACTCTCCACTGTGATCTGCTGGAAATTTCCAATGGATGAGGCTATCAGAGAGCAAAAATACATAATAAACAGTTTGGTAGTCCCGATAATATGTAAGTACCAAAAAGTGAAATGTTATGATTTTTCAGTGGTTAGCATCATTTAAATCTAAAAACACTACCTTCAGACACTAAAACCATTTTTTCTCACTTTCTACTGATGGAGCGTTGAAGTTTAATTTCATTTGAAGAAAATTTTTTTTTATTTATATCAGGAGCGAGGGGTTCCCCAAAATGAAAAAAATTATGTAACTTTTTATTCATTGACTCTTAGCTATTTTTTGTGCTTATAATGATTTATTCTTTGGGAAATTGCCTTTCAGATGCATTTTCAAAAATTCTTTAATCTAAAATAGGGACTAAGATATGATGAGATGGTATGGTTAACACCCCAAGTTGGTGGGAACTCCACTATTGGGAAGGATTCCTGAGAGCTCCCAAACCCCTCAGTGGGGCCTGGGAGGTTTCAATAATCCCCCATTGGGCCGGAGCTTTCTTAGAAAGCCAGGCCTTCAGAGTTACTAAAAATGTTTTTCTTCTCTTTTTAATTGATTATAACAGATTTGAAATTCTCTCAATATAGAGAATGTTAAAAACATTGAGGCAATCATATGCCTGAGTATAACAGCTTTGAAATTCTCTCAGTATAGAGAAAAATAAGAAGCTTGAGGCAATCATATGCCCATTTCAAGAGATGGGAAAGCATCTCACTTCTCCTTGATGGTGTGGTAGGTGATCCTGTAGTCTTGTTTTTACCATTGGTGTTTTGTATTGCTTAACCATTAGCTATAAGAACCATGTCTCACATATTTGGATCACTTAAAATTATCATGTAAATATCATAATCATTTTTGAATGCCTGATTTCCTTTATAAAGACCTTGTTGAAGAACCTAACTTCAGTTATCAACATGCATCACAATGGATGTTGAGCTTTCTCAGGCTGTGAACTAAATCGTACCTTTAACTGCCTTATGAGCAACATATTAATGCAAATACATATCCTAAAATTTTAGAACCTTAATTATCATCATTGTCAATTTTGCTCCCTTTTCTGGCATCATTGCACTCATGGATTCCTGTGGGTCCACTGATGACAGTGCTGGGGGGATAGTCTCTAAATGTTTTTTTTTTTTTTTTCTTTATCAGGGATTTGTTTTTGGCTGGGACATTTGCTTATTGAAGTGAATTTGGACAAAGCTTTTTCTTCCCCAATACCTGCACAAATGCTGAAGCCAGTATTCACATATTTTTTTGTTATAAACATTGCTTTTGTTTGTACTGATTGAGCCAAGAATACCTTTAATGATTGCGAGATGAAGTGGAGTTTAAAATGACACATCTGGGACTGAATACACATTGGTGTATGATCAATAAAATTGTTCATATTTTCTTTAGTTACCTGTAAAAACTTGCCTGCTGATACAGTTAACCTTGTGTTATTGTTGTTTCATTGATTAAATTAGGCAAAGGACATTTTACTTTTCTTAAATCCTCCCACCATAAGCCGAAGAGTAAGTCATTAAAAGAGGCAGGCTGGCTATGCCCCAGAGATCTTAAAGGTGAGAACCCAGTTTCAGATTGGTAGGAGCCGCCTATCTGACAATCTCAACCACACTAAAATTGGTAACTTGCTCACCTCATTTCTCTCATTCTTAGCAGTGCAGGTGGTGCTGAAGTCAAAGGATTTTTATTCAATTGAAGGCCCTCTGGGTGGTCCTCACTGGCAGCTGAATCTCCCATCTCAGCAACCAGCAGCAGCTGCCATGACCCCACTAACAGAGTATCCGGTAGGTGAGTAACACAAACGCATCTTTACACAGATACACTTACCAGCATCATGCCCCCATTTCAATGACATTTTGAAATTTAATACTATGAGGAGCCCCTAAAAAATAGGGATGACCATAAGTTTTGAACCTGATAGCTCTGAATGAGCTATAATTTTATATTTTGAGTTTGTTGGTTTAGACAATGGCATAAACCAAATTGAAAATTGAAGATGGAGCAATGTCACTAGGGGTTCTAGGCAGGGTTGACAAAAACTAATCCACCTGGGTTTTATCCGATTTTTTCAGGTTTTATCTGGCTTTTTCATATTTTCAATGGCAAAAATAGTACAAGAATAGAGCTAAATAACCAAGAGCTTATTACAAAAATAATTATTTATCATGAGTTGTATTTTCATTAGGCAGTTCGGTATAGTATATGTTTTGCTTGAAAATAAAATGCTCAAATAATTAATGTTTGTAATATCTGAAGTCAAGTTGTGTGAATGTGGAATCTTTTATTGATCCATATTTCATATTTTAGTGTATTCCAGTAATGAGTACTATGCAAGAATTAATCTATTACATTATTCGAAGTGGCTCCAGAACCGTGCAGGTTCTGCAGCTTACAGGTTACGAAACCTGCATGCAGGTTCCAGAGCCCATATACATGTAATAGCTACAGAACCTGCTAGACTCTAGCAAGGATTTCAATCTGTATGGACTGTCAGAGTCATGCAGAAAGATTTTTAGCTTATGAAATAGGTTTATACTATTATATACGTCCTGTGGACTTGCCTTTACACAAACATCCTGTTTCCTCGAACTGCCGATACCACCGACGGATGCTCTGAGCACCTGGTGGATCTGATTGATTGATTGATTGATTGAAGTTTTATATGGAGGAGCTCAGCCAATAAGGCTATTTACATCCTCCAAGACCAAAACACCTTGTTGCAGGAGAACTTCCACTGTTCCTACATCAAGTGCTGGGTCTATTATTATTGGGATGAGAGAGCAATAGAGAAAGCACACCATTACCTTTTTCAGTTCTGGGGCCAATTCCAGAACACTCAGAAAGGGATGAATATGAGGCCTGTTAGTACTACTAAACATGAACTGATAAAAATGGAACCAAGTACTAAGTCAACAGTAACAGCCAGATGGAGTAACTAGGAGGTAACATTAATAAACCTGTGGGAATGAAAATCGGTATACAATGCAAGATTTAAAACTCTCTCAACCGCCCAGATGCCACTACAAACTTGAATACTTGGTCCATAGTGAAGTGTATCAATGGGGGTGAAAAACTATCCCCACCTAATAGGACTGATAAAGTAAAGTTCCTGACACCATATTGCAAAAGAGAATATCTTAATTTTTTCCTTTGCCTAGTATAACATGGACAAAAAAGAAAGAAATGGGACAGTGTCTCTGGTAAATTACAACTAACACATAATGGGGAGAAAGCTAGTCCAATCCGGTGTAAGTAAGCCTGAAGGCCTACATGGCCTGAATGGAATCTAAATATTATAGAAGCTTTATAGTGGGAAGAAGGTACAGGCCAATTTCTTGTGCCCCAGGAAGGCTTAAACATTCCATAGAGAGTTGAGTGCCGTAATCTCTCCCATTGGGTTTTGTAATCATTTTGCACTGCCATTTTAGCTACTGCAAAACCCTCGCCTGGATGGAAATATAGCGAAGTTATAGCAGGGAGGGAATGAGCAGCCCTGGCCAGCGTATCAACCATCTCATTACCTGTAATTCCAACATGGCTCGGAACCCACTGGAAGGAAACCAGAATACCTGAAACAGAGAGGGTCTTCAGTAAAGAATGGATAGAAGTTGTTAAAGCCAGATATGTAGTGAGTGTGGGTGAGTTGATCAGGTGAAGAGAGGTCTGGGAGTCTGTAATTATTAGGACATTACAAGCATTACTTCTGGATACTAAAAAACACAATGCCTGTTGGATGGCAAATAACTCTGCTGCCTGTATACTATGATTGGGGGATAGTTTCCAGGAAAAACACCTTTTATGATTTGAAATGAAAACAGCTGATGAATAAGATGGTCCAGGCACATCTATCTTAGATCCATCAGTATAAATATACAAGTAATCTGGATACTTCTCTCCCAAGTATGCTGTGAAACACTGCACAATCACTACTTTGGGGACAGGAGGTTCATATAAAAATGGGAGAGAGAGACAGGTTGGTACCAAATGCAATCTCCAAGGTGGGAAAGAAGGGAACACTGGAACTGTAAAAAATTTAAAATGTAATTGATACTTATTAAGAAGTCCAGTTGCTCTAAAGAAGAATGGCGGCTTATTTGCCACAGTCCAGTCCACTGCAAGGATCAAAGGATAATCCGCCTCAAATGACTGACGTAAGGGGTGGGAAAATGGGGAAGCCAGAATATTGAAGTACTTCCTCAGTGTAGAGAGATCTCTATCATATTGAAGGGCATGGAGACCAGTCTCACCCTGCAGGGCAATAATAGGAGTTGATGGGCGGGCACCCAAAATAAGGCGCATTCCAGAATTATGAAATATTTCCAGTTTCTTCTTCAAGGTGAAAGAGGCTGAATCATAAACAACATCAGCATACTTTATTTTACCCAAGATAAATGATCGATAAAAAGTGAGAAGCGCAGATCGATCTGCACCCCATCGATGAGAGGCAACAGATTTTAACGAGTTTAGACGTTTCATACAAGATGTTACCAGGTAGTTAATATGACAAGACCAAGTCAGTCTGGGGCTGTCAAGGACCACTCCCAAAAACTGGTAGGATGTGACCATAGCTACCGGGGTGTTACTAATTTGGACAATAGGATTCACTGAAACCTTTTGATGTGTAAAGAACATAACTTTTGATTTTTCTTGATTCAGGGAAAGACCCCAGGTTCTGCACCAAGATGAGAACTTATCTGTTGCTTTTTGCAACATCTGTTGGGCTTCTAAAGGGGTGTTAGCTGCCACATAGAAAGCTGTATCATCAGCAAACTCTGATGATTGAACTGAACCAATACCTGGCATATCGGAGAGATATGCTGTGAATAATAATGGACTACGAACCGAACCCTGGGGGTACACCCTTTTTAAAGGGGAAAGGTGTTGAGTAGACATCATTAATTAGCACCTGAAATGTGCGGTTAGACAAGAAGTTGTGCAACCATCTTAGTAAACGACCATGAATCCCCAAATCGCCTAACTTATAAAGTAGGCCAGTATGGGAGATGGTATCAAAAGCTCGACTGAGGTCAAAAAATATAACAAGAACATATTTTTTCCGTCGGAGAGCTTGGCATATGAATGTTTCCAACCTCAGAAGTTGATCCACTGTGCTTCTCTTCTTACGGAAACCACACTGCGAATCTCGAAAAACGTGACATGTTTCAAAAATCCATAGCAATCGCTGATGGACCATCCTCTCTAGTACTTTACCCAAGCAGGATAATAAGCATATAGGACGATATGAAGATGGACTTGAAGGGTTTTTCTGTGGTTTGAGGAAGGATAGGAATCATGATCGCCTGTTTCCATGATGAAGGATAGACCCCTGTGCTCAGGCTATCATTGAATGCTGATAATAGAAATGGCAAGTACTCCAATGGAAGATGACTAAGAAAGGTGGATCTGTTCTGTAACGTCGACGAAACTCACGCTGCACTGTGACTACCGATTTACAGCTCGAAAACTGCAACACGCAAAACGTCTTCTGCTGTGCGGACGCCATTTTCACACTGACTGTTTGTTGCTAGGCTAGGCCACGGCCTGACTTTGGAGCCCTCTCGCGGTGATCTTGTAAAACTCGGAGATTTCCTCTTTCATGTGGTGTATGCCCAGTTGATGCACGGTTGATAGGTACGGAAGTATTCTCAGTTGAAATCGGATGAATCATTTTGAATAGCCCTGTATAATATCTCGTAATCACAACAATCGGGCCTACCCTGGTTCTAGGCTAGGGTGAAGGCACCTTAAGCCCTAATGAACTATACTGGGATATACATTTGATGTGAAAATAGAGAAATTAACAAGAGATTCAAATAAAATAAACGCTTTCGAAGCATAAAAGACGAATTTAAAATTTTAAATCAAATTTTATTTGCAGAAAAAACATTCAATTCATAGCCTACCCCGCCTGCAGTTTTAGACTTTATTCCGAATAATTAATAGACATTAAGAGACTATTTCGGATTAAAAACTGAAGTTCGAGGGTGCTCACATTCACATCATCGTCCAATTTCAGTATGAATCAGCTACTTTCTTTTCTTCACCCAAAGCTTGCCTTGGTCACAATCCTTCACTGACTTCAAGTCAGATTTGTGAAGAAAAGAACGCAGCAATTTGAGTTTGTGACGTCAAATGTAAAGAAAATTGCTAGTCCTACTTCGTATTTCAAGGGATAAACACTTAGCTTTTTATATACACCTGGGGTGGGCAATACATAAGCTAAGAGCCACACGTGGCTATACACCAGAAATGTGTGGCTATTTCGTCTCCTGAATTATTTTGTATTTTTATTTGTAAAAATCTTCAAATCGGGTGGGGCAAAATTTCCAGAATTTACCAGTTGATGGCGTGTGCGCAATGAGCATCACTTAACAGCAACCTTCTCATGATTCCAGATTATCTGAAATGATTTTGGTTGCGTAAAGACTGGCTGTGGTGCTTTGTCCGTATGCGCGAATAGAGTAGTATGACGTCATATGCCAATCTTCATGCAACTATCTTCACAGTGTAAACGCGGCTTAATATTAAATGGCTGGAAGAGGTCACCACCTGACAATATTGTTTGAACCGCCATTACTTATCATTGTGTCCGCGAGGGCTACGTCGTGGCCGATGTCGTAACACCGCTTCCCGGAGATCAGCGAAATTGGGTCTGGGTAGTAGTTGGATGGGAGACCGTCCTCTGCGCCCAGCTTATGTAGCGTCCCGTGGTTCGGATCCCACGTAAAGCTGTCATATGACCTTAGATGTTACGAAGGAGGTTAAACAACCCCAATTAAAACACACAAAAATTGTGTCCGCGAGGTCGGTGTCGTCTGCAGCTCTGCTACTTTTCCACTGATAAATATTATTCCAACAAACGGGTAAGATTATCTTTCTTTAGAATTTAGAATTTTAGATACTATGCATCGTGTATAAATCGTGAATGATATATTTGTTCGTCATTGTTTGTTAAAATGTGCTTCTGTGCATATTTATGGTTGTATGACTTATATCGTTGTCAAGGATAACTCGTTCGAAATTTATCAGTTAACTACTAGAGCGGGAAATTTCTTACATTAATTTTTGCTTTCCTTCGATTGTGTCTACGTATTAATATAATGTAGTGCTAATTAGTAGAGAGTAATTTGTAATTATAAATGAATATTTATAACAATCGTTTTTGAACCACCATGCATCATCGTTCATAAAAATACAACAGTTTCCACTGAAATAATTTTCTCTAATTCCTGCTGTTGTTAGAAAATATTTGAATTTTAATGGTAACTATTATATACCTACCTACGTGCTACAATAATAAACATGATATAATTATATATTAATTGGTTTGGAGAAACATGATATACTTTTTATTTGTTTTGGAGTTCTGCTTTTAACTAATTTTATATTTTATTTGTCATTGTACCTTTTATTTTCAATCATTTCTAAAATACCTCCATTCTTCTTTTCTAATGAATATCTTTTCCTTTCAGACATGGATAAATTTGTGACCAGAATCACGAAACGAAAGGAGCATGAGGAGCATACCCGTAGCCACGTTGAGGCAGACGAGGCGGTCGCCTCGTCCGGCTTAACGGACATTTTGGATCAATGTTCTTATTTTAGGTGAAGAGGTGGAAACAAAGACACCATGCAGTTCAGGATAAAAGTCTCGTAGAGGTCATCAATACTACAGATAGAGAGTTCTATCCAAATATATATGCCATATTCCAAGAGTGGCACTGGCCTTCAGCCATCAGTCAAGTAGCAAATGATAAGAACTGGTTTCTGGTCATATCAATGTAATGCACTCAAACCACAAATAACATGAATAAAAACATAGAGTAGCAACATTTAAACGAAGTTATTATTGTCCAATTCACTCTCAGTTACCATACGCTCAAAGTGCATGATTTTGTGCTAGGATTAAAAAAATCTTCTGAAGGAGCATGGCCCCGGACCCCCTAGGAGGGCTATTTTCGCCTCGTCTGTTTTTAAGCTCTGGCTACGGCCTTGATGAGAGTGGTTCACAAATGGTTGAAGATGATTTGGATACGTCAGCGAATAGCGTCGGAAAGAAGAAGAGAGACTGGAAAAACGTGTCGCGCTGACTCGCGCAATTTTCAGCAAGATTGGGAGCAAGATTATGTAGTGATCGAGGTTAAAGAAAAACCATTGTGCCTTATTTGCATAAAAAGGTTTCCTGAAAACAGGAAGTGCAATCTTCAGACACATTTCAAAAAGGTTCATGGTGAGTTCAATAACAAGTTTCCGCTTTCTTCTCAAAAACGTGCCAGAGAAATTGCTCGATTGAAAACATCTTTTGTGGAACAGCAGCGAAGCATCAAACAGTTCCTATCAGCATCTGAACCAGTGACCTTTGCCAGCTATAAAGCAGCATTCATTCTGGCTAAGAAAAAAAAGCCGTTTGTCGACACAGAGTTGGTGAAAGAAATCATAATTTCGGTAATGGAAATTTTGCTGCAGAACTGTGAACCGGACGTGAAAAGTGGCATTATGGAGAGTGCAAAACCCCCAACTAAGTCGCAGAATACAGGATTTGTCTGAAAATCTGGAAATCCAGTTGCGTGATCAATTGAAAACATGCCTCTATTTTTCTTTGGCATTGGATGAATCGACTGATGTTAGCAGAGCTGTGCCTAGCGGCGCTAATTAGCAACGCTAGTTAATAGCGGCGCTATTTTTCAAAATAGTTAGCGGAACAGATAGCGCCTCTACATTTTTAGGCAATGTTAGACGCTAATATAAATTAAAATTAATAGAGTCTTAGAATGGTATTCTCTATATTACATTGCTTTGTGTGCAGAATGTATAATAATAAACAGTTTCCTGAACTGAGTATGTAAAGCAGAACAATGTCTTTCCAATAAATATGTTTAATTATAAATATCAAATTGGCAATTTTCTTGAATAACCAATAATTATTTTAAAGATATAATTTTGTTCCCATTTGACACTATAAAAGATAATAAATAGCGAACACATATAAATATATACAAATGCATTATTATTATTAAAAAATTGTACTTAGCTATACATTTCACAAAAATTAGCGTTAGCTTTAAAGGAGCTAATTTTAAAAACTGTTAGCGTTAGTGTAGGGTTGCCAGATTGGGCTACCTTTCGAGAATTGGGCTACTTGGAATGGGCTGGCGCTACTAAAATTTAAGATTGGGCTACTTGCGACGTTTGGGCTACTTCCAAAAATTGTAATGCTATTTTGGGCTATTTTGAAAATCGATAAATTTTATTGAAATAAAATATTAATATATTAGTTGAATATGAATTCCATA
The DNA here is from genome assembly GCA_023014485.1 of Bathynomus jamesi. NCBI lineage: Eukaryota > Metazoa > Arthropoda > Malacostraca > Isopoda > Cirolanidae > Bathynomus > Bathynomus jamesi. The sequence goes on from JAJOZX010003911.1 coordinate 145,066, forward strand.
TTAATTTAAATTGTATATTTTTTATGTTTTGTGTATGGTCGACTCGTATACCGCAGCCGTACTATACAACTATACCAGATGTTCAGATCGACCAGAGTCGATCGTGACTCAGTGATTCAATTGTGAGTCTTCATCGATGTTAAAATATAATTCTGACATATACAAGAAATCTAACGACGAAGTTGAAAGCAATGAAGACGAAGAAGAGGAGTTATTAAATTCCATACGACTGTGATTTGTGAATCATATAAGATAAATAAAATTTAGTATTTAAAATTAAATATAACGAAATTCCGGGTGGTTACCTCATGTTTTCATTTGTTCGTTCTCTCTTCTCATCTTGCGCGGAATGTTCTACTATACAAGCGTCGTTCTTTACGTTATTTATACTGCGTGTTCTTTGCAGTTGAAATATATATATATATATATATATATCAAAGCTATTGACTTCTCCTTAGGGAAACGGAGCTTACAGATGAACAGAAGGACCAACATAACGGCAAACATTTTCATTTATTTTTTGTACTTCAGACGTTTCGACAAATCTTTTGTCATCATCAGTGAATTAAGTCTTAAAACCTTAAAACAAAAGTAAAAAGTGAAAATTACATCAATACAATATTAAAACCATTAAAATTAAAACCTTAAAGCAAAATGAAAATTGCATCAATACAAAATTAAAATCATTTAAATTTCATCACTATAAAAATTAAAATCAAATTAAATTACCTCAATAGGTAAATACACAATGTTTACATCCACCTCCATACTTGGCAAAGCCTAAGAGAACACTGGATGGTCAGAGGATTAGAAAGGATATGTCTATGAGAATCGGTTGGTTAGTTAGAAGAGCTGTAATTTGTAGGATGAACTATTATTGTTAATGGAGGGTTTGTTTCTATAGATGTACAAAGATTCTAAAATTCGGAGTTCTGTGAGGTTATTGGATCTAGTTAAAATTTCAAACTGAGTTTTGTGAAGGGGATGGTTGTTTTCATTACTATGGTTTCTAATTGCGGATTGTGGAGGGCTACTGAGGGGACGGTTGGTACGGACTGATAAGCCCAAATGTTGAGAAAGGCGCACCTCCAGTTGGAGTTGAGTGCTGCCAATATACGCAGCCTTACAGCTGTCGCACGTGTATTTGTAAACAACATTGGGGCATACAGTTTTGGGGAATTCATCTTTGAACTTTAAAAAATTTGATAATTTAAGTGGGCTGACGAAGGCGAATCTAAAATTTATTTGGGGATAACTAGACTTGAGCAGTTTGCACAATTCACCTCGAATACGCAATGATAAATAACCATAAAAAGGTAATTTAATATATCTGGTTTCTTTTTGTACTGTAGTTATGGGGAGTTTAGTATTAAAAGTGTTATTTAAAAATTTCTTTAATTGGTTATCGAATAGATTAGAAGGTTAGTAATTGTTAATAAAGTGCTGTTTTAAAAATTTAAATTCTTCGTTTAACGAAAAGTAATCCGAACAAATACGATAACTTCTTGTTAATAATGTTACTATAGCACTAATCTTATATTTATAAAACATACAACTTAAATAATTGGTTCCCAAGCCAGTAAAAGTTTGTTTTCGAAATAGTGAAGTTTGGAACTTATTATGAGCCCGTTTAACTAAAACATCCAGGAAAGGTAAACTATTATTTGTTTCGTTTTCACATGTGTACTTAATATTACTAAATGAGAACCAACTCTTTGTGATCGTTTATTTATTTATATAAAGTCAAACAATGACAACGGTCTTCTGAAAAAGGAATAAGCATAATAAGTAATCACTTGAATAAAATATAAACATAAACATAAACATAATCATTGTCCTCTATCTCCTCCCAAGTCTTTGATACTAGATGTGATATGAGGTAATTGCAGTATGGTAGTGCAAAGACTTATATTGTTTTATAAAGTGAATACAGTATAGTACTTTAATAGGAAAACATAGATACTAGTTTATTTAAGAGTAATATGAGAACATAAGGCTTTGCTATTACATCATGATGAATACGATACTGTAGAAACTAAAATATAAATACTTATGGAATTATACAGTACATTATATCCAATCAAACATATTACAATACAATTAGAGAGTTCAGCGAGAGATTGAATCATATATTAAAATAAGGGTTGTACAACGGTATTCCTGACAAAAGTAATAGTACAGTAATGAGGTTACAGCTGTATTGGGAACACAATATAAAGTTCTTAGTAAGTAAAGTGTAAAGTGTACTGTACTCTATCTCTCCCCCAAGTCTTTGAGCCAGCAATTTTATAAAGAAGATTATTAAGGATAATATGGCAAAAAAAAAAAAAATTTGTATGTTTACGGATAAAGACTAAACCTTATTTTGTCAGTGCCCTTAATTTAAGGCATACTTGATTGGTTACTCTTCTTGATTCATATGGTAGTCTTCATGCCAGGTAGGGGGGCGTCTGGTACGGTTCGAACGCCTTAGTGGAGTTGCAGTTTGGGGTGCCGTACCCATTGGCCTAGGGGGTGCAGGTGGTAGTATGTCGATGGGCGGCGTTGACATGTCTTCTTGGGTGGGGTGTGTGGTCTCTTCAGGGGTCGGGCGCCTGCGTTCAACGTGTGGGCTGGACCGTGTCGGACTACGGGGTGAAGCGGGTGTCTTTGGTCCTGGTGCTGACCTGGCAGGTGTAGGTGGTGCAGCAGGTGGGCTGTTGGTGGGCACCGCTAGGAAGTCTTCAAATGTTGTATCTATTCATCCCCCTTTTTTTTTTTTTTTTTCTATGGTCATCTTTGGAGCAGGTGTGCTGAAGGGTTCATATTTTTTAAGGAATTTCCTGTTCCTTACAGTTACCCTCCCAGATCCATCGACCCTAACCACGTACTGGTCAAACTGCCTGACTTCGATGACCACACCTGTCTTGTCCCATTTACGGGCGTGTGGACCGACCTGGTTCTGGATGCGTATAAGGTCTCCGACTGCTAGTGGTGGGAGTCTCTTGGTGTGCTCTGACCAGCGTTCCGCTCCCCTCATGTGGCGGTTCCTCAGAGCTTCTTCTCGGGTGGCCAAGTTTTCACGCCACGTGTCGTGTGGTTTATATCGGCCGGGAAGGATTGGAATGAAGTCCCGGATAGGGCGGCCGAATACACACATTGCTGGGGAGTGTTTTGTATCTCTATCCGGCGTGTTTCTGTATTGAAGCATGGCCCGTTGAAAGTTTTCGGTGTTGAGGTCGCCGTTTGGTCCAGTGTTGTCGGTTATTAGGCGTTTCGTTGTCTTGACACCAACTTCTGCCCGACAGTTGCTGTGAGGGAAAGCCACTGATGAGAGTCGGTGGTGTACGCCCCAGTTTTTGAGGAACTGCCGTGTGGCTGCTGCGGTAAATTCAGGGCCCCCATCGGAAGCCAGTTCGTCGGGGATGCCGAAGGTGACGAAGGTCCGTCGGAGGCAGGCGATGAGTCCAGCAGCACCATCTGATGACCTCTCTACTATTGGCCAGTTAGAGTATCTGTCCACCACGACCAGGTAGTTTACTCCTTTGTAGTGGAAGTAGTCCGCGCAGACGCACTGGAAGGGGTATTCTGGTGATGTTGGTGGAGTGGGTGGAGCGCTGGGCTGGGTTGGTGCCATGCGGTTGCAGTGGTTGCAGCTAGCCCGTAGTGCTGTGATGGCTGGTGTGATGCCAGGCCAGAAAATGGAGTCTTCTGCTCTGGAGATCATGGATGAAGTACCTTGATGAGCTGAGTGGAGTGAAGCCAGTACTTCTTGCCTGAGGGCCGGCGGGATAACCGTGCGGTTCCTGTACATTACCACGCCGTCAACAGTGCGGAGGTCGTCGCGAAACTGGTGATATTCCCGCAGCTGTGCAGGGAGTGCATGGCGGGATTCAGGCATGCCGGACTCTATGACATTGGCTAAACTATTCATGACTTCATCGCTGGTCGTGGCGGTGCGTACTCGATCCCATGTCACTGATGCCAGGCTCAGCGAGTTGAGTGTTGATGCGGCTGCAGAAATGACGCAGGCTTCCATGCCATTACCATCTGTCAGTGATGTCCGTATGCCGGCTAGGAAGGTGGGGGGGGGAAAGAACGCCGTTCCCTCGCATGGTTGATGGATGGCTGCTACGTCATCGGGGAGTGTCAGTGGTATGGGGTCGCCAGTGGGGTATCGTGACACCCCGTCAGCAGCTTTGTGTTTCGCGCCTGGTACGTGGATCATCCGGAAGCGGTACCTGAGGGTTTTTTCCTTCAAGTTTCTGAGGCGTGTATTAGATATGTCCTCTAGGGATCTGTCACCAAACACTTTGAGGAGAGGTTTGTGGTCCACTGCAATTATTAGGTCTTCGCATCCCAGCACGAAGTACCTCGCCTTGTCAAGGGCATCGGCGACAGCAAGTGCTTCTCCTTCTACTGGTGCATAGCGGGACTCAGCTGAGGTAGTGAATCTACTGCCGACCAATGTGACACGCCATCCAGTATGGCAGCAGAAGGGTTCGACTCGTGTACAGGTGCAGTGTTTCTGAAGTAGCCAGTAGCCGATGCCTGTTTTCGACCAGTCTGTGGCGAGGCATGTGGGCTTGGTTTTGTCAAAAATTTTAACACCCTCCTCTATTTCTGTGATGATGACATCCTTTGATTCTTCGAAGATGGTTTCCAATTCGTCATCCCACTTGAAAGGTGTTCCTGGCTTCAGAAGTAGGCGGAACGGCTGCATCCTCTTGGCCATGCTGAAGGCATACGACACCTGGTTGATGAGCCCGAACCATGATCGAACGTCGGTGATGTTCTTTGGAGATGGAAACTCTAGGATTGCTTTGAGGTATTTTTTACAGGGTCGGACACTGTCAGATGTGATCTCGAAGCCTGCAAATTCAACCTTGTCCTGACAGAACACAAACTTGTCGGGGTTCAGTGTGATTCCGTGTCTGCCGCAGGTGTCAAGCCACTGGGTGGCCTGGAAGAAGCTCTCCTCCACTGTGTCTGACCAGAGCAAGACGTCGTCAATGCACTTTGTATTGTTAGGGATGCTCGATACAATTTCGTCGTACCTTCTTGTGTAACCGTCACCAGATGCAATGTAACCCTGGGGAGCGGTTTTGTAACGGTAGCGACCCCAGGGCGTTATGAAGGTGGTCAAGTGGCGGTCTTCTTCACAGATTGGTACGCTGTGATATCCATTCCATGCATCAAACACTGTTTCTTTTTGCCTTGCGGTACTGATCTGGCCTGGTGGAATGGCGATTGAGTGTGGTGTGTTTCGCGGGTGGCGTGAGCGTTGAGGGGTTGAAAGTCAACGGTACGCCTTGGTTTTCCGTTCTTTTTGGCGCACACCACCATTCTGTGACACCAGGTTACGGGCTCACCAACGGGTACTGGTTCAAGGACACCCAGTCTGACATCTTGGTCGAGGCCAGCCTTCACGTCCTCCTGCCAGTGGATTGGTACTGGGACGGGGGTGTGATGTGCGACTGGTTTGGCATTGGGGTCCACCATCAATTTCATTGGGGGGCCGTCCATCATGGGCAGCGCTTGGTGGTCACAAGTGTTGAAGGTGCTTGATTTGTAATAGTCCAGCAGGTATTCCTTGAGCTTTTGCTGGTTCGCCGCAACAGCGGGTAGCGGTAGCTCGATTGGAGGTGATGGAGGATGTTGGCGTCTTGGACAGTCACAGTTAGTTACAAGTCCGCTGTCACTGTGTGGCGTGCTGGCACTGTTGTTACAGTATTGTGCTGGATCCAGTTGGACTTCCCCCACTGTAGGAAATCTTCCCGAGATAATGCCGAGTGAAACGCATGCCTCTCTGCTGATGAAGAACTTGTCAGAAGAATCTGTCACATATGTTACCTGTCTCGTTTCTACTTGTTGGCCCTGTTCATCCTTGCCAGTGAGGCGAAGTATGGCTGCGCCAAGGATTTTGATGCCCTTGTTGTTGGCGGCGTGCATCTTCATGGTCACAGGGATGAGGTCAGACTGGAGAAGCCCGAGGCGGTGGATAACCTTGATACCGGTGAGGCAGCTCTGACAGCCTGTGTCTGCCATGGCAGGCAGTACCACGGTTTTTGGGTGGGCATTGAGGGTTGCCCCAAGCGCCTCGTAGTCTTCGGGGAGAGTCCTGACTGTCAGGTTGATGTGTGGCTGTGGTTGTGAGTTCTCCTTGATCCACATGTCCGATAGTTCATTGTAAATGTGATGGTCGAGGGCGATTGCTCTTTTCTTATGTGGCTCGGAAGTGTTGCTTGTGGCGCAGAGAAGATCAAATACCGCACCTTCGCACTCATCAGCTTTATTAGGAGTGGCTGAAAGGCTCTTGTCCTTGTCTTTGCTCCTGCATACGGATTCCCAATGGCTGTCGCGCTTGCAAATTTTGCATTTGTGGTTGTACGCAGGGCAATCCTTCTTGCGTATGTGGACTGGGGCTCTTCTGCCGTGTCCTTTTTTACCACAATATGAACAGGGGGCATTTTTGTCTTGTGGGGGTATTTGCTTACTTCTCCTGTATGTGCTGCCTGGGCCTCCACGGCATGGGAGTCCAGCAGTCGTGATGCTGAGCGCTTGCCTGCTTCCTTCGCCTCGACAAACTGAAAGACGTCTTCCAGGGTCATCTCCTGGTTACTGTTGCCGAGGAGTTCCAGTTGTATTTCCGGGTCAGCAATTCCGCGGGTAAGGACGTCGCGAAGGATGGGGTCAGTGTAATTTACGTTGTTGTTGCAGCTTGGGCATTCAACAAGAAATTTGCAGACTCCGGCCTGACCACGAAGACGGGCTCCAAAACTGCGCACAGTTTCGTCGCGGTCTTGTCGCATATTGTGTAGGGTAACCCTGGCTACCATGGTGTTCTCCTCTCGGACAGCTAGTTTCTTGATTGCAGCAAGGACTTCATCTTCGGTTTTGTTTGTTAGGCTTCCACCTGCGGATCTTGTCAAATCTTTGCGGAGTGAATCGTCGCAGCATTCAAGTAGTTGTACCACTTTGTCCCTACCAGTGATTTTTGTAGCTTCCGCATAATCTGTCCAACGCGACGTAAAATATGCCCAGTCTTCACTGGTACCTGCAGCCGAAATGGTTGGCCGTCTTACTTTCTCAACCTTTGCAGAGACTGTCGGGCTTGGGACATGGGTCGTGCAGTGGGCTGTTATAAGTGCGGCTACAATGGCTGGGTCCAGGTCTGCTGTGACATAGGTACAACCTGTGATAGGACATTCTACGGCAGGCATTGTGGATAGCGTTTGTTGAAGTTGCTTAATTAGGTTGGGGTGGTTGACAGTTGCTTGAATTTACCACGTATGTAGACTTATTTTATTATTTATTTAATTAATCAGTCATTTGTACCTAAGACCGTTGTCATAAATGAGAACCAACTCTTTGTGATCGTTTATTTATTTATATAAAGTCAAACAATGACAACGGTCTTCTGAAAAAGGAATAAGCATAATAAGTAATCACTTGAATAAAACATAAACATAAACATAATCATTGTCCTCTAATTACTATGTTGTTTATTAAGATAATCAAGAAAAAGTTTTACGTGTGAAGGATGGTTAAATATTAAGAAAGTGTCATCCACGTATCTTCTGTAATATATGGGTTTAAAACTACTAGGACAACTTTTCAACCAAATTTCTTCGTAATGGCAAAGAAATGCATTTGCTAGTGTTGGGCTTAACTGGGAACCCATAGCTACCCCATCAATTTGGCTGTAAAGGTTGCTATTAAATAAGAAAAGATTATCAAAACACACTATTTCGAGAAGGTTTTTAAATTGAGTCTGAGTGAGGCCATTAATAAGAGTATTATCAGTAGTGAATAACTTATTTAGTATGATATTTAATGTTTCTTTTAACGGGACATTAGTAAACAATGACGAGACATCAAAACTGGCCATAGTAAGAGAATCGGCATGATTGATCTCTTTTATCTCTTTAGCAAAATCAAACGAGTTGTTAATAGAATAATCATTAAAGGTGAGTTTTGAAAGCAAGGGAACGAAGAATTTGGCTAAATTATAATTGAATGTACCACAGGCCGAAAGAATAGGTCTTAGTGGGAAATTTGGCTTATGGACTTTAGGTAAACCATATAGAATTCCTGGATTAGAACCAGAAGCAAATAAAAAATTGTATGTATTGTCAGCAATATTATTACTATTTTTTAATTTACGCAAACACCTATTAAGTTTATCTTCGAGTTTTAGTAATTTAGACAGAACATTCTCTTTTACCCTTTTAAATTTAGACGTATCCGACAAAATTGTCTCCATTCTATTTATGTAAACTGTTGAATCAATCAGCACTACTCCTTTACCCTTATCCGGTTTTGTAATGATGACAGCGTTATCCTTTTTCAAATTATTAAGAATTTTAAAATCTTGCTTATTAAAACGGGGAGAAAACACCTTATGGGGTTTAAAATTATAAAATTCTTAAAAGAGATGCTCTCCACTTGTTTTACCAAGTTATGAAACGAGAAATTTGGTCGGATCTCACAATTCTTAATATTCATGAGAAGATTTTCAAACCCAGAGAAATATTTATAAAAATTTAGTTTATAATGAGGTAGATCAAAATTTAAGCCTAACGACAATATTTCTCTCTCTCTAATACTTATTAAAAAACGACTGAGTGATTCCCAATTTTTCCAATTTGGCAGCATGTATCCTTTTATGTCTATTGACAATTTTATCACAGCAAGTTTGAAATTTAGTAACTAAACACTGATAAATAATCAATATAAGACACCCTAGATTTTAGACCAAACAGAGAATTCTTACATTTCAGCTTGAGAAAACTCACTGTTTTAGTTTTCGATTGAAGCTCCAAATTTAATAATTTATGTTGCCATGATTTATATAGTTTGGAGTTATGGAGGCGTTTATTTGATAATCTTTTCTTATTTAATAGCAACCTTTACAGCCAAATTGATGGGGTAGCTATGGGTTCCCCGTTAAGCCCAACACTAGCAAATGCATTTCTTTGCCATTACGAAGAAATTTGGTTGAAAAGTTGTCCTAGTAGTTTTAAACCCATATATTACAGAAGATACGTGGATGACACTTAATATTTAACCATCCTTCACACGTAAAACTTTTTCTTGATTATCTTAATAAACAACATAGTAATATTAAGTACACATGTGAAAACGAAACAAATAATAGTTTACCTTTCCTGGATGTTTTAGTTAAACGGGCTCATAATAAGTTCCAAACTTCACTATTTCGAAAACAAACTTTTACTGGCTTGGGAACCAATTATTTAAGTTGTATGTTTTATAAATATAAGATTAGTGCTATAGTAACATTATTAACAAGAAGTTACCGTATTTGTTCGGATTACTTTTCGTTAAACGAAGAATTTAAATTTTTAAAACAGTACTTTATTAACAATTACTACCCTTCTAATCTACTCGATAACCAATTAAAGAAATTTTTAAATAACACTTTTAATACTAAACTCCCCATAACTACAGTACAAAAAGAAACCAGATATATTAAATTACCTTTTTATGGTTATTTATCATTGCGTATTCGAGGTGAATTGTGCAAACTGCTCAAGTCTAGTTATCCCCAAATAAATTTTAGATTCGCCTTCGTCAACCCACTTAAATTATCAAATTTTTTAAAGTTCAAAGATGAATTCCCCAAAACTGTATGCCCCAATGTTGTTTACAAATACACGTGCGACAGCTGTAAGGCTGCGTATATTGGCAGCACTCAACTCCAACTGGAGGTGCGCCTTTCTCAACATTTGGGCTTATCAGTCCGTACCAACCGTCCCCTCAGTAGCCCTCCACAATCCGCAATTAGAAACCATAGTAATGAAAACAACCATCCCCTTCACAAAACTCAGTTTGAAATTTTAACTAGATCCAATAACCTCACAGAACTCCGAATTTTAGAATCTTTGTACATCTATAGAAACAAACCCTCCATTAACAATAATAGTTCATCCTACAAATTACAGCTCTTCTAACTAACCAACCGATTCTCATAGACATATCCTTTCTAATCCTCTGACCATCCAGTGTTCTCTTAGGCTTTGCCAAGTATGGAGGTGGATGTAAACATTGTGTATTTACCTATTGAGGTAATTTAATTTGATTTTAATTTTTATAGTGATGAAATTTAAATGATTTTAATTTTGTATTGATGCAATTTTCATTTTGCTTTAAGGTTTTAATTTTAATGGTTTTAATATTGTATTGATGTAATTTTCACTTTTTACTTTTGTTTTAAGGTTTTAAGACTTAATGCACTGATGATGACAAAAGATTTGTCGAAACGTCTGAAGTACAAAAAATAAATGAAAATGTTTGCCGTTGTGTTGGTCCTTCTGTTCATATATATATATATATATATATATATATATATATATATATATTAGCGATGTAGGTCACATCCGCATCCGCATCCGCATCCGCGGAACATCCGCACATTTTCTCGCATCCGCATCCGCACTTTGGACTGCGGATGTGGACCGTTGAGATAAAACCATTAATAAGCGGAAATTATCAAATTCTACTATATTAATAGAACTAGTTCATTGTGCGCAAAAGTGATGCAAGCGACAAGACGAGAGGCTGTTCTATGAAGTTACTCTCTTGCAACCTACTTAGATTCACGTTACAAAGCTAAGTTATTTTCACCTAGTACATTAGAACGAGTTAAATCATCACTTGGCAAAGCAGTTGCAGAGCTTCAATCTCTTGAATCTGTCGCTTCGCCACCCACCAAAAAAATAAAAGTTTCAGTGACAGAACCAACACCTTCAACAAGCAAATCTATCATAGAATCTGTCTCTCAGTTTCTTGAGTCAAGCAGCAATGACGAGACCTACGCGATGTCAAAAGATGTAGTAAAAATGATCGAGAGCTATCACCAAGAAAAACGCCTGGCTGCATGTGACAATCCTATTAGTTGGTGGAAAAATACGCAGAATATCTATCCATACTTGAGTAAACTTGCAAGGAAACATTTAGCCTGTCCTCCAACAAACGTACCAAGCGAGAGATTATTTAGCAGTGCTGGATTAATATATGATGAAAAGAGAAACAGACTGGCAGCATAAAAGGCAGAAAAATTAATGTTCCTTAAGCATAACCTTCCTATAATTAAGTTTGAACATTAAACGATGAACATCTTAGTATACTTTATTTTAATTACTCATTTATAAATATGCCTAATAAAACTTTAAACTTAATATAAATAGTTATCAAGCTAATTAAAGATCTCTTTCTATAAGGGTGGAGGTTGGGGAAAGAGGTCGGGGTGCATTTGAGTTGGGTTCACGTCCCGCATCCTGGTAACACAATTATGGTTTCTAATTGTGGCTGAAACTCAACAAAATATAACGAATTTATTTGCAGACGAATTCACTGATTGATTTCTATATTAGTTAGATGCTTGATATTATTTTATATGTTCAGAGAAAAGTACAGCAATTATTAATTATTGTACAATTAATCAATTATACTACATTATAGCTACAGCTCTCTCTATATAATAACTTATTATATACGTTAAACACAACAAATCTCGAATATATCCTAAAAAATAACGAAAATGTAGACATCCGCATCCGCGGATGTTGAAATCAAACATCCTCATCCGCATCCGCGGATGTGAAAAAAATGACATCCGCTACATCACTAATATATACACGTACGTATATATATATATATATATATATATATAAGCACACCGGACAAAAAATTAGTCACCCCTAATTGCACCGATAGTAGGAAGTTCAAAGTCACACAGAGGGCGCTGATGTAGCATTGGTAAGTGACAAGTAGTGGCGGTGACGTAGCACACAGGATCAGATCTGTTTCGTGAGGTGGTGAAGAACAAAGTGTGTGTTGGATATAGTCTGCAAAATGGGTCGTGAGGCAGACGTTACTCAGTGGCAAAAAGGAGCCATCGTGTTTGGCAGAGCCCACGGACACAAAATGTCTGAAGTAGCCCAATTTGTTGGTGTGTCAACGCGTACTGTCCAGCGAGTTTACAAAGAGTGGTGTAGTTCGCAATCAACTGACAATCGACGGCGTAACTGTGGCCGGAAAACAATTCTCGACAATAGGGGCCGCCGCCATGTTTCTCGTCTAGTAACTGCATGCGAAAAATGCTCTGTATGAATTGGTCCACAATTAACCCACCCCTTATATCTCCAGTCTAACTATAGAGTAGATCAAGTCTAGCCTAGAGGGGTCAGCCTAGAGATTCCGGAAATGGTCCAGAGCGGGCAGATAAATTGAGGTCCACAGTAGGATTCCTCACAAGATTAGGTTAGGGCAATCTACCTTCACCTTTGTTAAGCTATGAGTTGATGCTGGGTCTTAGGCCACAATGTAGGCCTAACTTGTCTGACCCAGCTTAATTTAATGTTATTAACTGTCTGGTCTAAAACTCAATTAGTCACTTACTTTTAGTTATTGGAGTCTCTCCCTTCTCCGGTTGTCTCATTGTCGAGAGCGTACTTTGCTGGTACGTCCTCTCGCCCCGTTCTTCGTTTTCGTTCTCCTTTTGTTCTCCTCTTCGCGGGGCTTCTTGTACCAGCGTTGTCTTGGTTTATTCCCGGTTGGTTGAGCGGTAATGTATCTCCATTACCGAGCACGCTCCTCCCACACAGTATATAAATACTAGTGTGGAGAATAACTCTGGTGAGCAACCAATTGGTTTCTTCCACCCAGTTATTGACATAAAAGGAATTTAATGATTGTTAGATTAACTACCTACCTACTCAGTGAACCATTTTCGTTACCTCCCAACTACCCACTCATCAGTTTTCCATACTGCAAATCGTTTTCAAACCAGAGAACAATTGCTCCAAGAAACCAATGAGGTTCTCCAGCGACCAATTTCCGAACGGACATTGCGATGAGAACTGCATGCGATGGACATCTGGAGCAGGGTACCACGGAAGAGGCCGCTGTTAACAGCAAGTCACAAATTGGCACGTTATAAATGGGCTCAGAGGCACAAAAACTGGACTGCGGCAGATTGGGAACGTGTAATTTGGTCCGATGAGTCCCGTTTTTGTTTGTTCTCCAATGATGGGAGGCGACGAGTACATCGCAGGTCCAATGAAGCCTTTAATCCTGAATGCGTCGAAGGTGTTGTTCAGGCTGGAAACAGAAAGTGAAGCGCAGGAATAGACACCCACGGACTCTGGCGGAACTTCGGGACCGGCTGATGAACGAGTGGCAGCAAATCGATGTTCAGTACATGCACAACCTCGTAGAGTCTCTGCCTCACCGGATTCGTGCGGTTATCAAGGCCAGAGGCGCCGTCACACGTTATTAGGTACATTCTGAGAGGGGTGACTAATTTTTTGTCCGGTGTGCTTATATTTATTTATTTTATTTATTTATTTATTTATTTTGGGCTACTTTGAATTCTATTTCGCTATTTTTGGGTAGTGTTCTCGCTACTTTTCTTGAAAACTATTTGGCAACCCTGCGTTAGTGGCACTAGAATTTATTTCATTAGCGTTAGCGGCGCTATATTTATCAATTAGAGCGCGCAACTCTGGATGTTAGTGATGCAGCTCATCTCGTTTTTTGGATACATTTTGTGTCGACTGACTTAAAAATTCATGAGGAATTGCTGGCAGTTCGTGCACTGAGGATGTCTATATTATAGACATTCAATGCATTGCAGGGTAACCGTCCTACCAAGTGATGTAGGACTCGAGACCTATCGTGATCTCGGTCTCGCCCATGGTGTTTGCGACTACATTAATGGTCCTAACTTCAGGCCTCTATCATGATTCCAGACCACAGTTAAACACATTTTCTTTATGTTCAACTAACTTGAAGTCAACTAAAATCTGTCGCGTTCTTTTCATTCAAAACTCAAGATTGACTAGACTTGACAAGTTTTGCCGAAACCAGTAAGAGAGAACTGGGTAATTATTCGTTTTTTGACCCAGTCTCCTTTTATAATGAGAGCAAACTTTTCTGGTCAATTTTGAGGTGTTCTGCACGAATCTGCCACCCGTTTCATAAGAAACATAAGAAATTTTTATAGTGGGCACACTCGGGGCCACTTCGGCCCATCGAGGTGGCTCCACTATCACTATCTGTACATTGGCAATAACCAATTTTTACAAAACTAATTAAGTATAAATTTAAAACATTAATTATCAATTTAAAGATAGAATCTCTGGATCCAGAGGATCAAAGTCATAATAGGCTACTATCCACAAATATGTTACACACTATATCTATTTATAACTGACATGCAAATATATCAGATCCAAAGAATCCAGTCAATTTCATTATGGTACCCATCAATACCAGTACCATGCCAACCAAAAATAAGTCACGGTCCATATCAATTGTGGACCAAGTCACAATTTAGATCCATATACATTACAATATATATACTTAAGAGGCAAAGTGTAGGTGTGGCTGTAAAGACTGTACAGTAATGTAGAAATGTGTGTGCACCCATTTTGGGTCTCCCATTTAAAGGTGTTTGTGGGGCAAGTGAAGATCATGAGTTTTTCAATACCTCACAGTACTATGGGGGGCACCGCTCGGCAGAGGAATCTCTTTAAATAGGGTGTGTAAGGACAGAGAGTATCCCCTAACCCAAGATGCTGCCTCCCTATATCCCACAACACCTGTGTTGAGCTGTGGGATCTATCACCCAAATGCACATAATATATATGAAATAAACTAGTACCATTCATGCAATAAAAATGGGCTTAAACACCATCACCAGATGTCCCTTGCAGACATCAAACTATCCAACCTTCTTTCCTGTGCAAATGCATAGTTTTCGAGATATCATCATCTCGAAAACTACGTATTTGCACAGGAAATGGATGGCAGATTCGTGCAAAACACCTCAAAATCAACTAGAAAAGTTTGCATTCGTGCTAAACACAACCTAACCTAACCAGTAACCTTATTTTGGAGGATATAGTTCTGCAATTGCAGTAAGGAAGTGATGCAGAACTGTAGAATCGTCAGGATGTTCTGCCAGGAACAAGTATCGTGCAAAATATTTCCAAAAAGTTGCAATGTTCCAGCCATGTGCCCTTAAAGATAGAAACAGTAATCCACACTCACGTTTATTTTTTTGATTTTTTTTATGGTACCTAAACATTTTTGAGTCTTCTCTTAAAATATAGGCAGTATTACATTTAGGGCAAATCACGGATGTCGGAATTATGCCATGATTGGAAAAAACATCTAAACTTTTATCTTTATCAAGGCCAACAAGGCAGATTAGGTCTTCAAAATCAAGTTCACAAGATTAACACATCATGGTTTTAGAATGAAAATCACCAAACTAACGAGTAACAGAAAGAAGTAGGCAAAATCAAGAAAAAGTAGCCAAAAATAAACAAAAGTAACCTATAGTTGAATGAAAACCTCCAAAAAAGGTAGCCAAAATAAACAAATTAACCAAAATTTAGGTAATTATTCGTTTTTTGACCCAGTCTCTTTTTATAATGAGAGCAAACTTTTCTGGTCAATTTTGAGGTGTTCTGCATGAATCTGCTATCCATTTCCTGTGCAAATGCGTAGTTTTCGAGATGATATCATCTTGAAAACTACGCATTTGCACAGGAAACGGATGGCAGTTTCGTACAAAACACCTCAAAATTAACCAGAAAAGTTTGCACTCATCATTTTCATTTAAACTAACGAATTTAAATAAAAATATCATGACTTAACCAATCATCAAGGGCGTACAGTTGACCTAACAACTGTCCACAAAACATTAGCATGATCTTTATGGGGGCTCCGCCCCTGTACCCCTGAGACCTAAATTATAAAATGATAATGTAATAACATGTGCCAACCTTGCATGGGTAGTGTGAAAAAACTATATAGGGCTATGGGTTGATTGCCTGTGCCCTCATCCATTGGAAATTTCCAACAGACTTCAGTGGAGGGTTACCGACAAAAGCCCTATGCTTTTTCGTTAGAGAGTTATAAATATGTAGGTTGTTAAAGGACCGTTTTATATTTAAGTGATTACGGTAATTTTAGCGCCGGGATTTGGGACACCTTATGTTAATGTAAACTGAAATTGCCTCACCTTATTTTTGCTGGGTCCTTGGTTTGCTTCGATGTAGGGCATTACGATCATTTTCTGTGTAGGGCCGCCACGATGGAGTTATGCGGCGAATTTACTTAAGGTAATTAATATAGGCAGTCACTATATAAACCCCTGAAGGAATAGGCCTATCCTTTTATAGTCACTAGGTTTATATATAAGGAATTCACTCAGGACTCTAGGGGGGACAAAGACATCCTCCCTGTTTAAAGCTTCGCTGTAACATAAACAGCCCTGAGAGCCGTTCCTTGGTTCTGGTGTATTATTTGCCCTTCTAGCAAAATTTTGTTTGGTCTACTTTTCTGTGGTAGACTAAACAATAAATTGGGTTTTCTTGTTGCTATGTGAGGCTGATTCATACATACAGGTTCTTTGTACATATGGCAATTCAATTATTTCATTCCCAATAGCTATGTCGCCAATCCCGAGGCAACTTTGTATAGATATTTAATTCAAATAATTAATAATTTATATAATTATGAAATAAATGTACCACATATGATACCATGTTGTGAGGCGTATAGTTTTCCATATACTGGGGGGGGGGCGGAGAAAAATTTGTAGTGTAGATCAAGTTTTTGATAAACTGTGTTTTAAACCATGTGAAATGGATTGAAAAGAAATGAAGTAGAAATTTAGGAAGAGAGAGGTTACTCAAGACCTATTCAAATAGGAAAGTTCAAGAGGCCAACTTCTCAAGTTTAGTTAAAGTTATGTCAATCAGTTTGACCCTTTAGGTATAGGAAATTTATGGGATTAAAGTAAAGTTATTAAGCATTTTAACTTTGCTTAGTTTGTGTAAGGTTTTATAAGTCACCAGTCTTAATTTTTTCTTGTAAAAGTTTTCTGGCTTTCCAAAGCAGTCTTCTTTGAGGCCTGTCTGGTTTAGTCTGAGTTACATCAGGCACATTGAGAGATTCCTCCCCAATAGTATCCTGATCCATCCTTTGGGGTAATGGTTCTAATTTAGCCCCACACTCCAAAGGATATAGTAATGTGATATCTCTGGTGGTCTCACCAGTTGCTGTTTTCAGTTTTACAACCCTGGTAACTTCGTCTTCACCAGTTTTGAGTTCCAAGACTTTTCCCATTGACCAATGTTGTCTTGGTGTCTTGTCATGTATCAACACAATGTCCCCAATTTTGACTGAATCATTCCAACTTTGTTTTGTTAATTGTTTGTCTTTCTCTAAGACTTGTTAAGTATTCTTCTCTCCATTTTGTTATAAATTGAGTCTTGATTTGTGTCAAATGTTGGTATTTTGTGTTGAGTCCTTTGTGTCCTATTTCCCAATCTGGATCCTCTGTACTGTTATGTTCAGATTCTGGTAACATGTTTACTATTTCTCCCTTAATTAGGTGGTTTGGTGTGAGAGGTTCTGGCTCATTAATACCATCTCCCACATAAGTTAATGGTCTGTTGTTAACAACATTTTCAATTTCTGACAGAATAGTCATGAGTTCAAAAAGTTGTAGATGTTTTGTCCCAATAGTCTTTTTAAGGCAGTTCTTTACAGTTTGTATGTTTCTTTCCCAAATTGAACCATACCATGGTGTATTAACAGGAATGTACTTCCAGGTTATGTTGTGTTTGGTTAAATGAGTTTGTACTGTTTCACTGTCACAAATCTGATGAATAATTCTTTCACCAGATTTGAAGTATGTGGCATTGTCTGACCATATAGTTTTGGGTACAGAATTGTGTGCACAAAATCGTCTGAAAGCAGCAATAAAAGCTTCTGCTGTCAGATCTTCTACTATGTCTAGACATATGGCACGTGTGGCAGCACAGGTGAAGAGTACAATGTACACTTTGTATTCCTTTGAATCCATTTTGTCTCCAAAACTCACATTTACCGCTCCAGTGTAGTCAATACCAGTAGTTATGAATGAGTAAATGTTGTGTATCCTACAGGTAGGTCTGGAAGGTTTTGGGGTCTTAAAGGGTCGTGAATGGATACGTTTACAAGGAATACATGTGTTTAAAATTTTCTTTGTTTCAGTTCTACCCTTTGGTAGCCAGTAAGTTTTTCTCAGCTCTGTCAGGGTTTGTGGGACTCCCATGTGGTGTATTTTGTTGTGGGTATCCCTGATGATGAGTTTTGTGAAGTGATTTCTCCTTGGAAGAAGAATTGGGTGCTTAGAGTTGTAAGTCAAAGTTGATTTGTTAAGCCTTCCTTTACACCTTATCAGACCCTCTGTATCCAGGTACAGATTTAGATCCATGACAAGTGAAGGAATTCCTTTGTTTAATGTGTTACTGGACCTAAGATACTTCAACTCCTTGTCAAATTCTGAAGCTTGTATCTGTTGGAGCCAGTATTTTGTTGCAGTTTCTGTTAAGTTAGAAAAGGCCTTCTGAGGACAGTGTTTGAGAAGGTAGCTATTGACAAACTTGCAGCAATAGACTGTAATTCTCAAGAGTTTGTTGAGGTCTGAATAAAGGTGAGAGTCAAATATAGGTTTGTCCTCAGTGATCTTTTCAGTTGTTGTAGAGTTGAGTGTAAGGTTAACTACTTTAGCTGGCCAAAGATCCTCACATGTTAGCCATTCGGGCCCTTCATACTAGATTTTATTTGTTTTCAACAGTTTGTAAGAGAGCCCTCTCGTCAAAAGGTCTGCAGGATTCTCTTTTGTTTCTATGTACCTAAATTTGATACCAAGGTTTGTGTTTGCAGTTTTGATTTCTGTTAGTCTGTTTTTCACAAATATATTTTTGCAAGAAGTTGTATCTGTGTTGGTCACTCTTGTTAGACAAATTTGACTGTCTGTCCTTAAGTAAATGTTTGTTATGTCAACTTCTTTATACACTTGTGAAAGAAAGTCTGCTGTTTTAACTCCCAATGAGACAGTTAATAATTCAAGTTGTGGTACAGTTTTCTTTTGGTTTAAGGGTGCCACTTTTGCCTTTGAATAAACCAAGTTACTTTCATTTTCACTTGTTAAATAGGCACAACACCCGTAGGCTTGTGTGCTGGCATCTGTAAAAATGTGTAGTGTTTGCGATTTCAATCTGTAGCCAGCACATCTTGGTACGTAGATGTCTTGAACTTTGTTCAAGTCTGTGGCTAATTTTTTCCAATGAAGTTGGTCTTCCACTGAAAGTGGTTCATCCCAATCAATTTTCTTTTTCCATAAATCTTGCAAAAGGGTTTTGGATCTTATGGTTGCTGGTAAATATAATCCAATGGGGTCGAAAATTTTGGATGATTCTGAAAGCACTTGTCTTTTTGTATCGGCATTTGGATTTAAGTTATAACTCTTTGTGCAAAGAGTGTCATCGTGTTCAGAATTCTGTTTTAAAAAACCAAAGCATTCCAAGTGTTTTCGTGTAATTGTTTGGTTCAATGTTCCCATTGTTGTCTTTTGTTATTTGTTCATTTAATTTAGGAGAATTAGAAAGAGTTTGTACTGTATTCAAACCTCCTACCACTTCAGACTAGTCAATACCCGTAGTTTTAGTGGAGTAAATTTACTCCTCCACAGGTAGATCTGGAGGGCTTGGGGCTTTGAATCCTGTACTGTCTTTGTGTTGTTTGGCCTATGGCCAAGGGAGGCCACAAGACCCTTGTTGTTTGGTCTCTGGCCAAGGGAGGCCACAAGACCAATGTTGTTTGGTCTCTGGCCAAGGGAGGCCACAAGACCAATGTTGTTTGGTCTCTGGCCAAGGGAGGCCACAAGACCCTTGTTGTTTGGTCTCTGGCCAAGGGAGGCCACAAGACCCTTGTTGTTTGGTCTCTGGCCAAGGGAGGCCACAAGACCCTTGTTGTTTGGTCTCTGGCCAAAGGAGGCCACAAGACCCTTGATTAATATGTTGGGCTATGGCCAAGTGAGACCATCAGCCCCTTGATGAATATGTTGGGCTATGGCCAAGGGTAGGCCATCAGCCCTTTGATGATTTGTTGGGCTATGGCCAAGGGTAGGCCATCAGCCCTTTGATGAATTTGTTGGGCTATGGCCAAGGTAGGCCATCAGCCCTTTGATGAATTTGTTGGGCTATGGCCAAGGTAGGCCATCAGCCCTTTGATGAATTTGTTGGGCTATGGCCAAGGTAGGCCATCAGCCCTTTGATGAATTTGTTGGGCTATGGCCAAGGTAGGCCATCAGCCCTTTGATGAATTTGTTGGGCTATGGCCAAGGGTAGGCCATCAGCCGTTTGGAGTAGTTTGTTTGTACATGTTACTGTCTAACCATATAATTTTTGGCACAAAATTATGTGCACAGAATCAGAGCGCAGCAATAAAAGCTTTTACTCTCCGATCCTTGGTTATGTTTAGACAGGTTTTTGTGTTTGAGACACATTGAAAGAGTAGTGTGTGTGTTTGTGTGTGTGTGTGTGTCGCATTCCTCCGAATCCAGTTGGTCTTCAAAACTTGGATTCACCACTCCAATGAAGTCAATACCAGTAGTTATGAATGAGTAAATGTTGTGTATCCTACAGGTAGGTCTGGAAGGTTTGGGGTTTTGAAGGAATCCAATCTGTTTGCAAGGAATGTTTGTGTCTGTTGATGAAATCTGTTGTGATTCTTCCTTTAAAAGAAGAATTGGATGTTTGGAGTCGTATGTATATATTTATATACTGTACCGTACGTATGTGTGTAAATGTGTATTTTGTTATAGGGTTTTATTTTTGGGTTTTGGGTTAGGTTAATCAATTTGGCTGAGTAAAGATCCTCAAACGTTGCATTTGAGACCCTTATATCAAGCCTTGTCTGTTTTATGCCTATATGTCAAATAGGAATTGGAATAGGTTGGGCCTATATTAGGGTGTCTCAAATATACGAATGGAGGATTTCGGGTCGGAGCGACGCTTGCCCGTATTACACCTTTATAAAGGATTGTTATCACAAAATTTGACAGCTGTAGGAGGATTTTTAGGGGTCACTCAAGTTCGCCACTTCTGTTTCACTTATACAAGATTTTCTTCTCTTTCGCAGGTGATGGTTACTAGAGCAGGAAACCAGTTGTGGTTGCTGGACAAGGCCCCAATTGCAGCGATTGTTTGTCCACGACTTCCATCGAAGGAGCAATGCCTGCTCCTTTACTTCCACCACCACCAAGACCAAGAGGGAAGGAAGACCAAATCGGAGAGCATTCGCCTGGTGGTGGAAACCATCTGGCCCATCTGGGAGAAGGCCAACATACCAACTACCACCAAGAAGTACGCAGGGGAGAAGCTGGCGAAGTTGATCGATACCTACGACGCACTCAAGAAGAACAGGACAAAGCCGCAAGAGGGTTACCGGTACAAGGAGGGGATGTTCAAGTTGGATTTGGAAGACGTGTTTGACGTGGCTCACTCCACGCTATCCTCCTCCAAGGTCCCTCTGGAGGACAAGGATTTTCTCACCTCGCAGAGGGAAGACAGGATGTCGTCAAGTCTTGCGGGGGTGGACCAGAAGACAGCGAAGAAGAAAGCTGTGAAGCGGAAGAGGGATCTTGCAGCCACGGCTAGGAAGAGTAAATGGGATGCTGGGGTGACACAGCTCATGGAGGTAGCGATCTTGGAGGTGGATGGTAGCAGCACTGAAATGAACACGGAAGACGAGGATGATGACGACGAGACGTACCAAGTGCCCAGCACCAGCAAGGCCCAGACTCAAAAGAAAAGGCGAATGAATGCCCTCACGGACCCGAATCTCATCGCTGCTTGGGATCGCGACAACATGTCCGTGAGACAAGCAACATCGTCCTTTGCAGCAGCAGCTCAGAGTTTGGGTCATGACCTGGATGACCTGGTAATCTCGCCAGCAACTGTTCATCGAACACGGAGCAAGATCCGAAAGGAGATGGGAGAAGAGTTGACCCAAAAGTTCGAAGCTTCTGGTCCTTTAGTCTTGCACTGGGATGGGAAACTGTTGGAAGATATCGCCAAGGAGAAGGAGGTTGACCGGATTGCTGTTGTGGTGACGGGCGATGGAGTCGAGGAGCTTCTTGGTGTACCCGTTGCGGTGGACGGCACTGGAAAAGAACAGGCTGCAGCCATACTCCAGGAAGTCCAGGCTTTTGGCATTTCGGAGCAAATCATTGGACTGGGATTAGACACCACAGCTGTGAACGCTGGGATGATCCAAGGTGCTTGCGTTCGCATTGAGCAGGAGTTTGGCCATCCCATGTTGTGGTTGGCTTGCCGTCACCACGTCTTGGAGATCTTACTCAAGGATGTATTCGTGCGATGTCTGGGGCCGTCCTCTTCCCCTGACATTCTCCTCTTCAAAAGATTTCAACAGCGGTGGGCCTCCATTGACAAAGGGTCATTCTTGTCCATCGGTGATGAAAGCAATCCCACAACAACTGACAACTGGGCAAATCAAGCGTCTTCCATGAAGAAATACCTGCAGCAGACGCTTTCCCACGGCACACATCCCCGAGAAGACTACCGTGACCTCCTCATCCTTTCCTACCGCTTCCTTGGCGGTCAGGTCCAGGGGGGATTTCGTCAGCCTGGGGCCTATCACCACGCCAGATGGATGGCCAAAGCCATCTATGCCCTCAAGATTTTCATGTTCCGTCACCAACTGGACCTGACAGCCAGGGAAGGAGGAGGACTTCGGCGGCTGTGTTTGTTCATCTCCCTCGTGTACGTGAAGCAGTGGAATGAGGCAATGGTCTCGAATCGAGCTCCACTGAACGACCTAGAGTTCCTTCGCCTGCTCGAGGCCTACCCTGACAAGGAAGTCAGCCACATGGCATCCATGGCCTTGAAAAGGCACCTGTGGTACCTCTCAGAGGATCTCGTGGGGCTTGGTTTCTTTGACGACCGCATTCCAAAGGACACGAAGCTAAAGATGGTCCAACGACTTCAATCCCCCGCCACGAAGAAAGGACTCAAGCGGATCGATCCGAAGAACTTCAATCCACAGCAATCCATCGAGCTCTTCGTCACCCGGAGAACAAAAGAAGTCTTCTTCCGCGCGATCCTTCCAGAATCTGAGTCTCCCACCTTCCTCATGAAAGATCCAGAGGATTGGATCAATGACCAGGATTGGATCACGGCGCAAAAGAGGGTGAAAGCCCTGAAGGTGGTCAATGACACCGCCGAGCGTGGTATCGCTTTGATGAAAAGATTCAATTCCACCATCACGCGTGATGAGAAGCAGAAGCAATTCGTCCTCAAGGTGGTTTGGGCTCACCAGAAGTTGATCCCCGTCAAGACGAAGGAGAGCTTGAAGAGTAAAATCAAGTAGTGTAGGACAGATTGATGATGAAAACAATCCATTTATACGCGCTTATTTCAATTAATGAAAGGTGCATTTCGTTTATTTTCATTTTTGTTCAGAAATAAAGAGAATAAGAGAATGATAGAAATTTCTTTTTTTTCCTAAATAGCTACAAGAAAGTGTTAAACTTGAGTGACCTCTAAATACTGTTTGATTCCCATCATTTTTCGATTTTTAGAACCTCTATGCCTATTGAAATCGGGGCAGCATTCGCGAGCAAGAGAAAATCGAAAAAAAAAAAATTCTATGTATTAATGAGACACCCTAGCCTATATTGGTCAAATAGGAATTGGAATAGGTTGGGCCTATATGTCAAATAGGACTTGGAATAGGTTGGGCCTATGTCAAATAGGACTTGGAATAGGTTGGGCCTATGTCAAATAGGACTTGGAATAGGTTGGGCCTATGTCAAATAGGACTTGGAATAGGTTGGGCCTATATGTCAAATAGGACTTGGAATAGGTTGGGCCTATATGTCAAATAGGACTTGGAATAGGTTGGGCCTATATGTCAAATAGGACTTGGAATAGGTTGGGCCTATGTCAAATAGGACTTGGAATAGGTTGGGCCTATATGTCAAATAGGACTTGGAATAGGTTGGGCCTATGTCAAATAGGACTTGGTGTGCCTATATGTCAAATAGGACTTCGAATAGGTAATAGGTTGGGCCTATATGTCAAATAGGACTTGGTATGCCTATATGTCAAATAGGGTTTGGAATAGGGTCACGAATAGGTGTTAGGTGGTTGTAGGTTTGAATTCGTGCAATTGCTTTAGGTCTTTGTGATGTTACAGTTCGAGTCGAATTTTGTGATGTTACAGGTCTGAGTCGAATTTTGTGATGTTACAGGTCTGAGTCGAATTTTGTGATGTTACAGGTCTGAGTCGAATTTTGTGATGTTACAGAGTCTTATGAGTAAGTTAAATTGCTGAAATAAATTTTATAACCTACACCACAGGTTCAATTATAAATTTAGTGTTTTTAATTAGGATAGGCCTTGAGTGTAAAGAGTAAGGCCTACTTTAAGAGGTAGGCCTATTATGTAAGGTAAAGTTAGGTGGGCCTACTAAATAGGCCTATTTGTTAGGCCTACCAAGTAGGCTTATGTTTGGGCCTATTATTTTATAGGACCTCAATGAGTTAAGCCTGTTAAATTAACAAGGCTTAGTTTTGAGTTTGAAGAGTAGGACCTATTAAATAGGCTTAATGTTGCGGGCCTATTTTTTTTAGGACCTAAAATAAGTTATGCCTGTTAAATAAACAAGCCTTTGTTTTCGGTTAGTGTAAAGGTAAAGGAATCGGTTCCCAGTTGCTTAGGCCACCATATGAAAAAACTATAGTGGGGTTACGGTTGAAATTGGGGTTAGGCCAATGAGGTAAGCCTAGCCACTGCGTGTCAGTGTAAATTGTAGAGGGGTTAGTTCCCTATACACAGGGCCACCATGTGAAAAAACTATATAGGGCTATGGGTTGATTGCCTGTGCCCTCATCCGTTGGAAATTTCCAACAGACTTCAGTGGAGGGTTACCGACAAAAGCCCTATGCTTTTTCGTTAGAGAGTTATAAATATGTAATAATGTTTCAGACCAACAAAGACCCTAGGATCCACTCATGGCTGGTCTACCTAACTGTGTTCGTAATCGTGTATTGTGTATACACATACGAGGAAAAGTGTAGGTGTGGCTGTAAAGACTGTACAGTAATGTAGAAATGTGTGTGCACCCATTATGGGTCTCCCATTTAAAGGTGTTTGTGGGGCAAGTGAAGATCATGAGTTTTTCAATACTTCACAGTACTATGGGGGGCACCGCTCGGCAGAGGAATCTCTTTAAATGGGGTGTGTAAGGACAGAGAGTATCCCCTAACCCAAGACGCTGCCTCCCTATATCCCACAACACTTGTGTTGAGCTGTGGGATCTATCCCCACAAAGCCTTAATTTTACTACCTTAAACTATACCCTTTCTATCAACATGCGCGTCCAATCGATTCTTAAACATGTTTATAGACGTGCTACTAATTACTTCTACCGGCAAACTATTCCAGCTATTTACTATTCTATGCGTAAAAAAGTTTTTCGCAACTGCTGTCTCGAACCTTGTACTTGTCAACTTACACCCGTTATTTCTAGTCCTATTATATTGAGATATTTCGAAAAAACTATCTCTATCTACGTTATCAAACCCATTCATAATTTTGAAAACCTGGATTAGATCACCCCTTAACCTCCTAGTCTCGAGTGTAGTCAATTTAACTCTTTAAGCCTATCCTCGTACGACTTTGACTAAGAGACGGAATCATCTTAGTTGCTCGTCTTTGAACTCTTTCGATTTTGTCTATATCTTTGCGCATATGCGGATTCCAAAATTGGACCGTGTACTCCAAATGGGGTCTAACTAATGATTTATAAAGAGGAACTATAATATCGCGCGATTTGTACTCAAAATTTCGAACTATAAAACCTAACACTTTGTTCGCCTTATTGACCGCCGCTGTACTTTGTTTCGCTACTTTTAAATCACCAGTGACTATAACTCCTAAATCTTTTTCCTGCTCTACGCTTGTTAAATCTTTCCCTGACATACTATACGCAAAATTACCATTACGCGAACCTATATGCATAATTTTGCACTTATCCACGTTAAATCTCATTTGCCATGTGACTGACCAATCAACGATTTTATTCAGATCTTCCTGAATTTTACCTCTATCTTCGTCATTAATCGCCCTACCACCCAGCTTCGTGTCATCCGCAAACTTTGAAACTGTACTGACTAGGCCGACATCTAAATCGTTAATATATATAAGAAAAAGCAAGGGGCCCAATACAGAACCCTGAGGAACGCCACTCGCTACATTAGCCCAACACGACTCCGCTCCATCAACGACCACCCTCTGTTTCCTGCCTCGCAACCATTCTTCTAGCCAATTTATTACTACACCCCTGATTCCATGAGCCTTAGTTTTTTCAATCAGTCTTTTGTGCGGCACGGTGTCAAACGCTTTTTGAAAATCTAAATACACTACATCAACCGCCCGATGTCTATCGTAAACGTTAACCACGCTTTGGAAAAATTCTAAAAGATTAGTTAAGCAAGATTTGTTTCGCCTAAAACCGTGCTGCGTATTTCTGACCAGATTATGCACTTCTAAGTGTTCGACTATACGATCCCTAATTATTGATTCCAGTAGCTTACCTACAACAGACGTTAAACTGATTGGCCTATAATTTCCCGCCGCACCTTTATCGCCTTTCTTAAAGATAGGTGTTACGTTTGCTAACTTGAAATTATCTGGTACGCACCAGGGGGTTGTTAAAGGACCGTTTTATATTTAAGTGATTACGGTAATTTTAGCGCCGGGATTTGGGACACCTTATGTTAATGAAAACTGAAATTGCCTCACCTTATTTTTGCTGGGTCCTTGGTTTGCTTCGATGTAGGGCATTACGATCATTTTCTGTGTAGGGCCGCCACGATGGAGTTACGCGGCGAATTTACTTAAGGTAATTAATATAGGCAGTCACTATATAAACCCCTGAAGGAATAGGCCTATCCTTTTATAGTCACTAGGTTTTATATTATAAGGAATTCACTCAGGACTCTAGGGGGGACAAAGACATCCTCCCTGTTTAAAGCTTCGCTGTAACATAAACAGCCCTGAGAGCCATTCCTTGGTTCTGGTGTATTATTTGCCATTCTAGCAAAATTTTGTTTGGTCTACTTTTCTGTGGTAGACTAAACAATAAATTGGGTTTTCTTGTTGCTATGTGAGGCTGATTCATACATACAGGTTCTTTGTACGTATGGCAATTCAATTATTTCATTCCCAATAGGCTATGTCGCCAATCCCGAGGCAACTTTGTATAGATATTTAATTCAATTAATTAATAATTTATATTTAATTATGAAATAAATGTACCACATATGATACCATGTTGTGAGTGTATAGTTTTTCCATAGGTAGTCTGCTAAATTTCGCATGCCCTTAAACTAAAATGACATGTTTATTTTTAGGATTTTTTTTTATGGTACCTAAAGACCTGGTCTTTTCTTAAAATACAAGCACTATTGCATTTAGGGCAGGTCACGGATGTCTTAATTATTGCGTGATTGAAAAAAAGATCTAAACTCTTGTCTTCATAAGGGCAATATGGCGGATCACATCTTCAAAATCAAATATGCATAACTGACACATCATACTGTGTCACAAAAAAACCGAACTGAACAGATGAACATTTTCTAAAAATGATTTACTTGTAAAACAGGACAAATTGAATTATGCAGTAGTAGTCAGAATCATCAAAAATAAGAAATATTCACCAAATAGTCGATATATATATATATATATATATATATTGAAAAAAACAAAAATAGAAAATATATTTTATATATATTGCTGTTATAGCTGGGTGTGACTGGGTCAAAAAACGAATAATAACCGAAAACTGGAATTACTTTTTTGTTTTTGGAAACAAACAATTTGTAGTTTGCAGATTCAAAGGTATTTAAAAAATTCATTGCATTATTTAGGCTCGCATATAAAAAATATGTATTTTATTGATGTGGGAAGGCTATGCTAGATTAAATTTATGAATTTATAAGCCTTAAATTAAGGAAGTGACTTCAACCATTACAATTTTGAGCCTATATTGGTTTAGGCTCGATAGACCTCGATGGCTTCATGTTTTCCAAATGAAATGTAGGCTAGTGTTGCTGTGGCAAGCTCAAACCTAAGCCACAGTCTAGGCCTTATTCGATCTTTTGGGCTCCATTCATGATAGAAGCCTGAAGTTTGGACCATGCTCCCCTGCATTGAGTATCCAAATAAATGGTTAACCCTTAACCAGCGAAGTGTGGTCTCTCTTGTGGTCTAAGAGACCATGTGACATTTCACATGGTCACCTAGACCACACCTCTGGTTAAGAACTAGTTAAGCTTTAGCCCACGAACTATGAAATAAAATTAAGTTTTATTTACATTTGACGTCACAAGTTTACTCGTTCTTTTCATCCACATATTTGACTTGAAATCATTGAAAGACTGACTTCCTGCCAAGTCAAGGATCTTTTCAGTTTGATGGCCTGTAATATTTTTTAACATTACTTGTGTTTTATGGTCCAGTTTTAATCAAGGATTTAAAAAATAACATTCATGTTTTAGAGAAACAAATAGTGAGGCAGTTATATGCAATTCAATAAATTTAAAATATATATTTTTAAACTATTAGGATCTTTTTGGTTTGACAGCTGGTGGAAAAAAATGAGTTGGCTATGGGACTGTCAAATTCTAGACTCTACCAACTGGTTAACTGAATGCCCAGTTAGGTCAAATGTATGCCCTTGATGATTGGTTAGGTTAAGTCATGATATTTTCGTTAGTTTACTGTCAAAACAAATAAAAAATATCATGACTTAACCTAACTAATCATCATGAGCGTACAGTTGACCTAAAACTTTCAAGGATTTTGGAATCTTAAAGTGTATATGATATTCTCTATACTGAAATGTATAACTGCCTCGCTATTTGTTTCTCTAAAACATGAATGTTATTGTTGAAATCCTCGATTAAAACTGGACAATAAAAAACAAATAATTATAATACGGTAGTTAAAAAAATATTACAGGCTATCAAACTGAAAAGATCAGAAGTCAAGGTTTGGAGTCTAACCAATAATATCAATATTTCTGTAAACATAGCCTAGACAATTATTTTAATAAAAATGTGATGTCACCATTAAATACAATTTTTCAATATTGATCAATTGCTTGTAAGTCTTTATGAAACAAAACACCACATTAGAACACTCCTTAATTAGACAAACATATCATTTTACTTCCTGTAACTTATGAAAACCATTCTATTATTATTATTATTACACAATCAGCATTTTAAAAATGTTTCCATAATTTTGACTGCCAGTTTATATCTTGTCATACTTTGTTTTACAGGTTTAGGTAACATACCGTACTATAACTGGATAACTATAGCCTAATTTTTTTTTAGTTGTTACTCCATCCTATCATGAAAGCTCGCAGATATAAAAGAGTACAAAAAACAATTGCTTTTTACCAGAGGAATTTTGGATTTCATACTCCTTTTAATGTTTTACTTGATGGTACATTTTGCAGAGCAGCTTTAGAGGTACAGTATTCTGAGCATAGCAAATCTATTTTTTAGCTGAATAGCCTAGTTCTCTTACATAGAAAGTTTTATTTTCCCACAGTCAAATTACTGTAAGTATTAAGTTTGTAGGCCACCATGATTAAAGTGCATGTCCCTTTTGCTTAATTTAGCTCTGGTACAGTTCTCTTCTATCAGGTAATCCTACTAGCCTAGTAGTTTAATATAAGCCCCAGGTAATGTAGGTATACTTAAGTTTCTGTTGTTTGCAACATAGATGAATTGTGACTGCTTCTTCATGATAGAATCAATTACAGTAATTCTTCCACAATTTGGAATTCCTCCTAATTTGGAACATTTTGGTGGTTCTGAAATCTAGTATTGAAATCTCTAATATAATTTATAATACAGTATTTGGAATTGGAAGAAGTATTCTGAAAAGTAACTGGCTAATTCTGCTCAATTCCTAACCATTCCAACTGTTAATTCTGTAATTCGTAATCTATAACTTACGTGATTTTTATTAGTATAGTTATCATATGATAGAAATTAACAGCAACCAACAATACATTTTGTATTCATTAATTCAAAAAGAAATGTGCATAAAGTTTAGTAAATTTATTGTGACTTAACATTTTGGAATCCTTATGAATTGTGTTAACATAGTGATTTTCAGAATGGAGGATGTAATTCAGATTATTTCATAGTATTAAAAAATTTGAAAAATTCCATCTGATTTGGAATCCTGAATTTGGAAACGCTTGAGCCCCTCTTATTCTGAATTGCAGAGGGATTACTGTATACCATTACCTTCATGGTACGCAAACAGTGAAGCCTCATTCAGCTGTCATTTTTCCCACTGGCCAGTGTATGTAGGTATATGAGAGT
The DNA here is from genome assembly GCA_023014485.1 of Bathynomus jamesi. Classification (NCBI taxonomy): domain Eukaryota; kingdom Metazoa; phylum Arthropoda; class Malacostraca; order Isopoda; family Cirolanidae; genus Bathynomus; species Bathynomus jamesi. The sequence continues at coordinate 175,349 of JAJOZX010003911.1, forward strand.
GTGTTGGCGAAGTTTTTAAATTTGCCTAAGCAAAGAATTGTTGTATTAGACATGCTGCAATGGTATGAGAGGAACTATATAACAATGCATAGGGCCTATGAGGCCAGGTTAAACAACAGCCTATCAAAAGCTTCTTTAAAGAGCAGGAAAATCCCTGGTTCCTTCATTGAATTGAATTGAATAACCTTTATTAATAATAAAATAAATACATTGGTTTTACAATTTACAATGCACAAATAATTGAAGCTGGACTATTTATTTTATTTAATTTGGCCCTTAAGCTTTTGGCTTTACTGGGCTATCCCTTCTTCCATGTATGTACTCTATATTGTATTGTACTTAAAATGCTCCAAACCATATACTGTATTTGAAAGGTATTCATAGTGTATGTGATGAATTTGACCCCCCATGTAATCTATTTCCCCATAAACAGTGCCAGATTAAGGCATAAACTAACTAAGCTACAATTTAGGGCCTCTTAGATTTATTTATTAAATCTAAATTTATTTTTTATAATATGGGTGCAGGGTAAAAAATTACCCAGATCCATTTAAGCTCATACAAGGCTAAAATAATGCCACTGCTTTCAGGTTAAACTTGATATAGCTTAGGGCCTCAGAATGTCATAATCTGGCCCTGCCCATAAATGATACTTTTAGCTACAGTTCATTATTTCACTGGATCATGAGGGAGTTACTATATGCAGCCCTCTGAACTATTGTGTCTGGTATTAATTAGTAAATTTTGAAATTAAAAGAATGTAATATGATAGTTTTGAAACCAGCTAGATCCATATTAGTATTTTGGTCAGGGTGACAAGCACCCTGGAAAACCTGGAATATGCCTGGAATTTGATATTAAACCTGGAATATGCCTGGAATTTGATATTAAACCTGGAATATGCCTGGAATTTGATATTAAACCTGGAATATGCCTGGAATTTGATATTGACCCTGAGAAACCTTTAAAACCTGGAAAATGCCTGGAATTTTGTTCCAACATTAATACTAATCCCTGTGAGGGTAAATTTTTTTACTACAGGAATTGACACTCCTGGAATCTCTAGTCTAGTAATACGAAAATTTCTCATTTGTGATTCTTATACATTGGTGAGAGTTTATTGCAGAAAAAAAGTTTGGATCAGGAAAAAATGCTCCAAGTATCAATGGATGGACCAGCTTTTAATTTGAAATTTCTTAGACTCTTTCAAGACAGTAGAAAGGATATAATGAGACCATTGATTGACTTTGGTTTATGCTCATTGCATATGGTATTGTCTGTGGAAGCCTCAGAAGTGCAGATCAGGAAGACAGTTATTGGAATGTTGGCTTCTTTTTAATGGCAACTTATTATGTGTTCAAAGACTCTTCAATGAGATGAGCATTGTTTCTTGCTCACAATTGGATTAAAAATTCTGAATTCCCTCTTAAATTCTGTGCAAGGCGGTGGGTTCAAAATGTGTATATGTGGTGAGCCAAGGTTTATCCATGATCAAAGGTATTTGTGGAAGGTGTCACAAAAGATAAAAATGAGCCAAAAAGCAGGTCTTATAATCAAATGAAGAAAGCCTTAGAAGAGATCTCCTTCCTGCTAAATTGGTGTTCTTTCAAAGCATTGTCTCAATTCTTGGTGTTCCTGCAAACTTACCAAACCGATGCACCTATGGTACCATTCATGGACACGGATATTACATCTTTACTCTGAGATTTGATGAGCAGAATAGTGCCTAAGAAAGTAATGGAGAACTTGAGCAGCAAGCAGATTCACCTCTTGGACCTTACAAAAATGGACAATCTTGTTCACGCTGCAGATGTTTCTTTTGGATTTGCTGTTGGGCAAGAAATTTCAAAGTGTCAAGATCTTCTGAAAAGAGAGAAAGCATCCTCAGTTTCAAGAAGCACTGCTGATCATTTCTGGTCACGATTATTACAAAGTTACAACAGAAGAGTGCTCTCAAGCATGCTTTTGTGAAAGGAACCGCATGCTTGAATCCCAGTGTTGCCAAATGTGAAGCTCTGTGGTCTACTAGAATAGATTTGGCTCTAAAAGAATTTGTTTCTAATGGATTAATTGATGGCTTTACCTTTAAGGCAGACTCAGTCAAAGCTGAATTTCGTGACATTTCTCAAAATTTGTGTGTTAGAGACAAACTGGCTTCCTATAGCCATAAAACATAACTAGACAAATTTTGGATCAGTCTGCTTGAAGACTAAATATCATCAAACAATCGGAAAACATTCCTTTTCCAAATCCTCTGCTTATCTCATGGGCAGGCTACAGTTGAAAGAGAATTTAACATCAACAAGGAGATTCTTGTAGAGAATAAAAAAGAAGCTGCTTTTATTGCTCAGAGTTATGTATGACTCAGTTACTTGTAGTGACGTTGCTCTTGAAGATTTTACTGTGACAAAATCACTTATTAATTATGCACACCAGTCTCATATGAGATATAAAGAAGTGCTTGTAGAACAGAAAAAGAAACAAAGTGATGAAGAGAACAGTCTGATGGCAAAAAAAAGAGCAGCTGCTCTTGTCAAAGAAAAAGAAGAGGAGAATGAAAATGGATCTTGAATCTGAAATGAAATGGTTAGATCAGGAAATTCATGAACTCAAAAAAGCAGGACAATGAATGGTGTCTGTGATATTTGTTTCTTATCTTGTGGTTTCTGTGATACCGTAATTTTTTTTTTTTTGCATATTCTTAGGAATTGTTTCATTTATTTCTAATGTTTGTTTATTCAAATATTTGAGTTCATATACATAATGTTACGTTTGCATGTTCTTCTAAATAAAAAAAATGAAAATGTGGCAGTAAAGATGTTCAAGGACCTAGTATTAATAGTAGCAGTAGGTAAAGCTACTTATGTTACTGGGTGGTATTAGGGGTGGGCCTTGAGTGAATGGGTTTGTATTTCATATTTATTCATTTTGATTTGCACAAAAGGATTAGTTTTAGATATTAAATGCATAACTGTCTCATTGCAAGTACAAAACAGGATATATTATATGATGTTTATTATAAATTGTAATCTTGTGTAACCTGGAAAATGAGAATTATTAGCCTGGAAAACCTTGAAAATACCTGGAATTTTGTTTCATCCTACCACTTGTCACCCTGTTGGTAACTACTTATTATTACTACCAAAGCATATGTAGTCTCTTTTTTTTTCTCTCTTCTTTCTTCTCTTCTTTCTTCTCTCTCAAGATGGTTAACTTACTGAACATATTACTTTATAGTAAGATCTACTTGATTATGGTATAATAAAATATATTTTTGTATTGCAGGCAAAAATCAATATTAAGGAGCAATTACCCAAATATCTCTTAGCTGAAGTTAATATTGTGACAACTCAATGCATTATTTTGGAAGTTGAAAATTTATCAAAAATTTGTAAGTATCCGTATCAAAAAGTGTGAACTTGATTGTTTTGAAAATAAAATTAGCAGCAGGTACTAGCTACATCTAGGTGTAGTAGTATGTGCTCTGTACTACTTAAAAGATAATATATAAAGCTTTTAAAAAATGATACTGAGCCATTTGCTATAACCATGTGGCTAATATTTAAAGGGGAAATTGAATACATAATGCTTGAGATTCATCATAATCACAGTGTATCATATCTATGTAATATATGAAAATGCTAAAGTGGATCAAATGGAATAAAGTTAAACCCCAAATCTGGAACTGGATTGGAGTTGAACTGCAAGTTAGTCAGGTTTGATGAACTGGGACTAAGTTGAATGCAGGAATTAAAATAAAACTACTTTTTAATGCACAGTTAGGCTTCTGTTAGATTAAGTTGAATTAGATTAGGGAACTGATTAGATTGTTAGAATAGGTTAAGTAAAGTTCATTTAGGTGAAGAACAAAGTTGAACTGAAATTAATCAGATGGAACAAAATTGAATTTGGCCTGATTCATATACCATGTGTGTATATATACACACCTTTTTTTTCTTTTTCAGTGAAAAACTTGTATGGTGCATGGTTAGTTGTTAAGCAGTTTAGAGTTCACCAGTGTGGCCATAAAACCAGTAGACAGTCAGCTTCAGATTGTATGAAGTCTCTTCTAGATAAGAAGAATCCCAATAGGTATGTGGTTTTTATTTTTGCTGAAAATCATCAGTTGAGTATTGAATGAACTTAAATTTGTATCATAACTGTTAAAGCAAACCAGATACAGTACTGTAATTAGTCATTGTATTTATTATTTATTTAATAGTCATATGTTTAATGAAAAAAATGCAAACTTTGTAGGGGAAAATTGGTATTGATTTGCAGTTATTGGTCATAGGGCCCATACAGTTTCAAATGAGTCATGGTTGCTTAAATCTCAAGTGAATTTGACATACAGTGGCTTGTATTTCACACTTGAAACCGACTTCTTCTTAACCCTTTAACGGCAAACATTTTTGTAGGGTTAAGTCTAAATGTGTGTACAGTATTTGAAATGCTACATATTCGATCCATTCGGCGGTAGACGGTTAATAATAGTTTTTCTTTCAATACATTACTCAAGTGAAAGAAACTGAATGTTATCTTCAACTTTTATTTTTTTTCAAGATAAAAAAAAAAAATAAGATATGATGATGGTTCAACTGTTCCATCTTTCATTTCAGTGAAGTTAGACTTTTGCATTATTGACTGTTTTAATTAAAGGTGAAATAATAGTAATTTAATAGGAAAAATAGACTATTCCTTCTCGCAGTGTAATGATCCAAACCAAGATGAGAGCAACCATTGTCTTATAGAATGAAGGCAATCTGTAGTAATAGGGTAAATGCATTCAGAATATTTTTTGAATTTGGGTTGGAAATGTCGCTCAACCTCCACAGTTAGAGGTATGCACTTCATTTACAACCATATACAGTACCTACATGGATCATCATTGGGCATAAGGTACTGTAGGCCTTAAAACCTGTTTGCAGTAGTATAGTGTTACTTTACATGGAGAAAATAGTAATATCTGAAATGAATGTTATAAAATGTTATGTTCATCTGAAATGAAATTTTTTTTTTTTTAATGAAGTATATTACACCAGACATGGGGTAATAGTAATAGACTATTACAGGATTTTTCAAGTAATAGATCATAATTTTTTGGCTGTAATAATAATAAAGGCAAAATAATAGATAATAGTCTATTACTTTTTTATTACAGTGGGAATGGGTATATTGTGTGAACAAAGAACTGAAAAAATTAACTAAATTTACTCTAAACTAAAAAAAAAACCATGTATGTGAACTAATATTGTGGCAAATTTTTCCTTCAATAAAGTAAAATTTATCAAGACCTACAGTCTCTGAAATTGTAATGATTTGGTTGAAACAAATATTTGTTAACACACTGCTTCTAATTGCATTTAAATAGACGTAAAGATCCTTTTCATACGAGTGAAGTACCCCACGTACAAAAGTAATAGTAATAGATGAAAAATAAAGTAATAGTAATAGAAGAAATCAAATGTAATAGTAATAGAAACCCAGTAATAGACCCCATGTCTGTTGTACACTATTAAAAGTTTGATTGAAAGGCAGCAAAAACATTATCATTCCCTCAATGTACTTAATTTTTAATTTTTTTTCCTTAGATACATTGTAGCAACAATGGATAACGATTTACGAGAGTATATTCATAGTTCTGTGATTGGAGCTCCTATTATATATCTTCACCATCAAACTCCAACCATAGAAAAACCATCCGAAATTACTGAAGAATTCTTAAACTCAAATGACAAGTTAGTATCATTACAATATTAATTATTATTATTATATGTATTGCAAGAATACCACGAGAAAATGAGAGGTTTAGCAGTCTCAGTTGGTAACAGGAAGTGGAAAAGTTTTTGGTTAAAAAGGTGGTAGGTAGTGAAATTACAAATAAGGTTTATGGTATCAAAATTAGGAGAGCTGTATTGAATTGCGAACCCCACTGAATTTAGCACCAGATTCCAATTGAGGTCAGTTAGATTCACTTATATTTATAATAATTTTGGGTCAATTTATCATTTAAACAAGCATAAAAGATAATCTTTAACTTCTGCTACTTCCAACTAAAAAATGTACCATAGATTTATTAAGCCTTAATTTCTTATAACCTAATGAAGCTTTTGGCCCAGATCGTCGAACACTCAAAGTATTGTATCAGTTAGATTCTGGTCAAATTTACTGTCCATCCTGCCAAGAATTTCCAGCCCTCAAAAACAGCAGCCAAAAAAAAAAAAAAAAAAAATCTGTTTTTGTTCAAAACTTTGTCAGACAAATTATCTCGCTTTATACTACTACTTTATGTAGTCTTAGGTAACATCCATGTCCCATATCCCCCAAGGAAGTTGGGGGTAGGGGTCCGAATCAATTAAAAAGGAGTGGGCAGTCCACAACTTCGTTGTGACGCAAGATACAGAAAAGACAATGGCCCAGCTCTAGTAAGCACTGGTGTTCGAACCCGCGACTCAGCGGAATATCAGCACTGCTGGGTGGTACCCCTAACCGATCGAGCCAAGAGACGCTATACATAGTCTTAGACTTTCATACAATTAATTATTTAGATGAGAATTTAGAATTTTTTTTTTTTTATCGTTAAATGGTGTAAAATCATATAAATGAATAAATCCTTTTTTTGTTAAACGTATTTTAAAAGCATGTTTTTTCAATTTACACTTTCTTTGGATTCCATAACACTTTTAAGACTTACTCGCTTGTTTTATTGGGCATTGTGCTGCTACTTCCTCAAGAGTCTAACTAACTTCCATATTAATCATTGCGTGTTATTCTACCTGCAACAAAAATAAAAAGTCCCAAAACATCAATTTGAACATTTGTTTTAGTTCTAATATAAATGACACCCTATATATTACTCCTTTGCGTGATAAATTAGAAAATGTTTGGATTGTCATACGCCTTTGTATTTATACCTTGACCAGAGGCGGCCTCGGTGGAGGGCAAATCGGATGACCACCCAGAGCCCCACATGGTAGGGGTGGGGGCCAAAATTTTGCAAATTTTTAAAATTCTAGGTGAAGATTGTAACGGTTGCGCAACGTCTGGTGAGAGGTCATTTTTAAAACTGAAAATTATAAAAAACTATATCTGCTCTTCCGTCACAGGAACGCCTTGTTGGATTAACATTGATTTCAATTGAACATAAAATTGGAAGAGATTTAGATTATAGTGAGTTGATTGAGGACTTCGCTTCCAAGAAGGCACGAGAAGTTACATTTCAATAGGTTACTAGAGAATTATCAGTCTCTTAATCACCATATCACTGATTCATCAATACATTGGCTATCAGCTTATGTTCTATCATGATATTTCACTGTAATGGGCTTCTATTTTTTGTCTTTGTTTCTGTCTAAGTACGAGCATTACATTTGCAGATAACATTTTTTTTGTTGTTGTTTGTTATGACTCGTGTTTCGAGTGTAATTTTGATATAATGCATTACGAGATATTCTCCACTCCAGTTGTAATAAAAATTAATTACACTGAATGTATTATTATAAATATTGTACTAAGATACTTCCATTGTAGCTTCATAGATTATAGGGCAAAGTAAAGTTTAAATCGTATAGGTTATCAAATTCAAACCTCTAAAGCGCCCCAAATGACTCTCTTGCTCAGGGCCGTAAGAACCCTAAGGCCACCATTGCCTTTAGGCTGTATAGGTGATGTAGTACAATATCAATAGGTAAAGATACATTGTTAAACGAAGGTTTTCTAACAAAATGATAGACACAGCCATTTATGTTTCAGAAAGGCGAGCGCGCATGAATTTGAGACTTTAAAACAATTAAAAACTAAAATCCTCGGCAACAATGAAGAATCCCAGAGAAAGAAAAGAAAAAGAATTCATAATCGGAATCCTTTGTCATGTTTAAAGAGTAAGAAGAGTAAAAAGGAAACCACACCGAATCCCGTATCGAAGAGGAGTAGAAGAAAACGAAACAAAGAAGAGGATATTTATGCAACCTTGAAGAAAGTTTTCGTGAATGACACTTCCTGATAGACTGAAACGAAAGTCCTTTTTGTTAGTTTTATTTTAGTACAAGGATTAAAATTAACTATCTTTGACCATAATCTTTTAATAATAAACTTGTGGTTATCACAGTTTTATTCCCCTCCCCTACAGTTAATGATGCAGGAAAATATATATTTAATGGCCTGTAAAGGTTTTTGTTAGTTACATAGTTTGTTATATCAATGGTTGTGTGCAATTATTGGCGGCTAGTTTTCTTAACCTCTCCATTGCAAAAATGTCTATTAAATATAGAGGAAGTAATTTACCAGTCAAATTTTTAAGAAAGCTTGTTATAATGCGTAGAAATGCGTTTGGAGAGTATTTAAGAGTTCTTTAGAATCCATGTGATCTGGAAACACGTCAAGAGCTTTCTTAACGACAGTGAAACTCGTTTGTAAATCCCCAGTCTGAAATAAAATAGTATTGATGAGTTAGCCATTTCCTGTACCTTTCTACTGTTTAAGTCAAAAGTTAAGGCTTCATACACCCAGAGACAAGACATAGACAAATGAGCGTACAGCGAATGCAAAGCGAAACATCGAGAAAAAGTTTTAAGAATTCCTATTTAAAACTAAACTCTTCATTTTGCCATAATATTAATGAGGGGTGACCAATATTCGAAGAATATATCTCATTTAGGTCTCGGTGGAAGATGAAGACAGTTTATGAATATCGGAGGAGGAATCGTATAATAATGAATATGCTAACAAATCAGTGATATGTTGGTAGATGTCACAGATAGTTTATATTTTAGATACTTTTGAGTCCGAAAGCGCGGATATTTTTTAAACAGGTACAACGAGAGCTTTTACATCAATGTCCGCTTTACCAAATTCGCCCACGAACTGACGAGTAGATTGATTTTTCAATTTCTTCGCTTAATGGCTTGTCTTGTATTGTCTTTACGCACACCGTTTATTAAAAACTATATGCTGTAATTCAATGCATTCACTAATATCTCTTATTTTTGTGTGTACGGAGCCGAACATATCAAAAAGTGTAAATTATTATTTACTTTTACTAACCTTATTTGATAAGTATGCATGGTTGAAGAAAGGTTGAAACAAGTGAGGCGCCAAACTAGAAGCGGTCATGAAAAATGCCCTTGCGGTTTCAGCGTTTCCTCTTCTGTACTCCAACACTGCAAGGTTGTTGTAGGACTCTGCATGGTCGTTGTTAGACGTTAAAGCCAGGCGGAAACATTGATATGACAAATTCACGTCACCTATTCCCTGAAATGTAGTAAAATTAATGGTTTGAATTTTCAGTTGTTGGTTTTAAGAGTGGTATTTTTCATTAACGTAAGATTGGTTGGTTGGCTAATTGATTCACTTGACGTTCTTCCACAGAGGTCACTGAGACGGGCGGTCAGGCCATCCGCCGGGAAACGTAAGTTGTCTTGGAAAGGATAACTAAGTCGTGCTAAATAAATTACAAGCAGGGTCTCGCCAATGCAACTAAACCTCATTTCTCAGACTGGCTTGGGACAGTCTTTGATTGGCTTCTAATGTGAAGTATCATTATAAGAATAGCTTTTTAATGGTAAGTTTTTTAAAAAAATTTAAGTTTAAATTGGTCAGGTAAGTATATATTATCGTATGCACATTACCATTAGTGCACAAACATGGCATTGTTTAATTGTATTTTGTTAAGAATAGTGGCGATATCATTCTAAGGGATACCTAAAGGAAAGACTTACTCCGCATCCAATTGAGAGCTCCATAATACTAATAAACAATGGCGCTTGAAATTATTTGGTTGGGAGGAGAGATTCAACAAACCTCGATTAAGCCCCTCATGATGTTTTCAAATGTGATTTCCTCTTCTCCTTTGACTTATTAGTAGCGGGAATGTGAATGTGAACCCATGGAGGTGGGATACAGCTTATTTGTAGGATTATTTTTCAGTAATAGGGAGCTATCGGCGCTATCCTTAACATAAAGGATGTCCATAAATGATTACCCTGATTAAAGCATGCTATAACTTTTAAATAAACACACTTATTCAAACACAGTTTTAATCATAAGTAGATAAACATACAAAGTTTTGATATATAGTTAATGAACTTAATAAGCTTCCACACGTGCACCCCTGGTGGCACGTAAAATGTCTAAACGGTATTCGCACTCACGCCACACATTTTCCAACATTTGTGGGTTAACTGTTGCAATTGCATCCGTAATGCGTTCTCGCAATGTCCTGATATCTGGAACAACTGTTGCATAAACCAAATCTTTAACATGACCCGAGAGAAAGAAATCCAGCGGGGTAATGTCTGGTGATCTTGGGGGCCATGGGATTGGCCCGTCCCTGCCAATCCATCGATTTGGAAATGTTGCGTCGAGAGTTTCACGAACAACATGTGCCCACGACTTAATTAACTTCACATCAGGTGGATTTTTTCCATAGTTTTTTCTGAACCTTCGCTGAACACTGACAGGAGATTTTGTTTCTGCAAGCCACACAACACATTGTGCCTTCTCTGTCACAGACGCCATCTTAACTGAACAGCTACTACAGCGCTCCTAGCGGCGAATGCGCTAGACGAAACACACCAGCACAGAAACTCTATGCGTGTACGAGATCACCTGTAAAAAGAAAACGGGTGTAAAATTCGTCATTAAAACATGAGAGCATACTGTTTTCAGGGTAAACATTTATGGACACCCTGTATTATTAATACAATTTTTTTATGCAGGAAGGAGGGGCCAAGGGTGAATATCCACAAAAGCGCCCCGACCCCCACTCCACAGAAGAAGAAGAGAGCCAAAATCAAGGTTCAGGGTTTTCGAGATACCTGAACACACTGCGTTTGAAAGATTGGAGGTCATAGACGGGGAAAAAGATGGATTGAGAAATTTTTTTCCAGAATTGACTGGTTGAGAAGGTGAAAAATTGAAAATACAAATTAACCTTTGCATTAGAGAGCTGAACAAAAATGAATGAGAATGTGTCGAAAGTATGGTACTGCGTGCTCTCCTTAAAGGAGGAGGTATGCAGTTAGAGAGTTTAGAATAGCAGTGTCCGTTACAATAGCGATAGTAAAGAAAGAAAAGCCTTTGATTCCACCGGTCAAGTAGAGCTGTGTGGATTGAGCCACCTAACACATGGGAAACGTACTCCATACAAGGGTGGACAAGACGCCTGTACAGAAACAGCAACTGAGTTTGGGTGAAGAAACCGTGGAGTCAGTACAACATACGTAACGTCTTAGAAGCTGTTTTAGAAAGTGAGTATATGTGATCTTTCCAAGAAAGATCACGAGAAAAGGAAACCCCCCCAGAATGTTAAGAGAAGAGGAAGGATTGAGTTGTGTATTGTTGAAGATAATGGAACAGTTGTATGGAAGATTGTAACGAGTAGACATGAAAGAATTCAATTTTTAAGGCACTGAAAATCACAAGGTTTTTCTGCTCCAATCAGAGATGGTAGAAAGATCAGAGGTCAGGTGCATCATAGCCGTCCCCACGCGAAGCATGCCAGTTGAGAGGGACGCTTTCTGAAGCGAGTGGAGAAGTGAAGAGGAATCATCGGCATAGGAGTGGATAGGACAGGAAGTGCGACTTAATAGATCATTGATAAATAAAAGGAAAAGAGTAGGTGACAGGACAGAGCCCTGAGGAATAGCCCTGAACTATAGATCGGCCAGAAGGGAAATCAGAGATGAAGGCACAGATAGAAGTATAGAAACCAAAGGAGGGCAGTTTAGAAATTAAGGATTTGTGCCAGACTCTATCAAAAGCGTTTCATATGTTTAGCACAAAACCAAAGGTTTCACCGAAACCCGAAAGGGGTAGGACCAAGAGTCAGAGAGATATGCAAGAAGACCGCCAGCGTCACTTGCGTAACATATACTGACGATTTGAAAGAAGAATGTGAGAATAGAGGTGTTTAAGAATCTTATTAAAAACAAACTCAAAAACTTTATAAAGACAAGAAATCAAAGCAGTTGGACAATAGACGGAGGGTTGAGAGCGGTCACCCTTCTTTGGGACAGGCTGAATGAAAGCGAACTTCCAGCATGAAGGAAAAGTATCAGATGAAAGGCAAAGACGAGAGAGTTTGAGTAGGCAGGACGTCAGCACAGAAGCACAATTCTTGAGAACAACAGGAGGGACACCATGAGGACCGTACACCTTCCTAAAGTTGGTCAAAGATACGGCAGAAAAAACGAGTTTAGAAGATATTCTAATTTCAGACATAATTAAGTAAGACGGAGGAAATGGAGGAACAGCAACGGAATCTTCCAAGGTTTAGTTGGAGGCGAAAGTTTGAGCAAAGAGTTCAGTTTCAACAGGAGAAGAGATGGTAACTGAGCCGTTGGAATGGAAAAGAGGAGGGGAAGAAGAAGTAAAGTTGTTGGAAAGGTTCTTGGCTGCCAGAAAGAGCGAGAAGAATTAGAATTCGGTAGATTTTCACATTTTTGTCTGAAAAAATTTTTGGCGAGTCGAAGAACAGATTTTGCATGATTCCGGGTAGAAATCTAAGCTAAGTGATAGTCAGGCGTTAGATGGCAACGGCACCTTCTGAAAGCGTTCTCTCTGTTGCGGATAGCATTAGAACAATCAAAGTTAAACGAAGTTTTGTTCTGCATTAGTAGTCGGAATAAAATATCGAATGTACACCTCCATGCCCGAGAGAATCACCTCCGTGATGTGCTCAGCGCACTCGGAGGGGCCCCATGAGAAATCCGAGAAGTACTGCCTAGTCAGCGGCGCCAAAGTGCCAAAGGCGTCTCCTCTTGGGAGGATCCAAGGACCGAACTGGAGTGATAGGACAGGAAACAGATATAAGGTTGCTGTCGGAGGAGCCCAACGGAGAAAAAATTTGACAAAGTAAGAAGAAGGGTGAGTGGTGAGAAATAAACCCAGAATGTTGGGCCTATCTCCAAAGTTGTAAGCTAGTTCACCAGGAATGTCAATGAAATGGGAGGAAGGCCAAAGGTGGTAAACATTGAAATCTCCTAAAATGGAGATTTCAGCGAAAAGAGAATGGGATAGAATGTATTCCACTTTGGAAGTGAGGTAGTCAAAGAATTTTGGATAGTTAGTAGAATTAGAAGAAAGGTAGACAGCGCAGATGTATTTAGTTTGAGATTGGCATGTAAGCCGTAACCAGATGGTGTAGAATTCGGAAGATTCAAGTTCGGGAATACGAGAGCAAGTTATGTCGTTGCGTACATTTACGCAACATCCACCTTTGGAATGAAATTGAGTATAGATAGAGTCGGAGGGTACAGAAAAGGAATTGTTGTCAGTCGTCCCAGACACCTGAGTTTCAGTGAGGAAGAGAAGGTTAGGTTTCATATCATATATTTATACGATCTAGTTTATTTGAAAGCAGTGTATTAATTTTTACTAGAAATTAAAACTATACTTGCATAATGAATAAGTGAATTAGGCATTCTCTTACCAGCGCGATGTGTCCTAAATTATACCAAACGTCCGCCACACATTCATCACTGGCTAAACTCAGAGCTCTTTCAAAACATGTTAAAGTCATATCATACTGTTGAGCATAAAAACAACATAATCCCAGGTTATTGAAAATTTCGCAGTTGTAAATTCCCATTTGCAAAAGTCGTCTGAAAACAGGAGTTATTTTTATTTTTAAATTTGGTTGGTTAACGATTAATCACTGATAATAAGAATCATGATTGTGTAACAGTATCAAGAAAAATATCTTTAACGCAAATCTTCACTCTATTTTCTTATAAGTTTCCTTTTTGTTTCGTAGTAACTTGTAACATACCTGTAAAATCGAAGCGCAAGTTCTGGTTGGTCCGTGTAAAAGTGATTGGTGGCAATGCATGCAATGGATTCAACGTGAGTAGCATCATAATGGAGGACATCTTTGTACACCTTCACTGCCTTCTGCAGGTCGTGCATTCCTTCGTAGATTCTTAAATGTAGAATTTTATCTTTATTTGTTTTTTAACTTTAATTTTTGCATTAAGTGCGGAAATTTTTTAATTTTGGGGTAGTAAAAAGAAAAGTATTTTACATTATGCTCTTCTAATTTCTATATACGAGTATGATGGAAGTATTTATAGTGTAGAACTAATGTTCAACCTGTTTTGAAGGTTTCTAATTATTATTATTGATTTTATTTAGGACCTAACTGTAGAACTATTATAAAGATGAATGAAGCTTCATTTAAACTTATCCTTTATATCATTATTGATATTCCAAACCTTCGTAAGCGCCATCCCCACAAATTTAATGTTATTATTATTTAAATTTTTCGTCCCAAATCTTGTTGGCAAATAAGTGTATAAAAATTAGAACCAACTTCTATTTCTTTCCTACCGTAACAATTATGTTTCAAACGCTCGTAAACGCTCCCTGCATTTGAAATTATTCAACCTTTTCCTTCTTTAAAATTGGGGTTTTGCTACTTAGAAGATTATAGAATATCACCATCGATATATACCTGGCCACTGCCGTTAGTAAAGTAACTTCTCCTGGAAACTTCTCAAGTCCTGATTTGTAAACTTCCAAGGATGCGAGAGGTTGGTCCAACCTCACGTAAACACGTCCGAGGAGAAGAAAGGAATTTATGCTGCTGTGCTGTTGTAAAGATGACTGAAACAAATTAGGAAAGTGAAAAATGGTTTAATTTTATGTATGGGTAACAAGTCTTCCATTTTAATACTCATTTCTTCCTTCATCACTTCATACATATTAACAAAAAGTGGGCCCTACGGGCCTGTGGTGCTGGGACCTGCGACCCCCTCAATTACTGGGAAGTCAATAGTTTTCGGTCAAAAGAACGCAGCCATGAAAATCTTAAGCTTCACAAATCTTGATACAATGGGTTCGGATGTGAAGCTTAAGTTTTTCATTGTTGCGTTCTTTTCTATAGTTTTATTGACCGAATAATTGAACCCTCTGTAATTGGGGGAGGTTAATCCTTCGGTCAATAAAACTATAAAAAAGAACGCAGCAATGAAAATCTTAAGTTTCACATCCGAACCCACTGTATCAAGCAATGAAAATCTTAACACGCTAGAGTAAAAAGTTGAAACAAAGCGGAGTGCATTTATTTCTACAGTATGTTCAGAATCGCTTAATAGTGAATACATCGTGTCTACAGACAGGACTGCCTTTTTATAGTATAGCTATAGATGATGGACTATATACATAGTGGACACGTCGCAACACCGCTTCGCGTTGGATTAGTGTGATTAAGCGATGTTCGGTTTGTTTAGTAAGTGGGTGGATGGCAGTCCTCCGCGATGTAGCGACCGAGGATTCGGATCCCAAATAAAACTGTCGGTCCTCTCCGTCACGTTAGCTTTGCCGTTACTAAGGAAGTTAAACCACTGAAAACATTATCATAATACACATGTAAATAATGAGAATTTCAAAATACAGACCCTAATTTGCTTTTCGGCATCCCTAAATAAACCAAGTTTGTAGTAACACCGAGCCAGTTGTATCTTCCACCACCAGTCTTTAAATTCTACTGTTTGAGTCGCTTGGGCAGCTAAATCTAATGCCTGAAATGAAATTAATACAGTAATTCTTAGTTTATCCTATTAGAATTCGTTGAGTGAAAATGTAATGAAGACTGTTTTTGTTTGGTTGCCTTCATATTTAAGATATTTTTAACAGTAACGAATATAAAAGATTTAGAATTTATTGACATGAAATATTTCAAAGAATAATATACTTACATGTCGTATATCATTTTCATGATAATAAATATATTCAAAGAGAGCTTTGGCAATATTTTGTTGTGATGAATATTTTGCGACATTCAGCCTTGCTAAATTGATAAAAGGACCGTTTGTTGTTGACAGCATGGAAGCCGTTCCGAGTCGAACGTGTCTACCTAAAAGAAGAATAAAACATATTAATGTTTCCTAGCATTTATCACAACTTGATAATTGTTGCAGTAATGTGATTTTCAGTATTTTTGTTTGTGTGAGTAAATTTTAATGTAGTCTTAAAGTATAAATTAATAATGCGTTGTTAATTGGATTACTTTCAACGTCTTTGTCCTAAAAGAAATTCAAAGTTCCCCTTTTGATTGAAATCCGCGAGAATTCACACTAGGTTCCAAGATTTGGTGTCATTAATGGTAATATTATCGCAAAAACTAATTTGAGTGAAAATTTATGAAAAAATAACTATTCATATAGGATATAGGCCTTACCTGTGGCTGCTGAAACGGGTCTTGCCGTGTGACCGGTCCGTGGAGCTTTCAGTGCTTGATCCACCGTTCCAGGACGTCCACTCTGCGTTCCAGGACGAACCACACCACTCAAAGGACGTCCTGATTGTGTAGTTGGTCTGAAGTGAAAAATTTAATTTCTGGAAAGGGTATGTCGTTAGTCTTTATAATTTTGGTATTAAGACTTTTTATTTGAGACACAGAAGTAAGATTTTTCTATAGTGAGAGTCACGCCATCTGAAGCAATAATTTAGTAAACATTCAACTAAAAATGTCTTAAGTATGGGAAACAGGACAAAACTGTTATAAGGCATTGTGAAGTAGGCTCTCAGGTACATTTTGGCGTAATTTGTTCTAGAATATATTCTTTCAATTTTTATATTTAGGCCTCCGAATTGGCGTGACGGTTGCAACATTTCCGAAGTGGGACATAACAAATGGTTATAATTTTTTCTAAAACCTTAATAACTTTAGTTTTGCTTCCGTTTGAATTGTTTATTATATATATAATATATATATATATATATATATATATATATATAATATATATATATGATAAATAAAACCACGAAGGAAAGGAAACACAGAATGGTGCTCAAGCGCTTTCGTCTAATGACATCCTGAGGATGTCATTAGACGAAAGCGCTTGAGCACCATTCTGTTTCCTTTCCTTCGTGGTTTTATTCATCATAAATATTTTTCACGTGTTACTTTTGTGAAATAATTTTCATATATACTGTATATATATATATGACCCAACCAGTCAGAGTTTTTACGGTAAAGGGATATAGTCATATCATCATAACTTGAGGAAACTATAAATTATCCTTACCTGACAGCTTGAGAGGGCCCATTTTGGCCTCCTGCAGATCCAGGAGGTGCTGTCCTTAGAGAGGTTCCTGGTCTGGCCACTGTCGCTATAGAGTTGTCATCGAATAAAAGGTCTGCAATCGCTTCTTCGTCTCCGTCTGCTTCGTCAATCCATACTTGTTCAGTCAAAGCGCGCATTTTCAAACTCCAAGGAGCCTAAAGGAAAAAACAAAAACATTCACTGTTGTTGTTATTACATTATATTATATTACATTTAGATAATATTTTTCCACTCGGGCCAATTAAGATCAATCGCCATGAAATACCGACATATGGATATTGTAATGAATTCATGAATTAGAGTTTAGAAGTGTGTGTATATATATATATATATATATATATATATATATATATATATATATATATATATATATATATACACACACACAGGGTGTCCCATAAGTCCGGCATCATAGGAGAAATTCATATTTTTCTATTTCTACAAACCATAATTTATGCTCGGGATGCCAATTTCCCGTCCACCATTCTGTTCAGTGATGAGGCTGTTTTTTATGGAAATGGTGAGGTAAATCGACAGAACACCCGCTACTGGTCTCAAAACAACCCTCACTGGTATACCTCTTCAAAGGAACAAGGTGCATCTCGGGTGATGGTATGGTGTGGCATTTGGAAGGATCGCATCATAAGCCCCCTCTTTTTCGATGAACATGTCACTAGAGGCACCTACCTACGTATGCTCAAGGAAGAAGCATTTCCCAGTGTCTTCAACGAAGAAGGAAATTTCTCAACATGGTTCCAGCAAGACGGCGCTCCTGCACATTACAGCACCCAAGTAAGGGAATACCTGTACCAACAATTCCCTGGTCATTGGATAGGACGTCGAAGGTCTGTGGAATGGCCAGCTAGAAGCCCGGATCTCACGCCACTAGATTTTTTATCTCTGGGGCCACTTGAAAGCGCTGGTATACGCAGAGAAAATTAGGAGTGTTGAACATTTGCGGCAGCGCATTATTGGGGCATGTAACACCATTACTCCTGACATCATTCACCGTGTGCTTGCTGACTGGGTATCACGTCTGAATTTGTGTATTGAAAACAATGGTGGACATATTGAGCACGTTCTGTAAATAAAAGCTTTTGTTTTGCCTTTTTTTATTATTTTTCCTATGATGCCGGACTTATGGGACACCCTATATATATATATATATATTTCGTCGACAATACCAAACAATTGGCAATCTAAAGAACCAACTTAACCTAACCTAATCTGTCTCAACTTAGCCTAACTTAATCTAACCCACAATATACTGTATTTGTCACTTGTCGATAGAATGTCAAGTGGATCAGATGTCGTAAGGGCGTGTGTGTGTGTATATATATATATATATATATATATATATATATATATATATATATAGGATGAGCGAAAAGTCCCTGTGCACCTTCCACTTCCAACACAGTGCAGGTACAGGTTCACTACACTTCTTGTAGGTGCACAGGAACTTTTCGCTCACCCGGTATATATATACACACATATATACACTGTTGATTATTTCTTTACGACTTGAAAGTATTTCGTCAGTATTATATAGAGCCTGCAGCGTATCCCTTACCTCCATACAGGCAATAAACAAACACACAAAATTATTTTATTTGTGACTGACTTCATGATGCAATATTTAACATCTTCACCAAATTACAACAAAGATCATATTCTGTTCAAACACTTAATTAACGAAATTGGAACCTCACCTGATCATAAGGGTTTTTCTCCAACAATTTTGTACATATTTCGATGCATGTATCATATTTTCTCCTCCTAAAACAACTTAAAGCCATGAAAAGAGGGTCCATTGTGGCAGATTACATATCCAATAAATACTAATCCTCTTAAGATTCATTTCTGTTTGTATACTGTTGTTACTATAGCAACACGAATTGGGTGATTTTTTTTTGTGCTCTCTCTCTCTCTCTCTCTCTTCAGTTGACCTAACTGGGCATTCAGTTGACCTAACCGGGCATTCAGTTGACCTAACCGGGCATTCAATTAACCTAACAGGTTAATATTGGTTATTTCACCAAAATATCGGTTAATATTCGTTTTAATGCTTTGTTCGTTTTCGATAGAAGGAGACATTCTATGACAATTTAACATATAAATTCGTATTCAGGACACCTTGAAACCTCAGGGAAACTGATAAAAATCAAGGAAATGTAATAATTATTTTTTACGGAAAAAAAAAATTTAGACGTAAAAAGCAGCCATTATAGGCCATTGACCGAGTGTTTACCTTTTTCCGCTGTTAAAATTTTGCCGGTCCTCGTCCTCTCCAGTTTTATGGGGAGACATCTCATGCCAAAATTAGGAAACATAGGTCAAATCAGCCAATTAAATCTGGTTTTTGTTTCATGTTACCTTATCCGACTAATCAGAGACGTACATTTTGAATCTCCAATAATGCATACTCATTCCAAAATCCTTGTTCAGTTCGGTTTTCGCTATGGTTTGTCTGGGGTGTGATTTGGATTACTTATAAAAAAGAAGACGGTGCTGAAGTTTTCTTTACCAGTCACGGTATTTTACTTACTCGTGTTATGTGTCCGCAATGTGGTCATGAGTGTAATTATAGAGAAGTTGCTGACCAATATTATTGCAGAAGACTGACTAGGGACGAGCGCGGCAGAAAAAAAAAAAGTGTTCCTTCTCTGTTTCCGGTCGAAAGGGCACGTGGGTTGAAAAATCCCACCTCAAACTGTGGCAAAACTTATCGTACGTTGGGTTATTCTTGACAAAGCGTTCGACACAGCTAGATGCACAGCTCTATTTAGCGTTGGCTTCCGAGAGTGCGGTTAATTGGAGGAGTTTTTGCTTCGATGTCTGTGAGCATTGGCTAGGCCAACAAGTTCAAATTGGTGGGCCTGGCGAAATCGTCTATTTATTCCTGTTGGTCGCCGCTGATTTGTACAAACATCCCAACGCTGCTATTTAAGGTAAGAAATTGCGAAAAAACGCGGGTTAGGTTAGGTCTGAACCAAAACACATTTTTCTGGTGTTTTTTGGTGTGATTTGTTCAAATCTGAACTTCGTTTCTTTGGGAAATGAGCAGTTTTTGAGAAATTTTCAATTTTAAAAATTCTAAGAAACGGCTCATTTTCCAAAGAAACGAAGTTCAGATTTGAACAAATCATACCAAAAAAACACCAGAAAATGTGTTTTGGTTCAGAAAGGAGAAAAAGCACAAACGAATAATTACCAAAATATCTTCTAATCTTTTCGTGTTAGGCACTCACTGTCACATTTCGGGCAAGTTAAGGATGAGAGAATAACGCCGTAATTGATAAAAACATCCAATCCTTTGTCTTCATCTAGGGCACATAACGAATCAAGTTCTCAAAGTCAAAATCACACAAATGGCACGTCATAATTCTATCACAAACACCACTAAATGAATCCAATTTGAAAAAAAAAATAGCCAGAACAAAACCCAACCAACTAATTAAGTCGCAGAGTAGCGAAAAAATAGCCCAATCAGGAAAAATATTTTATGAAAAAAGTACATTATAGCCAAAACAGGAAATATATTTTATTAAAAAAAGTACATTTGAACAAATTTGCACAACATAAGATATATATTTTCTTAGTCAGTTTTGAATGGCAATTCAATATATTGTACTGTTTTAACCGCGCGTGAGCGGTTTAAAAGACGAATATTAACCTTAAAATCAAGCTCATCCTCTCGTTTATTGTTGATTTCGCAGCCATCCCCTACCTAAAAGAAAAGAAATAATATGTCAACACTGAAAATTCCTATGATGCGCGACTTTTGCGCCACCCTGTATATATATATATATATATATTATATATATATATATACATACACACCTTACCTTATGAACCTTATGTTGTTTCGTGCGTTGGTCTCTCTTCACACGGAGGTCAAGCTGGTGGCCCCGCCTCTCTCTCTCTCTCTCTCTCTCTCTCTCTCTATATATATATATATATTTTAAGTTCGGGAAGAACCGATTCGCCTCTATTTAAAAAGAAAAAGTGAGAGGAAAGACAGAGGAAAAAGAAAGGGTGGAGGGGACAGTCGAAGTGGAAAAAGACCAAGGATGACAAGGACTGCAGGGTCGAGCCCCATCATCCTTGGGTGCTAGGGCCGGGAGGGCGCACGTGAAACCTCCAGGAACAAGCACATACAAACGAGCACAAAGAACACTCAAGAGCACGAGCTTAGAACCCCCTTGCGGGGATATATATATATACACACACAGGGTGTCCCAGGAGGAAATGTCAAGAATGCACCATTTCACTCTTTGGGTATTTCTAAGTAGAAAGTATTATATCGATATGGGTCTGATTCCCAACCGTTACCGAGATACAGGCCTCTACATTTGGGTAATTAAAACATAATAAAAAGGCGATCTTGGATACTATTTAATGACACTTGTGGTTTACAAAAAGTACAAACATACAATACACTATTGCACTTATTGCAGAATGGTTTCAAAGTGACCCCCTCCTGTAGGGTTAACGCCCAGGTCTATCTGTCAATATTGGCTGACCAGGTCCATCCCATGGTCCAAATGCTGTTTCCCAATGGCGGCGCCGTCTTCCAGGATGATAATGCACCAATCCACACCGCTGGGGTCGTTAAAAACTGGTTTGAAGAGCATGTTAGTGAAGTAGAACGCTTGGATTGGCCTCCACAATCCCCGGATCTTAACATTATCGAGCATCTGTGGTGTCAGTTGGAGCAGCAGGTCAGAAGCCGATTCCCACCGCCGGCGTCTTTGGAAGAACTGAAGCAGGGTTTGCTCGAAGAATGGCTCAGGATTCCTCTAGCCACTGTCCAAAAGCTGTATGAATCAATTCCCCGACGCATTGCAGCTGTTATTGCCGCTAAAGGAGGACCAACTCCACATTAAGAATAAAAACCACCATTTATCAAGGTGTTCATATTATTTTGTCTAACCCCTGTATATATATATATATATATATATATATATATATATATATATATATATATATATATATATATATATATATATATATATATATAAGTTCATAGTGATTTCAAACACACACACACATATATATATACTGTACGTATATATGGTCCTGATGGTGTCAATCAAACAAAATATATGTATACTCATATACAGGGTGTACATAAAGTCAGGATCTATTTTTGTGAAGCACTTGGAAATTATATGGAATTCAATCATAAAATGATAAAGTGGTAACATTTATTAAATAATTAAGAGTAGGATTCGACGTGACGCCCATCAGTATCCCTGCACAGCTCAAATCGTTCCGCAGCATTTCTAAACACATTCTGGAGCATTTGCGGGGTTATGTTATCTGCAGCAGTTCGTATACGTGTACGTAAGTTTTCAAGACTCGTAATCTTCGTCTGATAGACGTGCGATTTGATAAAGCCCCATGCAAAGAAATCTAAAGGGGTTAAATCTGGTGATCTCGCTGGCCAAGGTCTGTTGCTTCCGCGTCCGATCCAGCGATTTGGAAAACGTCCATTTAGATAATCGTGAACAATTTTGGCATAGTGATAAGGAGCACCATCATGTTGATAGACGACGGTACTAACAATCCTATCCCCGTCGTCTATCAACATGATGGTGCTCCTTGTCACTATGCCAAAATTGTTCACGATTATCTAAATGGACGTTTTCCAAATCGCTGGATCGGACGCGGAAGCAACAGACCTTGGCCAGCGAGATCACCAGATTTAACCCCTTTAGATTTCTTTGCATGGGGCTTTATCAAATCGCACGTCTATCAGACGAAGATTACGAGTCTTGAAAACTTACGTACACGTATACGAACTGCTGCAGATAACATAACCCCGCAAATGCTCTAGAATGTGTTTAGAAATGCTGCGGAACGATTTGAGCTGTGCAAGGATACTGATGGGCGTCACGTCGAATCCTACTCTTAATTATTTAATAAATGTTACCACTTTATCATTTTATGATTGAATTCCATATAATTCCCAAGTGCTTCACAAAAATAGATCCTGACTTTATGTACACCCTGTATATAAATATGAAAATTATTTCACGAAAGTAACACGTGAATAATTATCACTGGTAAACAAAAATTTTGTCACAAGTAAACTGTTTAGTGTTTTTCGCATACTTTTTTACGCTGAATTAAAAAATGCAATTAGAATCTTTCTATCACCCATAGTTTTTGTGTGACTGATACGTATTACTGTATCTTTTATATAGCGTATAAAGATTTTTTAGAAAACTGCGCTTTATTTATAAGGATGACATGTTAGTATTGGAGAGAGGAAGCTAAATTGGGTGCTCGCAGGTCATTTGTAAGACTGTTGACTTGATTCTTTGGGTACGGGTTATCAGGCAAGACGGGCTGATACATGTATCTACATGTTCAGACATGCACCCAGTCACTGTCTGAGGCGCACTGTTTTGTCAGTTGTGTGTGAGCATCACAAGTGTTACTCAATCTGTTCTGTGAAGTGTGTTACATCCTGCAGTTACAGTTCTGTGTTAATTAAGCTTGCATTATGCCACGAAAGTGTTTAAATCATCCAGATAGTTTCTGCTATGTGTGTGGAGAGCTAACCTTCAAATCTCAGAAACGAACCATTACTCCACTGATTAAAAAATGTTATAAGGTTTATTTTGGGCTGTGTGACATGTGTTAGGCTTCTAACTGGTTGGAAAAATAGTTCTCGTCACATGCCCTTCGCCGTGCCTATGGTTTGGAGAGAACCGAAAGACCATTCATCAGACTGTTATTTCTGTTTAACAAACATATCAGGGATTACTTCTAAGTCCAAACATACGGTTAAATATCTTAATTTACCGTCAGCAATGAGACCTGTTCCACACAATGAAGAGCTACCCGTACCGAAACCACCAGAAAATGTGACCATGGACGAAGATGACTCTGATGCTGATGAAGTTCATCCAGACCAGGTAGGAGAACAGTTTGATAGTGACCCAACATTTGAAGCAAGTGGTCCTTCCTCGGAACCTCATTTAATAACTCAGGGAGATCTTAATGACCTCATTCGTGATTTAAATTTGTCTAAAAAACTGGCTGAAATTTTAGCTTCAAGATTGAAAGGATGGAATCTTCTCCAGCAGGGCACTAAAATATGTTTTTTCTGCAACCGCCAGGATGAATTTAAACATTTTTTCTCTCAAGAAAATGGTCTAGTATTCTGTAATGATGCTGCTTCTCTTATGGAGGCCCTTGGGCATCAACACAATACAACGGAGTGGCGCTTGTTCATTGACTCCTCAAAACTTAGCTTGAAGGCTGTGCTTCTCCATAACGGAAATAAATACTCGTCAGTTCCTTTAGCTCATGCTGTCAACATGAAGGAGTCATATGACAATATGAAACTTCTCTTGACAAGTATTAGGTATGAGAAATATTCCTGGCATATTTGTGGGGACTTGAAAGTGTTTGCTCTTTTGCTCGGCTTGCAACTTGGATATACTAAGCACTGCTGTTTCTTGTGTGAATGGGACAGTAGGAACAGAAAAAATCACTACATACAAAAGCAGTGGCCAAAACGAGAATCATTTATTCCAGGAAAGAAAAATGTGGTGAATAAGCCACTGGTTAATCCTCAACTAATTTACTTACCTCCATTGCACATCAAATTTGGACGGATGAAAAATTTCGTCAAGGTGATGGATCAAAATGGTATGGGATTTCTGTACTTAAAGAATAAATTTCAGAGGCTAAAATCA
This sequence comes from Bathynomus jamesi, assembly GCA_023014485.1. Taxonomy (NCBI): domain Eukaryota; kingdom Metazoa; phylum Arthropoda; class Malacostraca; order Isopoda; family Cirolanidae; genus Bathynomus; species Bathynomus jamesi. Next base: position 200,130 of record JAJOZX010003911.1, read on the forward strand.
AAGAAAGGATATTTGTAGGTCCTCAAATAAGGGAGTTGATAAGTGATGAGCAATTTGAAGGTCAGCTGAATGAAGTGGAAAGAGCTGCGTGGCAATCATTCAAAAATATTACTAAGAATTTTTTGGGAAATCATAAGGCCGAAAACTACCATGAAATAGTGAGTGATCTTTTGAAGGCCCACAAAGTTATGGGATGTAATATGTCCCTAAAAATACATTTCTTACACTCCCACATGGACTTCTTCCCTGAAAACCTTGGCACCATCAGTGACGAGCACGGGGAACGCTTTCATCAAGACATTTCCAACATGGAAAAGCGGTACCAGGGCAAGTGGAGCCCAAGTATGCTGGCTGACTACTGCTGGACCCTCAAGAGAGATGTTCCACAGGCGAAATACAGCAGAAAATCAACCAATGTCACCTTTTAGGTAAGTACAAAGGCCATGCATTAATATATAGAAATATACATTTTTTATTAAAATATAACTGTGTGCCACATAAAAACCTTGCGTGGTTACGAAGGAAATTAAAACACAAATAACTTTTGGTTTGAGAGTACCAATATGGCGGACTTGTGAATTCAACATTTTAAACTAATACGCTATCCAGTAATTTATAGAGATCAGGTGCTTGACTTCAGGTGGATTCCTCTTGCTAATAATTTTGTATATAAAAAGTATTCAAGTTTTGGGGTAGGGGAGCATTATTTGAATCATACGGCCCCCCCCTTCAAAAGTTGTTGGTTTTTGGTTATCAAATAAGTACAACCCCCGTGTACATATCCTATGAAGTTGGATACCCTCGAAATTAGCGGTTTTTTTTTAAATAATAAAAGCAACACTGCATCTTTTATCAATATTTTATCAAAATGATTTATTAAAAAGCTTAACATAATTTTGGCTGATAAAATAATTAGCATTTGATCAATACTCAGAATGTGTTTTAGACCTTAAAATTAGGAAATAAGGCAAATAAAGCATATATGAACATCAAATAACAGTGTATTACGTTTGCATGCAATATATTTATAATGATCTAAGATAACATGACATCATTGGCATTGGTGAAGTTCTCGAAGGTTGTATCTGCTTTCAGGTCTGCCAGGCAGTAGCGGATTATAATGGGGGCAAAGGGGGCATTTGGCCCCCGGCCCCAGATGCTGACCGGCCCCAAGATGCTGACCGACCCCAAGAAACTATGTAAACGCTATAATATACCGTTGAAATAATTGATCGACCGTGAGGAAGAAAAAAAATTTCTAGATTCCGCTTCTACAAAACCTAGTTTAGTATCCCATTTATGTGAACAAAGTATACATTTTCTGTAATCACATCTTTATTTTTGTTTCGTTTTCTGTTGATCGATCCCAGTCAGCTGATCACATCACTCATGTGTTTTTCTAGTGACACCGGCCCGAAAATAGTCATTGTCCCCGGCCCTAACAATGCTTAATCCGGCCCTGCTGCCAGGGTGTGACGGGATTCTGAGCTGACATAGTAGGCAGGGACGTGTACTTCCCATTTATATTAATTCCTTGGACAGAGAAAGATCCAACACCTTGTTTTTTAGAACCGTCATCAGAGTAGGTTATTGTCACTTGCTCTTCAGAGTCCATTATCTCTTTCCCCATTTCGTGCATAGCCAGAACCTCAAGACTTTTTTCCTGCTTGCCTGACATTTTTGACATGTAGTAGAGTATCCAGGTCTACAATTTGCCTTTCATCGTGGTGTTTCCACAGTCCTCACTCTACCAAACATTTTGTTCCCAACTGTGACCACAGCAGCCTCAGCCTGAGTCTGAGACATGTGATAGCAGCTCTTTAATTTATCTACTGTCTCATAATACTTAGGTCTAATTTTTCTGATGCTCTCTCTGATGTGCTGATATTGGGAAGGATGCTCATCTTCACTTTTGGTTAATGTTTCATTGGACATGAGCCGGCGTTTCTTGACTTTGTCAACTGATGCTGATGATGATGGTTGTAGAATATCAGTGTTAATTGACTCCATACTGATATGCCCCTTCTCACATGACTGTTCTGTACTATGATAATACTCAGGTCCGGCGCCAGCCTATTTGGCGCCCTTAGCAGGACTGCAGCTGGCGCCCCCACCCGCCTCCCACTTCACGATTGGGTTTGCCCACAAAGTAATCAAGGTACCATATTGAAGAACCTATTTGCCTTACACTGATCTATTTTAATTTGCTAATACATACATTTATTATAAAATTAAAAAATCATTTCACAGTTCAAGAAAGTGTCATGACCAATCAAAACAGCGAGTAAAGCGAGGCATATGTAGTAACAAATCAGAACGCTCAAAAGTGCTAAAATATGCGTGCAGAAAGAACATATCTACTGTTTTTTCCAAGCAAGAAGGGCATATGTCACATAAAAACAGTTATTCGCTTATTGACGACTCCCGGAACTCATATTAAGCCGTAAATAAGCCGAGTCGCTTATTGACGACTCCCGTCTGTGCGCGCAACATTTTTAAATCGCTTATTTACGACTCCCGTCCCTAAAGGGTTAAAGGTCGTGATAGTGAAAGTTCTATAATGACCCAATAAGATGAATAAGTTAATTATGTAAATATCAGTCAAGCTAAACTGGTGTACATACGTCGTACAACCTTTCATCATTTGTCTATGCTTCTCATTCCTTCATTATTTTTTTCATGTTGTTCTTACATAATACTATCAGACGTGCACAGGGCGGGAGGCGCTGGCGCCCCCCAGATCTTTGGCGCCCTTAGCATTTACTAACCTCGCCTAATGGAAGCTGCGGCCCTGATAATACTAGTACTAGACTCATCATACTTTACCAGCTGCATCATCTTTCTCTTTTTCTGTTATTTTCTTCTTTTCTATAGATTGTAGATATCTTTTTCTTCACTCCATGGATTTTTCGACCAACAAAATCTTCACAGTAGTCCTACATTTTTCTCTCAGCTTTCTGGTCTTCAAAAAACCTCCACTCTATCTGTTATCTTCACCCCGTGTGACTGCTCAAGCTTCTTTCGTACCACGTCATCATGGCAAACCACATCAAGTAGAGTACTTGCATGTTTATTGAAGTCATTGGCCTTTTTATTGTAACTGTCATGTCTCTGCTTCCTTGTCTGTACTAATGTTGTGAACACCTTATAAAGTTCAAGAATATTTTCCTTCGCATACTTTGTTGTCACTGTATATACACAGTAGATTACAGATTATCCAGTGCTCTTGTAGAACCTCAGCTAGAAGAAGAGCTGCATCATCCTTAGAACGCTGAGCCTGGCTTGCTCGTTTAGGCCTGAGGAGGTAGAGCATATTTTGAATAATGTCTTTCTGCGTTGGGAGTCTGCTATGCGGAAACTCTGCCTCCTCAACATAGTCAGTGGTTCCCAGTATCTTTTTGCATCTGGACCGTGTCAAACTGTGGTCTATCCAATGCTTGAGCCATGTTCATGACTAGTTAATTACCTGTAACAGAAAAGAGGATTTACCACCACTAAAGTTTTAGATGCTGCACTAATGGGTTGAGAAGAAACAGTCTGTTATATAAATAAAAATAATACTAATGTCATAATGACAAAGCTAATAAGACATCAACTCTCAATTTCTATGACATAGATTTATCTAAATCTTTACTTATTGCATCGTTACACTGTCAGATATTTTCTAATTCTAACCCCTCTTTACATACTAAAGAGAAAAATGGTATATTTGTATAAAACATAACCACCTCGAACACAAACCAAATCTTCGAGAAACATTAGTGGTTTCTTATTGTAATAAGCCCATATCTGGGCTCTATTTTCCTCGTGAGTTTATAGTATCTTTCAAGTATAATATATTTTATGTACACTACATGAGGTAAATATGTATTTGACAATTAATTTCATGCACATTCATAGGATTAGGACTTGTTTTAAAGTTAGATAAATTGTTAAATATACCGAAAATGCCACAAAAAACGCTCATAGACGCCAATTTTCAGGGGGTATGTACACAGTGGCGGTCCTGGCATTTTTGGCGCCCTAGGCGAGATCATGCAAAGGTGTCCTTCCTCTGTCAACAGCACACTGCCCCCACCCCCGGTGCATAACCTCTGCCGCAATAAAACACATTGAACACATTGTCTTTAAAACAAAAGCGCCTCCTTCATTTATTGTTCTTGTTTTGAAACAAAAACTACAAAGAAATCTTGTATGAATAATAATTGAACACTCGATAAAGATTCCCAAATATATTGCAAACAAAATAATTATTCCAATGTATATTGCACACAAAATATATAAATAAAAAACACTAATGAATCACTCAATGTAGTTTAATAAAGGAATAAGATTGCCAGCTAGCAAATAACTGAATTTTAAATTTGGTTTGGAAGTTTTAGGTCTAGTTGTTTTCCTATTAAAACCTGATCCTCCTGGTCTTCCTTGATGCAAATTCATCAATGATGTCACCATAAGAAATCTGCTTAGAAACCGCATGGTTAATGCTGATGACAGCAAGACCACTAAGGCGGTCTTGCATCATGGTGGATCTCAGGTAAGTCTTGATGAGCTTGAGCTTGGAAAAGCTCCTCTCCGCTCCAGCCACTGTCATCGGAAGGGTGACAGCAACACTGAGGGCGACCCAGAGGTTGATATAGATCTCTGTGAGCTGCTTTTCATAGATAAACGTCAGCAGCTGAAGTGCTGTCATGCTCGTAGATGGCAGTTCAGGCAAATTCTTTAATTCCTGTGCCAACTTCCTACAATCTAGATCAGAATGTCCTCGACAGCTTAAAGTGTTGCTGAGGGTTTCTGATTGCTCTGTCATCTCCTCATTTGATAAGTTTTGGAAGTTTGAGAGCACTCCAAACTTGTCTCTCACTTCTCCCAAGGTCTGCAATCTTTCCTGAAGTAATGAGATAGCAGCATCCACCACCACATTGAAAAAGGTCACCTCCAAATTTTTAAATGCGTCATTGATGAGCTCATCAAGGGACTCATAGGAGAAGTGCCGCTTTGTGGACCTCAGCCTCTTTTGCTGGAGAACAGCTTCCACATTCATGTCTTCGCACATGTCTATGGCTGAGGTTTGTGCAGCCACAAAGCCTGTTGTTCTGTAAGTGCTGAGAGTTGTTTCAGTCTTCCTTAGCAGATTGACAACCACATCCAACTGCATTGAGGGAGACTGGATTAGTTTGCTGACTTGCTGTATGTAGCTTAGGATGTCATACCATACCACAGTGCAGATTGAAAACCGGTATGACCTTATCTACTCTGCCAAAGACTGGGCCTCAATCTTTACCATAGGGTCAGTGGTTTGACCCCCTCACCTCAATGAGTGCCTCTCTCACTGATGCTGCTTGGTACCTTACTGGCTCAATACTCTTCACCTGCTTTCCCACCTTGTCTCTGACCATGATTTTAAAGTCAAGTTAACATGGTTCTTCAGGATAGCCCATCTTTGTGTAAAAGCGGAGAACAGGGTGTAGAGCTTCTGCAAGATGCCAAAATAGCTAGTGGCATCTGTGGAGGTTTTACCAGCACCAGCTACCACCAGATTTAATGTATGAGCCCCACATGGCACAAATAGAGCCCGTGGATTCTTTCCCAGCAGCCTGGCTTGGACTCCCTTGTTTATGCCCCTCATGTTGGCTCTGTTGTCATACAACTGTCCTCTGCAGTCGTCAAAGGGAATGTTTAGGTCCTCTAGTCTCTTTAAAATTAGGGACGACAAACTTTGGCCAGTTGACTCCTCTGCCTCCAGGAACCCCATGAAATGTTCCTTTACTTGGGGTTTATCATCCAGTGAAACAATCCTGATTATCACTGACATTTGTTCTGTATGACTAACATCTGGGTTGCAATCTAAAATGATAGAAAAGTACTTTGATTGCTTGATCTCCTGCACCATTGTATGAATGATCTTGGTACTGATGGAGTCAATCAGTTCGTTTTGATAGATAGCTGGTGTGACTTGCTAATCCACTTTCCACCCTGTGAATATGATCTTTCATTACTTGGTAAAATTTTGCCATGAGCTCAACCTCTTTTAACCCTATATGGACAACTGCTACAAATTTCTAACCTTTCATATACACGCATTTATAATTTAACCCTACAGAAAATTCTGTCCATAGAGGGTTAAGAAGTTCCCGTTTGATGGCGTGTGCAGTGTTACTGTGTGCCCCCTCAGTGCCATATTCCTTACTGCCAGAGACTGTACTATGGCAACCAGCCGCACCAGAACATCTCTCCACCGCTTCCTTTCAGCCTCAAGGAGTGCCATCTCTTTTTTGTCAATGGTTTCCCCTTATATAATCCGCACCGCCTTTTCTTTCCATGTTGTCAAGTGTTTTAAGTGTTCTGGCGTGTTTTCATGAGAATTGAGCAAGGTGGTTGCATTCTTCCAGTCGTTAAGTCCTCCCTTTATTAAGGAAAAGTCTTTTGTTGAGAACAGCTTGCAGCAGAAGCAGAAGAGGCTGTTGTTTTTCCGTGAATACATCAGCCAACTTCTCTTCATTTTCTCTCCGTTTACCAAGATTCTATTGAAGTATTGGTGGCGGCATTTTCTTCCATCCTCTCTCCTAGGAAAGATGAAGTCAGGTGTTACCTAGTGTGTTCCTCGCCTAACAAATTCTGTCCTCATCTTATCATTGAGGACAGAAGGCCATTCAGCAGGATTAATTGGTTCTGTATCTGTTTGGATGGGCGGAATCGATGTGCCGTGATCAACAGGTTCAGCACAGGAGGATCCCTCAGGTGCATCTGAAAGGATATAGAGCAGATGAGAATCAATTTATTTATTTACAGATGCTTATCATGGGTTAAACATAATCATTCTCATGTTTATGATTAGTACAACTTCACCTAGATTTGTGTCCTTGGTTTTTAGTATTAACTATTATATCATTTGAAATATAAACACGTCCTTTGTAACTCTGTTATGCTTTTTCCCCAATTCATTTATTTACATTATGCTTATGATAGGTTAAACATGATTCATATGATGATTGTGTCATTTTATACAAGCTAACCAACTTAGCTCTCCTTGTTATCAGACAAGAGGATATATAGTAATTTAATACTGGTAATATGATACTAATATTTATGCTACCGTCTTGTACATACCTAAAGAAAGTGGCAGGGTAGAGAGGGTAGTTCATGTACCTTCATCTGAGGAAACTAGCGCAGCAGAAGTAGAGGTGGAAGTAGATGGCCCTTCATCCACAGACATCCCAGTTTTAGCAGAGGAGGGTCCTCCAGGATATTTTAGAAGTGCATCTGAAACGATATAAATAAATGTTATCATGCGAAGCAAACATGATGACACCCAGTTGCTTCTGTCATTGTAAATAACTTATTACTGCCACATGCCATTTATTTTATTTGGGGTTTATATTTATTTATTGTGTATTTTCCAGATTATTGTCACTTTTTGTTAAAGAAAAGTATAATTCAATGAAAAATTAAATCATTCGAATATTTATATAACCTTGGGAATTCTGGAGAAATTTTGTTGGGTGTGTTTGGAATAATTAAAAATGTAGAGTGGTCACACTGATAAGTACATGTTAATAGCAGCAGAAATCTAGTGAAGGCCCAATACTAAAACTAAACGCCTATAAACCTTACACCTAACCATAAAGTGTAGGTTATGGTGAGGGTGAGGGTTTTAAACTAAAAACCCAAAATCTGACAACACAAACATGAAGCAGACAAATTTTAGAAGTCATTTCAGCAAAAAAAAAAAAATTGATGATTTTTGCCTAAAATAGCGGATTGCCCACTTAAAGTAGCAAACTTATCTTGATTTTATGGTTTAAAAAAGTAACGTTAGATATAAAAATGAAACTTAAATAAAATGTTCATGATATACCTCTACTTTTCGATTGCATCTCCTCTTCCTCTTTTCTTCTCTTTCTTCCCTGTGCACCTGACGGCTTTGTCCTCTTCAACATGATGCTCGGCCAGACACGACTCACTGTAAACTAGAACACATACGAAATTGTGGAGTAGAGAAAAATCCGTCGTTAGCTACACTCTAATTTACTCTGCTTGATTTTACTAATTATAAACAGCTTTAACTTATACCTATTTCAATGCTTGTTTATTTTAATGAAATAACTTTTAATTTAGTTTTATAAATTGATTTTTACAAGCAAAATCGATACCTATCACCAAGGATAAATATCTATCTCCAACCGGGGTTGGTGAGACTGTGAGTTGGTAAATTTCTCGAGCCCTGGACTGGAGCCTGTTTGAAAAAAACAAAAAACGGGCGTGCTATGTCGCCCCCGCCACCAATTGGCGTCCTAGGCGGCTGCCTATATCGCCTATGCCACTGTATGTACACGGGGGTTTAACCCTTTCAATCATACAAATTGTCATTTTCCTCAGTAGAACAACCAACTCCATGTTTTAGGGGGGTGGCAGACCAAACATATCTCAAGCTTTTTCAATTAACACCCCTCCCTATTTGGGGAGATTTTATAATCATGTCGCTGACGAATCATATTGCAACTTCACCGTCTTCACGCGCATACTCTTTCAAAAACTAGGGTTAGACGAAGGCTTGGACTAGGCTAACCTGCTTAGTTAAATTTGCAAAACTAGAACAATTTCAGAGTACTTTACAGCTGGTATCGATATTAATGTTTACATCATGGCAGAAGCAATGCGATCAACCATTGGTTCTATGTTAAGAGGCATAGAGAGGTAGGTTGTCTTGGTTAAGATGTAACTTCAAATAAAGTTAGGTAGCATAGGCCCTAGTTTCAGGTTGGGTGGCCATTATTCAAACACTGAAAAAGGAGGTCGCATTTATGGAAATTTTGGATATCTTAATGGTAAATATTCGTTTTAACACATGACCTGGACTTTGGCATGAAAATGGTTTTTCTGGTGTATTTCACTGTGTTTTGTTCGAATCTAACCTTCATTTCTTGTGCAAATGAGCGGTTATGGAGATATGACCCCCTCCCCCCTCTCAAACCTGCAATTTTGAAGTCCCTGGAAGTGGGCAGGGCTTTGAAGTAGAGGGAAATTGTGGGGTAAAAGAGGTGGTGCTCCTAGCCATAGTTGCATTACCAAACCTAAAAGACCCAACTGAACAACCTAACTTCGTGTTCCTATCCAGGTGCTTTGTATCCCAGACCCACCTGTGAATATACTTGAAAGTCAGAAATGCACAAATAACTGAAATACACTGGAAAAAGACCATTTTCATGCCAAAAACCATGTTACCTGGATGTAATTAATAAAAAAAATAAATACTCCATGCTGCTGAAATATCTTAACAGTGGCTTTGTTGTTATTGAAACATCGCTTATGACATTGTAATAGAAGTCACAACCAGTACACACAATGGCCATGATGAATTTGAATTTGGAGCTCAATGTCTTTCCTGGAAAAATGCATCTATGCATGTGCGTGAAATTTATTTGGTATTATTCTACTATTACACCAATCTAACATCCAGCAATTATTATATGTTCATTAAGTAGATTTTTTAATTCTAAGACACTTTCCTTCTATAGCGTTTCCGTCGCAAATGCTTCATTTTCAAGATATAAACATTTTTTTGGTGTGTATCTAGTGTGTGTTTGTACGATCGTTTGTGTGTTTGTACGATCGTTTGTGTGTTTGTACGATCGTTTGTGTGTTTGTACGATCGTTTGTACGTTCATTTTGCTCCATCCATTTTGAACTTGAATTACTTTCATACCGGAATGGAATACTCATTCCACTCATTCAGAAGTATATTAGGCCTGGCTCTGTGATTTATAGTGATTCCTGGGCTACCTACAAGACTATAAGTGATTTAGGTTAGGATAGGTAGGTTAGGTCAATTTTGAAGGGGAAATTTGTTTTTCCTATGTTTTAAACGAATCTGACCTTCAAAACCGTCGGAAATGACTCATTTTAGATTGCCAGCTGGGGGGAGGGGGGGTTATCTAAAAAATGAGTCATTTCCGATGGTTTTCAAAACACATAAAAAACCATAGGAAAAACATAAATTTCACCTCGAAAAGGAGACGGTTGTAATACTGTACATTTACCATTTATTTTAATCAATCCAAAAACTGCTTATATCTTTGTTAATATCATTTTGCATAAGAAATATCATAGAAGAAAATATAGTGGAACCTCAACTTACGAACGCCTCTATTTACGACCAAATTGACATACGAACATACGCCCGGCGCTTCGATTACGAGTGGATCTCTCGCATATTTGCTCTATGATTTTTCGTTTATTGCTTTATCTCTTGCATATTTGCTCCGTGATTTTTTGTTTATTGCTTTATCTCTCGTATATTTGCTCCGTGATTTTTCGTTTATTGCTTTATCTCTCGCATATTTGCTCGGTGATTTTTCGTTTATTGTTTTAATAAGCCCTTCATTATGGCTCCCAAGAAAGTGAAGTATGATAGTGGTAGTGAAAAAAGAAAACTTAAAATAACCATTGAATTAAAGAGACAGAAAAGAGACAAAACCCCTGAAGGACAGGTGCCCAGTATTCTTATGGAAGGGGACTCTCCTTCCAAACAGTAATTTCCCTCCCCCTTCCTTTCCTCATCACCATCCACTCATGCCAGCGATTATCCTCCACAAAGGTACAGTAAAATTATACAGCTTATTAAATTTAGTATAATTTTTCTCTTATATTTTCTCTATAAACTCTTACAAAGCATTAAAAGTACAGTTATCTGGGGCGCTGGAATGGATTAATTAAATTTACATTAATTTCAATGGAAGAAATGGATTCGATTTACGATTAATTCGAGGTGTGAACAGGGTCTCGGAATGAATTAAATTCGTAAGTCGAGGTTCCACTGTAGATTGATTTAAATCTACACAAGACAAACCTATTGTCATCCCAAAGTCCAGGTCATGTGCTAAAATGAATATTAACCATCCTTGCTTTTATGGTCTTAAATTCTAAGTTAATATGCGGCAAATAGCCCCACCTCTGGGTCATTCTCTGTCAGATCAACCAGTGCCTAACACCCTCATCTCTCAGATTTTGCTGAAATTTGGTTTATAGGGAGTTTGTGGGCCCTGAATCCATTTCTGAAATTATAAGGTCAATCCGACCAACGGTTCAAGAGATATGACCTCGGGAAATTTGAGGTCACTTGCGAGGTCACTAACATTTGGCGACCCATAACGTGGGTAATAATGGTCACAATTATATAAAAGTATATATATTTAGAATCAGAAAACGACAAGGAATCCAAATATGCAAGTTTTAGAACTCTAGGTTGAAAAATAAAAAAGTTACACTATAACCAAAATTTGAGGTCACGATTTGACCTCTGGGGTATCAAATGAATTTTTTTTTAAATGTAAAAAATGAAGGCATAGGCATTGGCTATTAGAATCAGCAAAAAAAAGTTTGTTTGTTAGTATTTTTCATGTAACTAACATATAAGTGAACACCATATTCATAAGTTGTGCGTCAATTCTACCTATTTTTTCACACTTAAGCTCATAATTTGACCTATAGAAATTAAAATTACATTTTTTTATAGATATAAAAACAAAGGCAAAAAATGTAAAATTGTATTTCACTGCTAATCTACACTGGCAATAATAGTTATAATAGTGAAAGGGGAAGACCTACTTAGAGGATTCATGTGCTAGCCTAATACAATTTTTGCATGCTCGATGCTCTCATCAATTTCTTTTTGTGGAAAAATGTATTGAATTCTGCTGCCTCCTCTTAGGGTAGGACAACTCATTACAGTTAATATATGATGTCCTAGCACTGCACATGAATCCTTGTTTGATGGATAATAATATGCACTTGATCCTGATGACCCAGAGGGATGTAGAAAGTTCACAGTGAAATCATCAAACTCTTCACAATATTCCTCCACAATTCCATACCAAACTTGCATGTCATAAATGCAGCCAACATACTCTCCTGGTTTGACACATTTTAGGTTACCAAGCATTGCAGGTTCATTAGTAAAATGACTTTTCCTTATTCTTTTCTTTTCTCCAATGCCACTTGAAATGGGATACACCATCAGTTCTTCCTTGTTTAGGGGAACAAATCTATGATATTTGAGTTCCAGGAATAGCCCTACTATCCTTGAATCGATGTTCCAACCGTTCTTCTGCATCTTTCAAATCAACTGTAGTTACAAAGAAAAAATTTATCTTCTTGCTCAAGTTTTCTTCACAAAACTGAAACATGTGTTCTGGTGTAAGAATTTGCCTCTCTGTAGTTCTCTGCAAACTGGCACGAGCAGTAGCTCTTTTCACTGTTCCTCCAATCCCATCACATGCATTTTTGCCATGGGATGTAGCAAAGAAGTGCCATTCACAAGACAGACCAAAATCCTCTTCATGGTAACAGAGATTTGTGAAGTTGTATCTATTCTTATATTGGCCAGCACATCCATCTGAGAAATAGTGCACCTTCTTCAATTGTGGGCATCTGAATTTAACATATGTCATAAGCTTCAATATGAATGAGTAAACCATTATAGTGTTGTGTTTTAGTGATGCAGATAAGAAACAGACACTAAAATGGCTAAGTTCCTGGTCTGCAGATGATCTATAATAGATGACAAAAGGGTGAACTGTACACTGTGAATTGTCCCAGTGAAACCCTTGGGCAGCATCCTGGACAATGAAAGAATAATTCTCGGAGAAATCACCTACTATAACTACCTCGCTCTGAGGTGGTAGTGTTTCTTTCAACTGCTTGAAGTACTGTGATTGTTGCTGAGCAACAAAGTGATGACGAACCATGCGGGATATTTTCATGCTTAGGGATGATAAGTATTCATGAAGTGGCTCCACCTTATCAACCATTGTACAACGGTCAACAGTCACCCATTGCTTGTAAGATATTTCATTTGGAGCTGATTTCACAATGTCAAGTAACTCAAGAAAATCCAGGACACCCTCTTCTCTTGGGCAATCATTGCAAAGTTGCATCATGCAAGTCTCTCTTTCTGTACTGCAGACACTGTAATCCATAAGATCCTTGTATGAAAGACCTCTTTCTCCCAATGCAGCCAGCTGCAATTTTGGATTTTGATGGTATGTGCAGACACAGACAGAATGAGTCCCACCACTACCGGCAAGCACACAATATGATGGCCGTAATTTTGCAAATGTGGAAAATCCTATTTTGGGATTCTTTTCATCATTTTTATATACAGTATTCCCTCGAATATCGCGGGGGTTACGTTCCAGAACCCCCCGCGATAGGTGAAAATCCGCGAAGTAGAAATGATATGTTTATTACGTATTTTACGCCTTTATAAACCCTCCCCGCACTCTTATAAACCTTTCCCACGCTCTTATAAACACTTTCTACACTCGGAGTATGAAAGAGACTAACAGTATTTTAAAAAGAAAACATTTGTATATACAGTATTTTTTAATAATTTTACCAACATTAAAATTTTGTATGGGTACTCACCAGCGAAGATACTAAAACTTGAATGATGACGATGAATTAGCTGTGCAGTACTGAACGATGAAGGTGATGACGATGATGAGATGAATGTACTGCACAGCAAAGAAGAGCATTACATCTCTTCTAAATGAATAACACGTGGAAGCGAACTGAGCAAGGCAAGATGCTGAATGCTTCGGTAGGCTGCAGATCGAGATGAGATGAATGCTAAGCCAATCAGCGCCCAGGATACTGAACAGCGTGCTCTGATTGGTCGCGTCTCATCCATCGGCCAATGGTGTGCCATGTACGGTATCATATAGGCAAAGTAGCTCAAGCAGCACAAGCTTCGCTGGTTTTCCTATCTCGCGGTTCTTTGTCAACTCAATTAGAGTACGTATTTTATTTTGGCTAGAAAAAACCGCGATGTACCGAGTCCGCGAAATGTGAACCGCGATATGGCGAGGGACTACTGTAGTTCAAACATCTCTCTTAAATTCACGAGGACCAATCGTTTTTGCACCTTCAGCACTGATAACTTTCACGCAATCCTTTTGGCCAGGACACATACGACTAACCTCTTCTGACTCATAGAATCTTCTAACTATATCTTTGTGTTCTTCAGATATCACTTTTCCTTTGCTCATTAGTGGAATCTTCGGAAGGATTCCATGTTCTGATTTAAGTGAATGGCTTCTTTTCACCATGTATGTTGTAGTTTGAAAGAAACTAGCTGTTTTTTCAATTGTGTATGGTGAGTGTCAATATTTGTAGTTTGTGATGGTGACATTTGCTCTCCAGGAATGACTGTTTCAATTCATTCATTAATTTGTCTAGATGTTTTTCAGATTTAGTTTCAGGTTTTGAAGTATCACTTACCTCCTCGGTAATTTGAACACCATAACTGAGTTCTAGCCTCTCCTTCAGGTGTTTCTGAGCAGATGATAGCTTACCACGAGCCTTGCGCTTTTTCTGGCTTAATGACAGCCCTTCTGAAAAGAACAGAAAAAAAGGTTTCACACACCTGAATATTAGTAATTAAATATTAATTATAGTACCTTAAATGCTATATAATTGGCTATATAGTAGATCAAACAGACCTTGTAGTAAAGTATAAGTTATTATATTAATTTATTACTTACTTTTTTTAACTGGTGTTTGGTCCAGAAATGCTAGAACTGGTTCAACTGAAGTTGAAGGATTTTCCTTTATCAAGCAATCACTGTCATTGTCCAGATCTTGAATTGAAGAGATGTTACTCAAGCCACTGATAGTAGATGATTCATTTGAATCCTGCTCAGACTCGTTGTTTTCAGTGGTACTAAGTATAGTGGGGTTTTTCATTATCAGTGTCCAGCAGTTCACACACAACAATGAGTCTTTTTTCACTCTTCCAGCACATTTTTCAACAAGTACATCAGTCACTCTTCTAAGATTGATTGTTATGCGTTTCTTGTGTTTTTGAATAGGGTTTTGGCAGTATTTCAAGTGCCGAACCATTGTATTTTGATCTGTAAAGATATAGGATTTACAATTAGGTAATATATTTTTTTTAGAAAATATAGCTATACACACTTAATATTTTAGGCCTTGATAGTCTCTGAGGCTCGTTAAAACACCATACCCACCAGCCACCCACAGTGCTGGCTGGAACTGTACTAACCTGTAGACAAGGAATTTTGCAACTATCTGTGTTGATTCTGCACTTAGACAAGTAGCAACATGTTTCAACAGGTTTGTTTAGGCTACATGTGAGCTTAGTCTTCCCCTTTCACTATTATAACTATTATTGCCAGTGTAGATTAGCAGTGAAATACAATTTTTATTAAATTCTTGGAGCTTGAGGTCAAATTGATAGCTAAGATATAAAAATTCCTTGAAATGACAAGCAATTTATAAATATGGTGTTCACTTATAAGTTAGTTACATGAAAAGTACCAACATAAACAAACTTTTTATGATTGTTTCTATTAGTCAATAACTGACTTTGTTTTTTATATCTATAAAAAATGTAATTTTAATTTCTATAGGTCAAATTATGAGCTTAAGTGTGAAAAAATAGGTAGAATTGACGCACAACTTATGAATATGGTGTTCACTTATATGTTAGTTACATGAAAAATACTAACAAACAAACTTTTTTTTTGCTGATTCTAATAGCCAATGCCTATGCCTTCATTTTTTACATTTAAAAAAATATTCTCATTTGATACCCCAGAGGTCAAATCGTGACCTCAAATTTTGGTTACAGTGTAACTTTTTTATTTTTCAACCTAGAGTTCTAAAACTTGCATATTTGGATTCCTTGTCATTTTCTGATTCTAAATATATATACTTTTATATAATTATGACAATTATTACCCAAGTTATGGCTCGCCAAATGTTAGTAACCTCGCGAGTGACCTCAAATTGCCCGAGGTCATATCTATTGAACCGTTGGTCGGATTGACCTTATAATTTCAGAAATGGATTCAGGGCTCACAAACACCCTATAAACCAAATTTCAGCAAAATATGAGATATGAGGGTGTTAATTTCAATTTTTTTTGGTTGATCTGACAGAGAATGACACCTCTACTTTTGGTATGAAAGTTAGTTATTAGGGTGTGTTTTTGTGTGCTTTCCTCAGAAATGCCACTCATTTGCCCCACATTTAATTGAAAGCAGGGTTGTGGAGTCGGTCCAAAATTTTCTGACTCCGACTCCGACTCCACACATTGTCAAAAATTCGACTCCGACTCCGACTCCGACTCCACACATTGTAAAAAATCTAAAAATCCGACTCCGACTCCTCACATTTTAAATATACGACTCCGACTCCTCTAGTGTTTCACTTTATAATTATCATAATAATAAGACATTTCATCACCACCACACTAAGTGTGAAATTTTATATTTTATATTTAAATAAATATTAATTGTATATTCTGAAAATGTAAAAAAAAAATATTAAAAAAACTTAATCTAGGGGCTGGGCTATCAATGAATAAGGTTTATTGACCAAAAAAACTAAATAACCTAAATGTTAGTATTTAGGATTTAGAAATTAAAGGTGACACAGGACACAGAAATTGGAGTCGGAGTCGGAAGTTTTTTACCGACTCCGACTCCGCCCTGAAACGTGCGACTCCACGACTCCGACTCCACGACTCCGACTCCACGACTCCGACTCCACGACTCCGACTCCACAACCCTGATTGAAAGTACGAAAAAATATATTTTTTTCATTTTATTTTTAAGTAAACATGGGGCAAATGAGTAGCTTTTTTGGTTATTATTCGTTTTTTGACCCAGTCACACCCAGCTATAACAGCAATATATATTGAATAACCAATCAAAACTGAATAAGAAAATATATATTTATCTTGTGCAAATTTGTATAAAATGTGTTTTTTCATTAAAATATATTTCTATTTTTGGTGTTTTTTCAATATATATATATCTACTATTTGGTGAATATTTCTTATTTTTGGTGATTCTGGCTACTTCTGCGTAATTCAATTTGTCCTGTTTTACAAATAAATAATTTTTAGCAATTTTTCGTCTGTTCAGTTCAGTTTTTTTGTGACGAAGTATGACATGTCAGTTATGCATATTTGATTTTGAAGACGTGATCCGCCATATTGCCCTCGATGAAGACAAGAGTTTAGACCCTTTTTCAATCACGGAATAATTAAGATATCCGTGAACTGCCCTAAATGCAATAGTACTTGTATTTTAAAAAAAGACTAGGTCTTTAGGTGCCGTAAAAAAATCTTAAAAATAAACGTGTCTCGTTTCAGTTTAAGGGTAGGCGAAATTTAGCGGACTACCCATGCAAGGTTGGCACATGTTATTACATTATCATTTGTATAATTTAGGTCTCAGGGGTATGGGGGTGGAGCCTCTGTAAAGATCACGCATCATAAATTGATCGGTCCTAATGTTTTGTGGACAGTTCAGTACGTGACCGGTTAGGTTAACTGTACGCCCTTGATGATTGGTTAGGTTGTCATGATATTTTTGTTTAAATTCATTAGTTTAAACGAAAATGACTGAGTGTAAACTTTTCTGGTTAATTTTGAGGTGTTTTGTACGAAACTGCCATCCATTTCCTGTGCAAATGCGTAGTTTTCAAGATGATGATATCTCGAAAACTACGCATTTGCACAGGAAACGGATGGCAGATTCGTGCAGTACACCTTAAAATTGACCAGAAAAGTTGGCTCTCATTATAAAATGAGACTGGGTCAAAAAATGAATAATTACCAAAATATATATTATCTTGTGTAAATTTGTATAAAATATACTTTTTTATAAAAAAAATATTTCTACTTTCTAATATGTATGTATATAAATTTTGGTTAATTTGTTTATTTTGGTTACCTTTTTTTTGGAGATTTTCATTCAACTATAGGGGTCATTCCATGTCAACTCAGCCACAAAATGGCACTTTTTGCACTCGCCCCTTTCAATTTTGCTCATACTTGGCACAATAGCAGATATACATGCCAAACTTAAATTCCCAAATTATTAGAGCTGACTGACCTTTGGTTACTGAGATACAAGGTCACAAATTTGTGACATTTTGACCTTTTTTGCGTTAAATGACTATTTTCAAAACGGTGTAACTAAAAAACTATTAAAGCTAGAGCATTGATTTTGGTCTCATTTTAAAGCTCTTTAGTAGCCCCTTGTTTATTGTCTCTTGTTAAATATCTGGGTCATTCTCTGTCAGATCAACCAGTGCCTAACACCCTCATCTCTCAGATTTTGCTGAAATTTGGTTTATAGGGAGTTTGTGGGCCCTGAATCCATTTCTGAAATTATAAGGTCAATCCGACCAACGGTTCAAGAGATATGACCTCGGGAAATTTGAGGTCACTAACATTTGGCGACCCATAACTTGGGTAATAATGGTCACAATTATATAAAAGTATATATATTTAGAATCAGAAAATGACAAGGAATCCAAATATGCAAGTTTTAGAACTCTAGGTTGAAAAATAAAAAGTTACACTGTAACCAAAATTTGAGGTCACGATTTGACCTCTGGGGTATCAAATGAGAATTTTTTTTTTAAATGTAAAAAATGAAGGCATAGGCATTGGCTATTAGAATCAGCAAAAAAAAGTTTGTTTATGTTAGTATTTTTCATGTAACTAACATATAAGTGAACACCATATTCATAAGTTATGCGTCAATTCTACCTATTTTTTCACACTTAAGCTCATAATTTGACCTATAGAAATTAAAATTACATTTTTTTATAGATATAAAAACAAAGGCAAAAAATGTAAAATTGTATTTCACTGCTAATCTACACTGGCCATAATAGTTATAATAGTGAAAGGGGAAGACCTACTTAGAGGATTCATGTGCTAGCCTAATACAATTTTTGCATGCTCGATGTTCTCATCAATTTCTTTTTGTGGAAAAATGTATTGAATTCTGCTGCCTCCTCTTAGGGTAGGACAACTCATTACAGTTAATATATGATGTCCTGGCACTGCACATGAATCCTTGTTTGATGGATAATAATATGCACTTGATCCTGATGACCCAGAGGGATGTAGAAAGTTCACAGTGAAATCATCAAACTCTTCACAATATTCCTCCACAATTCCATACCAAACTTGCATGTCATAAATGCAGCCAACATACTCTCCTGGTTTGACACATTTTAGGTTACCAAGCATTGCAGGTTCATTAGTAAAATGACTTTTCCTTATTCTTTTCTTTTCTCCAATGCCACTTGAAATGGGATACACCATCAGTTCTTCCTTGTTTAGGGGAACAAATCTATGATATTTCTGAGTTCCAGGAATAGCCCTACTATCCTTGAATCGATGTTCCAACCGTTCTTCTGCATCTTTCAAATCAGCTGTAGTTACAAAGAAAAAATTTATCTTCTTGCTCAAGTTTTCTTCACAAAACTGAAACATGTGTTCTGGTGTAAGAATTTGCCTCTCTGTAGTTCTCTGCAAACTGGCACGAGCAGTAGCTCTTTTCACTGTTCCTCCAATCCCATCACATGCATTTTTGCCATGGGATGTAGCAAAGAAGTGCCATTCACAAGACAGACCAAAATCCTCTTCATGGTACGGTAACAGAGATTTGTGAAGTTGTATCTGTTCTTATATTGGCCAGCACATCCATCTGAGAAATAGTGCACCTTCTTCAATTGTGGGCATCTGAATTTAACATATGTCATAAGCTTCAATATGAATGAGTAAACCATTATAGTGTTGTGTTTTAGTGATGCAGATAAGAAACAGACACTAAAATGGCTAAGTTCCTGGTCTGCAGATGATCTATAATAGATGACAAAAGGGTGAACTGTACACTGTGAATTGTCCCAGTGAAACCCTTGGGCAGCATCCTGGACAATGAAAGAATAATTCTCAGAGAAATCACCTACTATAACTACCTCGCTCTGAGGTGGTAGTGTTTCTTTCAACTGCTTGAAGTACTGTGATTGTTGCTGAGCAACAAAGTGATGACGAACCATGCGGGATATTTTCATGCTTAGGGATGATAAGTATTCATGAAGTGGCTCCACCTTATCAACCATTGTACAACGGTCAACAGTCACCCATTGCTTGTAAGATATTTCATTTGGAGCTGATTTCACATTGTCAAGTAACTCAAGAAAATCCAGGACACCCTCTTCTCTTGGGCAATCATTGCAAAGTTGCATCATGCAAGTCTCTCTTTCTGTACTGCAGACACTGTAATCCATAAGATCCTTGTATGAAAGACCTCTTTCTCCCAATGCAGCCAGCTGCAATTTTGGATTTTGATGGTATGTGCAGACACAGACAGAATGAGTCCCACCACTACCGGCAAGCACACAATATGATGGCCGTAATTTTGCAAATGTGGAAAATCCTATTTTGGGATTCTTTTCATCATTTTTATATAGTTCAAACATCTCTCTTAAATTCCCGAGGACCAATCGTTTTTGCACCTTCATTGCACCTTCATTGCACCTTCAGCACTGATAACTTTCACGCAATCCTTTTGGCCAGGACACATACGACTAACCTCTTCTGACTCATAGAATCTTCTAACTATATCTTTGTGTTCTTCAGATATCACTTTTCCTTTGCTCATTAGTGGAATCTTCGGAAGGATTCCATGTTCTGATTTAAGTGAACGGCTTCTTTTCACCATGTATGTTGTAGTTTGAAAGAAACTAGCTGTTTTTTCAATTGTGTATGGTGAGTGTCAATATTTGTAGTTTGTGATGGTGACATTTGCTCTCCAGGAATGACTGTTTCAATTCATTCATTAATTTGTCTAGATGTTTTTCAGATTTAGTTTCAGGTTTTGAAGTATCACTTACCTCCTCGGTAATTTGAACACCATAACTGAGTTCTAGCCTCTCCTTCAGGTGTTTCTGAGCAGATGATAGCTTACCACGAGCCTTGCGCTTTTTCTGGCTTAATGACAGCCCTTCTGAAAAGAACAGAAAAAAAGGTTTCACACACCTGAATATTAGTAATTAAATATTAATTATAGTACCTTAAATGCTATATAATTGGCTATATAGTAGATCAAACAGACCTTGTAGTAAAGTATAAGTTATTATATTAATTTATTACTTACTTTTTTTAACTGGTGTTTGGTCCAGAAATGCTAGAACTGGTTCAACTGAAGTTGAAGGATTTTCCTTTATCAAGCAATCACTGTCATTGTCCAGATCTTGAATTGAAGAGATGTTACTCAAGCCACTGATAGTAGATGATTCATTTGAATCCTGCTCAGACTCGTTGTTTTCAGTGGTACTAAGTATAGTGGGGTTTTTCATTATCAGTGTCCAGCAGTTCACACACAACAATGAGTCTTTTTTCACTCTTCCAGCACATTTTTCAACAAGTACATCAGTCACTTTTCTAAGATTGATTGTTATGCGTTTCTTGTGTTTTTGAATAGGGTTTTGGCAGTATTTCAAGTGCCGAACCATTGTATTTTGATCTGTAAAGATATAGGATTTACAATTAGGTAATATATTTTTTTTAGAAAATATATAGCTATACACACTTAATATTTTAGGCCTTGATAGTCTCTGAGGCTCGTTAAAACACCATACCCACCAGCCACCCACAGTGCTGGCTGGAACTGTACTAACCTGTAGACAAGGAATTTTGCAACTATCTGTGTTGATTCTGCACTTAGACAAGTAGCAACATGTTTCAACAGGTTTGTTTAGGCTACATGTGAGCTTAGTCTTCCCCTTTCACTATTATAACTATTATTGCCAGTGTAGATTAGCAGTGAAATACAATTTTTATTAAATTCTTGGAGCTTGAGGTCAAATTGATAGCTAAGATATAAAAATTCCTTGAAATGACAAGCAATTTATAAATATGGTGTTCACTTATAAGTTAGTTACATGAAAAGTACCAACATAAACAAACTTTTTATGATTGTTTCTATTAGTCAATAACTGACTTTGTTTTTTATATCTATAAAAAATGTAATTTTAATTTCTATAGGTCAAATTATGAGCTTAAGTGTGAAAAAATAGGTAGAATTGACGCACAACTTATGAATATGGTGTTCACTTATATGTTAGTTACATGAAAAATACTAACAAACAAACTTTTTTTTGCTGATTCTAATAGCCAATGCCTATGCCTTCATTTTTTACATTTAAAAAAAATATTCTCATTTGATACCCCAGAGGTCAAATCGTGACCTCAAATTTTGGTTACAGTGTAACTTTTTTATTTTTCAACCTAGAGTTCTAAAACTTGCATATTTGGATTCCTTGTCATTTTCTGATTCTAAATATATATACTTTTATATAATTATGACAATTATTACCCAAGTTATGGCTCGCCAAATGTTAGTAACCTCGCGAGTGACCTCAAATTGCCCGAGGTCATATCTATTGAACCGTTGGTCGGATTGACCTTATAATTTCAGAAATGGATTCAGGGCTCACAAACACCCTATAAACCAAATTTCAGCAAAATATGAGATATGAGGGTGTTAATTTCAATTTTTTTTGGTTGATCTGA
Organism: Bathynomus jamesi; assembly: GCA_023014485.1. Lineage (NCBI taxonomy): Eukaryota > Metazoa > Arthropoda > Malacostraca > Isopoda > Cirolanidae > Bathynomus > Bathynomus jamesi. The sequence goes on from JAJOZX010003911.1 coordinate 222,538, forward strand.
CAGAGAATGACACCTCTACTTTTGGTATGAAAGTTAGTTATTAGGGTGTGTTTTTGTGTGCTTTCCTCAGAAATGCCACTCATTTGCCCCACATTTAATTGAAAGCAGGGTTGTGGAGTCGGTCCAAAATTTTCTGACTCCGACTCCGACTCCGACTCCACACATTGTCAAAAATTCGACTCCGACTCCGACTCCACACATTGTAAAAAATCTAAAAATCCGACTCCGACTCCTCACATTTTAAATATACGACTCCGACTCCTCTAGTGTTTCACTTTATAATTATCATAATAATAAGACATTTCATCACCACCACACTAAGTGTGAAATTTTATATTTTATATTTAAATAAATATTAATTGTATATTCTGAAAATATAAAAAAAAAATATTAAAAAAACTTAATCTAGGGGCTGGGCTATCAATGAATAAGGTTTATTGACCAAAAAAACTAAATAACCTAAATGTTAGTATTTAGGATTTAGAAATTAAAGGTGACACAGGACACAGAAATTGGAGTCGGAGTCGGAAGTTTTTTACCGACTCCGACTCCGCCCTGAAACGTGCGACTCCACGACTCCGACTCCACGACTCCGACTCCATGACTCCGACTCATGACTCCACGACTCCATGACTCCACTCCGACTCCACGACGACTCCACGACTCCGACTCCACGACTCCGACTCCACGACTCCGACTCCACGACTCCGACTCCACGACTCCGACTCCACGACTCCGACTCCACGACTCCGACTCCACGACTCCGACTCCACAACCCTGATTGAAAGTACGAAAAAATATATTTTTTTCATTTTATTTTTAAGTAAACATGGGGCAAATGAGTAGCTTTTTTGGTTATTATTCGTTTTTTGACCCAGTCACACCCAGCTATAACAGCAATATATATTGAATAACCAATCAAAACTGAATAAGAAAATATATATATTATCTTGTGCAAATTTGTATAAAATGTGTTTTTTCATTAAAATATATTTCCTATTTTTGGTGTTTTTTCAATATATATATCTACTATTTGGTGAATATTTCTTATTTTTGGTGATTCTGGCTACTTCTGCGTAATTCAATTTGTCCTGTTTTACAAATAAATAATTTTTAGCAATTTTTCGTCTGTTCAGTTCAGTTTTTTTGTGACGAAGTATGACATGTCAGTTATGCATATTTGATTTTGAAGACGTGATCCGCCATATTGCCCTCGATGAAGACAAGAGTTTAGACCCTTTTTCAATCACGGAATAATTAAGATATCCGTGAACTGCCCTAAATGCAATAGTACTTGTATTTTAAAAAAAGACTAGGTCTTTAGGTGCCGTAAAAAAATCTTAAAAATAAACGTGTCTCGTTTCAGTTTAAGGGTAGGCGAAATTTAGCGGACTACCCATGCAAGGTTGGCACATGTTATTACATTATCATTTGTATAATTTAGGTCTCAGGGGTATGGGGGTGGAGCCTCCGTAAAGATCACGCATCATAAATTGATCGGTCCTAATGTTTTGTGGACAGTTCAGTACGTGAAACCGGTTAGGTTAACTGTACGCCCTTGATGATTGGTTAGGTTGTCATGATATTTTTGTTTAAATTCATTAGTTTAAACGAAAATGACTGAGTGTAAACTTTTCTGGTTAATTTTGAGGTGTTTTGTACGAAACTGCCATCCATTTCCTGTGCAAATGCGTAGTTTTCAAGATGATGATATCTCGAAAACTACGCATTTGCACAGGAAACGGATGGCAGATTCGTGCAGTACACCTTAAAATTGACCAGAAAAGTTGGCTCTCATTATAAAATGAGACTGGGTCAAAAAATGAATAATTACCAAAATATATATTATCTTGTGTAAATTTGTATAAAAATACTTTTTTATAAAAAAAATATTTCTACTTTCTAATATGTATGTATATAAATTTTGGTTAATTTGTTTATTTTGGTTACCTTTTTTTTGGAGATTTTCATTCAACTATAGGGGTCATTCCATGTCAACTCAGCCACAAAATGGCACTTTTTGCACTCGCCCCTTTCAATTTTGCTCATACTTGGCACAATAGCAGATATACATGCCAAACTTAAATTCCCAAATTATTAGAGCTGACTGACCTTTGGTTACTGAGATACAAGGTCACAAATTTGTGACATTTTGACCTTTTTTGCGTTAAATGACTATTTTCAAAACGGTGTAACTAAAAAACTATTAAAGCTAGAGCATTGATTTTGGTCTCATTTTAAAGCTCTTTAGTAGCCCCTTGTTTATTGTCTCTTGTTAAATATCTGGGTCATTCTCTGTCAGATCAACCAGTGCCTAACACCCTCATCTCTCAGATTTTGCTGAAATTTGGTTTATAGGGAGTTTGTGGGCCCTGAATCCATTTCTGAAATTATAAGGTCAATCCGACCAACGGTTCAAGAGATATGACCTCGGGAAATTTGAGGTCACTAACATTTGGCGACCCATAACTTGGGTAATAATGGTCACAATTATATAAAAGTATATATATTTAGAATCAGAAAATGACAAGGAATCCAAATATGCAAGTTTTAGAACTCTAGGTTGAAAAATAAAAAAGTTACACTGTAACCAAAATTTGAGGTCACGATTTGACCTCTGGGGTATCAAATGAGAATTTTTTTTTAAATGTAAAAAATGAAGGCATAGGCATTGGCTATTAGAATCAGCAAAAAAAAGTTTGTTTATGTTAGTATTTTTCATGTAACTAACATATAAGTGAACACCATATTCATAAGTTATGCGTCAATTCTACCTATTTTTTCACACTTAAGCTCATAATTTGACCTATAGAAATTAAAATTACATTTTTTTATAGATATAAAAACAAAGGCAAAAAATGTAAAATTGTATTTCACTGCTAATCTACACTGGCCATAATAGTTATAATAGTGAAAGGGGAAGACCTACTTAGAGGATTCATGTGCTAGCCTAATACAATTTTTGCATGCTCGATGTTCTCATCAATTTCTTTTTGTGGAAAAATGTATTGAATTCTGCTGCCTCCTCTTAGGGTAGGACAACTCATTACAGTTAATATATGATGTCCTGGCACTGCACATGAATCCTTGTTTGATGGATAATAATATGCACTTGATCCTGATGACCCAGAGGGATGTAGAAAGTTCACAGTGAAATCATCAAACTCTTCACAATTATTCCACAATTCCATACCAAACTTGCATGTCATAAATGCAGCCAACATACTCTCCTGGTTTGACACATTTTAGGTTACCAAGCATTGCAGGTTCATTAGTAAAATGACTTTTCCTTATTCTTTTCTTTTCTCCAATGCCACTTGAAATGGGATACACCATCAGTTCTTCCTTGTTTAGGGGAACAAATCTATGATATTTCTGAGTTCCAGGAATAGCCCTACTATCCTTGAATCGATGTTCCAACCGTTCTTCTGCATCTTTCAAATCAGCTGTAGTTACAAAGAAAAATTTATCTTCTTGCTCAAGTTTTCTTCACAAAACTGAAACATGTGTTCTGGTGTAAGAATTTGCCTCTCTGTAGTTCTCTGCAAACTGGCACGAGCAGTAGCTCTTTTCACTGTTCCTCCAATCCCATCACATGCATTTTTGCCATGGGATGTAGCAAAGAAGTGCCATTCACAAGACAGACCAAAATCCTCTTCATGGTACGGTAACAGAGATTTGTGAAGTTGTATCTGTTCTTATATTGGCCAGCACATCCATCTGAGAAATAGTGCACCTTCTTCAATTGTGGGCATCTGAATTTAACATATGTCATAAGCTTCAATATGAATGAGTAAACCATTATAGTGTTTGTGTTTTAGTGATGCAGATAAGAAACAGACACTAAATGGCTAAGTTCCTGGTCTGCAGATGATCTATAATAGATGACAAAAGGGTGAACTGTACACTGTGAATTGTCCCAGTGAAACCTTGGGCAGCATCCTGGACAATGAAAGAATAATTCTCAGAGAAATCACCTACTATAACTACCTCGCTCTGAGGTGGTAGTGTTTCTTTCAACTGCTTGAAGTACTGTGATTGTTGCTGAGCAACAAAGTGATGACGAACCATGCGGGATATTTTCATGCTTAGGGATGATAAGTATTCATGAAGTGGCTCCACCTTATCAACCATTGTACAACGGTCAACAGTCACCCATTGCTTGTAAGATATTTCATTTGGAGCTGATTTCACATTGTCAAGTAACTCAAGAAAATCCAGGACACCCTCTTCTCTTGGGCAATCATTGCAAAGTTGCATCATGCAAGTCTCTCTTTCTGTACTGCAGACACTGTAATCCATAAGATCCTTGTATGAAGACCTCTTTCTCCCAATGCAGCCAGCTGCAATTTTGGATTTTGATGGTATGTGCAGACACAGACAGAATGAGTCCCACACTACCGGCAAGCACACAATATGATGGCCGTAATTTTGCAAATGTGGAAAATCCTATTTGGGATTCTTTTCATCATTTTTATATAGTTCAAACTCTCTTAAATTCCCGAGGACCAATCGTTTTTGCACCTTCATTGCACCTTCATTGCACCTTCAGCACTGATAACTTTCACGCAATCCTTTTGGCCAGGACACATACGACTAACCTCTTCTGACTCATAGAATCTTCTAACTATATCTTTGTGTTCTTCAGATATCACTTTTCCTTTGCTCATTAGTGGAATCTTCGGAAGGATTCCATGTTCTGATTTAAGTGAACGGCTTCTTTTCACCATGTATGTTGTAGTTTGAAAGAAACTAGCTGTTTTTTCAATTGTGTATGGTGAGTGTCAATATTTGTAGTTTGTGATGGTGACATTTGCTCTCCAGGAATGACTGTTTCAATTCATTCATTAATTTGTCTAGATGTTTTTCAGATTTAGTTTCAGGTTTTGAAGTATCACTTACCTCCTCGGTAATTTGAACACCATAACTGAGTTCTAGCCTCTCCTTCAGGTGTTTCTGAGCAGATGATAGCTTACCACGAGCCTTGCGCTTTTTCTGGCTTAATGACAGCCCTTCTGAAAAGAACAGAAAAAAAGGTTTCACACACCTGAATATTAGTAATTAAATATTAATTATAGTACCTTAAATGCTATATAATTGGCTATATAGTAGATCAAACAGACCTTGTAGTAAAGTATAAGTTATTATATTAATTTATTACTTACTTTTTTTAACTGGTGTTTGGTCCAGAAATGCTAGAACTGGTTCAACTGAAGTTGAAGGATTTTCCTTTATCAAGCAATCACTGTCATTGTCCAGATCTTGAATTGAAGAGATGTTACTCAAGCCACTGATAGTAGATGATTCATTTGAATCCTGCTCAGACTCGTTGTTTTCAGTGGTACTAAGTATAGTGGGGTTTTTCATTATCAGTGTCCAGCAGTTCACACACAACAATGAGTCTTTTTTCACTCTTCCAGCACATTTTTCAACAAGTACATCAGTCACTTTTCTAAGATTGATTGTTATGCGTTTCTTGTGTTTTTGAATAGGGTTTTGGCAGTATTTCAAGTGCCGAACCATTGTATTTTGATCTGTAAAGATATAGGATTTACAATTAGGTAATATATTTTTTTGAAAATATATAGCTATACACACTTAATATTTTAGGCCTTGATAGTCTCTGAGGCTCGTTAAAACACCATACCCACCAGCCACCCACAGTGCTGGCTGGAACTGTACTAACCTGTAGACAAGGAATTTTGCAACTATCTGTGTTGATTCTGCACTTAGACAAGTAGCAACATGTTTCAACAGGTTTGTTTAGGCTACATGTGAGCTTAGTCTTCCCCTTTCACTATTATAACTATTATTGCCAGTGTAGATTAGCAGTGAAATACAATTTTTATTAAATTCTTGGAGCTTGAGGTCAAATTGATAGCTAAGATATAAAAATTCCTTGAAATGACAAGCAATTTATAAATATGGTGTTCACTTATAAGTTAGTTACATGAAAAGTACCAACATAAACAAACTTTTTATGATTGTTTCTATTAGTCAATAACTGACTTTGTTTTTTATATCTATAAAAAATGTAATTTTAATTTCTATAGGTCAAATTATGAGCTTAAGTGTGAAAAAATAGGTAGAATTGACGCACAACTTATGAATATGGTGTTCACTTATATGTTAGTTACATGAAAAATACTAACAAACAAACTTTTTTTTTGCTGATTCTAATAGCCAATGCCTATGCCTTCATTTTTTACATTTAAAAAAAATATTCTCATTTGATACCCCAGAGGTCAAATCGTGACCTCAAATTTTGGTTACAGTGTAACTTTTTTATTTTTCAACCTAGAGTTCTAAAACTTGCATATTTGGATTCCTTGTCATTTTCTGATTCTAAATATATATACTTTTATATAATTATGACAATTATTACCCAAGTTATGGCTCGCCAAATGTTAGTAACCTCGCGAGTGACCTCAAATTGCCGAGGTCATATCTATTGAACCGTTGGTCGGATTGACCTTATAATTTCAGAAATGGATTCAGGGCTCACAAACACCCTATAAACCAAATTTCAGCAAAATATGAGATATGAGGGTGTTAATTTCAATTTTTTTTGGTTGATCTGACAGAGAATGACACCTCTACTTTTGGTATGAAAGTTAGTTATTAGGGTGTGTTTTTGTGTGCTTTCCTCAGAAATGCCACTCATTTGCCCCACATTTAATTGAAAGCAGGGTTGTGGAGTCGGTCCAAAATTTTCTGACTCCGACTCCGACTCCGACTCCGACTCCACACATTGTCAAAAATTCGACTCCGACTCCGACTCCACACATTGTAAAAAATCTAAAAATCCGACTCCGACTCCTCACATTTTAAATATACGACTCCGACTCCTCTAGTGTTTCACTTTATAATTATCATAATAATAAGACATTCATCACCACCACACTAAGTGTGAAATTTTATATTTTATATTTAAATAAATATTAATTGTATATTCTGAAATATAAAAAAAAATATTAAAAAAAACTTAATCTAGGGGCTGGGCTATCAATGAATAAGGTTTATTGACCAAAAAAACTAAATAACCTAAATGTTAGTATTTAGGATTTAGAAATTAAAGGTGACACAGGACACAGAAATTGGAGTCGGAGTCGGAAGTTTTTTACCGACTCCGACTCCGCCCTGAAACGTGCGACTCCACGACTCCGACTCCATGACTCCATGACTCCACGACTCCATGACTCCGACTCCACGACTCCGACTCCACGACTCCGACTCCACGACTCCGACTCCACGACTCCGACTCCACGACTCCGACTCCACAACCCTGATTGAAAGTACGAAAAAATATATTTTTTTCATTTTATTTTTAAGTAAACATGGGGCAAATGAGTAGCTTTTTTGGTTATTATTCGTTTTTTGACCCAGTCACACCCAGCTATAACAGCAATATATATTGAATAACCAATCAAAACTGAATAAGAAAATATATATATTATCTTGTGCAAATTTGTATAAAATGTGTTTTTTCATTAAAATATATTTCCTATTTTTGGTGTTTTTTCAATATATATATATCTACTATTTGGTGAATATTTCTTATTTTTGGTGATTCTGGCTACTTCTGCGTAATTCAATTTGTCCTGTTTTACAAATAAATAATTTTTAGCAATTTTTCGTCTGTTCAGTTCAGTTTTTTTGTGACGAAGTATGACATGTCAGTTATGCATATTTGATTTTGAAGACGTGATCCGCCATATTGCCCTCGATGAAGACAAGAGTTTAGACCCTTTTTCAATCACGGAATAATTAAGATATCCGTGAACTGCCCTAAATGCAATAGTACTTGTATTTTAAAAAAAGACTAGGTCTTTAGGTGCCGTAAAAAAATCTTAAAATAAACGTGTCTCGTTTCAGTTTAAGGGTAGGCGAAATTTAGCGGACTACCCATGCAAGGTTGGCACATGTTATTACATTATCATTTGTATAATTTAGGTCTCAGGGGTATGGGGGTGGAGCCTCCGTAAAGATCACGCATCATAAATTGATCGGTCCTAATGTTTTGTGGACAGTTCAGTACGTGAAACCGGTTAGGTTAACTGTACGCCCTTGATGATTGGTTAGGTTGTCATGATATTTTTGTTTAAATTCATTAGTTTAAACGAAAATGACTGAGTGTAAACTTTTCTGGTTAATTTTGAGGTGTTTTGTACGAAACTGCCATCCATTTCCTGTGCAAATGCGTAGTTTTCAAGATGATGATATCTCGAAAACTACGCATTTGCACAGGAAACGGATGGCAGATTCGTGCAGTACACCTTAAAATTGACCAGAAAAGTTGGCTCTCATTATAAAATGAGACTGGGTCAAAAAATGAATAATTACCAAAATATATATTATCTTGTGTAAATTTGTATAAAATATACTTTTTTATAAAAAAAATATTTTCTACTTTCTAATATGTATGTATATAAATTTTGGTTAATTTGTTTATTTTGGTTACCTTTTTTTTGGAGATTTTCATTCAACTATAGGGGTCATTCCATGTCAACTCAGCCACAAAATGGCACTTTTTGCACTCGCCCCTTTCAATTTTGCTCATACTTGGCACAATAGCAGATATACATGCCAAACTTAAATTCCCAAATTATTAGAGCTGACTGACCTTTGGTTACTGAGATACAAGGTCACAAATTTGTGACATTTTGACCTTTTTTGCGTTAAATGACTATTTTCAAAACGGTGTAACTAAAAAACTATTAAAGCTAGAGCATTGATTTTGGTCTCATTTTAAAGCTCTTTAGTAGCCCCTTGTTTATTGTCTCTTGTTAAATATCTGGGTCATTCTCTGTCAGATCAACCAGTGCCTAACACCCTCATCTCTCAGATTTTGCTGAAATTTGGTTTATAGGGAGTTTGTGGGCCCTGAATCCATTTCTGAAATTATAAGGTCAATCCGACCAACGGTTCAAGAGATATGACCTCGGGAAATTTGAGGTCACTAACATTTGGCAACCCATAACTTGGGTAATAATGGTCACAATTATATAAAAGTATATATATTTAGAATCAGAAAATGACAAGGAATCCAAATATGCAAGTTTTAGAACTCTAGGTTGAAAAATAAAAAAGTTACACTGTAACCAAAATTTGAGGTCACGATTTGACCTCTGGGGTATCAAATGAGAATTTTTTTTTTAAATGTAAAAAATGAAGGCATAGGCATTGGCTATTAGAATCAGCAAAAAAAAGTTTGTTTATGTTAGTATTTTTCATGTAACTAACATATAAGTGAACACCATATTCATAAGTTATGCGTCAATTCTACCTATTTTTTCACACTTAAGCTCATAATTTGACCTATAGAAATTAAAATTACATTTTTTTATAGATATAAAAACAAAGGCAAAAAATGTAAAATTGTATTTCACTGCTAATCTACACTGGCCATAATAGTTATAATAGTGAAAGGGGAAGACCTACTTAGAGGATTCATGTGCTAGCCTAATACAATTTTTGCATGCTCGATGTTCTCATCAATTTCTTTTTGTGGAAAAATGTATTGAATTCTGCTGCCTCCTCTTAGGGTAGGACAACTCATTACAGTTAATATATGATGTCCTGGCACTGCACATGAATCCTTGTTTGATGGATAATAATATGCACTTGATCCTGATGACCCAGAGGGATGTAGAAAGTTCACAGTGAAATCATCAAACTCTTCACAATATTCCTCCACAATTCCATACCAAACTTGCATGTCATAAATGCAGCCAACATACTCTCCTGGTTTGACACATTTTAGGTTACCAAGCATTGCAGGTTCATTAGTAAAATGACTTTTCCTTATTCTTTTCTTTTCTCCAATGCCACTTGAAATGGGATACACCATCAGTTCTTCCTTGTTTAGGGGAACAAATCTATGATATTTCTGAGTTCCAGGAATAGCCCTACTATCCTTGAATCGATGTTCCAACCGTTCTTCTGCATCTTTCAAATCAGCTGTAGTTACAAAGAAAAAATTTATCTTCTTGCTCAAGTTTTCTTCACAAAACTGAAACATGTGTTCTGGTGTAAGAATTTGCCTCTCTGTAGTTCTCTGCAAACTGGCACGAGCAGTAGCTCTTTTCACTGTTCCTCCAATCCCATCACATGCATTTTTGCCATGGGATGTAGCAAAGAAGTGCCATTCACAAGACAGACCAAAATCCTCTTCATGGTACGGTAACAGAGATTTGTGAAGTTGTATCTGTTCTTATATTGGCCAGCACATCCATCTGAGAAATAGTGCACCTTCTTCAATTGTGGGCATCTGAATTTAACATATGTCATAAGCTTCAATATGAATGAGTAAACCATTATAGTGTTGTGTTTTAGTGATGCAGATAAGAAACAGACACTAAAATGGCTAAGTTCCTGGTCTGCAGATGATCTATAATAGATGACAAAAGGGTGAACTGTACACTGTGAATTGTCCCAGTGAAACCCTTGGGCAGCATCCTGGACAATGAAAGAATAATTCTCAGAGAAATCACCTACTATAACTACCTCGCTCTGAGGTGGTAGTGTTTCTTTCAACTGCTTGAAGTACTGTGATTGTTGCTGAGCAACAAAGTGATGACGAACCATGCGGGATATTTTCATGCTTAGGGATGATAAGTATTCATGAAGTGGCTCCACCTTATCAACCATTGTACAACGGTCAACAGTCACCCATTGCTTGTAAGATATTTCATTTGGAGCTGATTTCACATTGTCAAGTAACTCAAGAAAATCCAGGACACCCTCTTCTCTTGGGCAATCATTGCAAAGTTGCATCATGCAAGTCTCTCTTTCTGTACTGCAGACACTGTAATCCATAAGATCCTTGTATGAAAGACCTCTTTCTCCCAATGCAGCCAGCTGCAATTTTGGATTTTGATGGTATGTGCAGACACAGACAGAATGAGTCCCACCACTACCGGCAAGCACACAATATGATGGCCGTAATTTTGCAAATGTGGAAAATCCTATTTTGGGATTCTTTTCATCATTTTTATATAGTTCAAACATCTCTCTTAAATTCCCGAGGACCAATCGTTTTTGCACCTTCATTGCACCTTCATTGCACCTTCAGCACTGATAACTTTCACGCAATCCTTTTGGCCAGGACACATACGACTAACCTCTTCTGACTCATAGAATCTTCTAACTATATCTTTGTGTTCTTCAGATATCACTTTTCCTTTGCTCATTAGTGGAATCTTCGGAAGGATTCCATGTTCTGATTTAAGTGAACGGCTTCTTTTCACCATGTATGTTGTAGTTTGAAAGAAACTAGCTGTTTTTTCAATTGTGTATGGTGAGTGTCAATATTTGTAGTTTGTGATGGTGACATTTGCTCTCCAGGAATGACTGTTTCAATTCATTCATTAATTTGTCTAGATGTTTTTCAGATTTAGTTTCAGGTTTTGAAGTATCACTTACCTCCTCGGTAATTTGAACACCATAACTGAGTTCTAGCCTCTCCTTCAGGTGTTTCTGAGCAGATGATAGCTTACCACGAGCCTTGCGCTTTTTCTGGCTTAATGACAGCCCTTCTGAAAAGAACAGAAAAAAGGTTTCACACACCTGAATATTAGTAATTAAATATTAATTATAGTACCTTAAATGCTATATAATTGGCTATATAGTAGATCAAACAGACCTTGTAGTAAAGTATAAGTTATTATATTAATTTATTACTTACTTTTTTTAACTGGTGTTTGGTCCAGAAATGCTAGAACTGGTTCAACTGAAGTTGAAGGATTTTCCTTTATCAAGCAATCACTGTCATTGTCCAGATCTTGAATTGAAGAGATGTTACTCAAGCCACTGATAGTAGATGATTCATTTGAATCCTGCTCAGACTCGTTGTTTTCAGTGGTACTAAGTATAGTGGGGTTTTTCATTATCAGTGTCCAGCAGTTCACACACAACAATGAGTCTTTTTTCACTCTTCCAGCACATTTTTCAACAAGTACATCAGTCACTTTTCTAAGATTGATTGTTATGCGTTTCTTGTGTTTTTGAATAGGGTTGGCAGTATTTCAAGTGCCGAACCATTGTATTTTGATCTGTAAAGATATAGGATTTACAATTAGGTAATATATATTTTTTAGAAAATATATAGCTATACACACTTAATATTTTAGGCCTTGATAGTCTCTGAGGCTCATTAAAACACCATACCCACCAGCCACCCACAGTGCTGGCTGGAACTGTACTAACCTGTAGACAAGAATTTTGCAACTATCTGTGTTGATTCTGCACTTAGACAAGTAGCAACATGTTTCAACAGGTTTGTTTAGGCTACATGTGAGCTTAGTCTTCCCCTTTCACTATTATAACTATTATTGCCAGTGTAGATTAGCAGTGAAATACAATTTTTATTAAATTCTTGGAGCTTGAGGTCAAATTGATAGCTAAGATATAAAAATTCCTTGAAATGACAAGCAATTTATAAATATGGTGTTCACTTATAAGTTAGTTACATGAAAAGTACCAATATAAACAAACTTTTTATGATTGTTTCTATTAGTCAAGAACTGACTTTGTTTTTTATATCTATAAAAAATGTAATTTTAATTTCTATAGGTCAAATTATGAGCTTAAGTGTGAAAAAATAGGTAGAATTGACGCACAACTTATGAATATGGTGTTCACTTATATGTTAGTTACATGAAAAATACTAACATAAACAAACTTTTTTTTGCTGATTCTAATAGCCAATGCCTATGCCTTCATTTTTTACATTTAAAAAAAAAATTCTCATTTGATACCCCAGAGGTCAAATCGTGACCTCAAATTTTGGTTACGGTGTAACTTTTTTATTTTTCGACCTAGAGTTCTAAAACTTGCATATCTGGATTCCTTGTCGTTTTCTGATTCTAAATATAAATACTTTTATATAATTATGACAATTATTACCCAAGTTATGGCTCGCCAAATGTTAGTAACCTCACGAGTGACCTCAAATTGCCCGAGGTCATATCTCTTGAACCGTTGGTTGGATTGACCTTATAATTTCAGAAATGGATTCAGGGCTCACAAACTCCCTATAAACCAAATTTCAGCAAAATATGAGAGATGAGGGTGTTAATTTCAATTTTTTTTGGTTGATCTGACAGAGAATGACCCATCTCTACTGTGAAAAATAAAAAAATCCCTTCAAAAGTTGACCTTTGACCTTGAATAAAAAAAAAAACCTTCTCCTAAAAAATTCAATTTTTTTATATTAATACCTTGAGTCATGTACAACAAAATCCCAAGAAGCTGTAAGTGGCTGATAACTAGTTCAATGTATAAAAAATAAATGAAGTTGGCATAATTCTTCAATTTTAGATTTTTTTTGTCAGTTCATTTATTTAAAAGTTATGTTCTGATATAGTGTCAGTGAAGACTTAGTTCAACTTAACATTATTAGTTCAAAAACCTTTTTGTGACCTGTGCCAAAAGAAGTCTTTTAAAAGACAACCAGGGTTAAACCCCTCGACAGCCCCAAATCTACTGGAGTAGCGCTGATCCAAAGGCCCAACTAGTATATAAGTACTGTCAACTTTACAGAGTTGACTCCTGACTTCAAGTTAAAGTTAATTTATTTTTACTAAATACATGTATAAAAATTTATTTAATAATTCATTAATTGTTCATTGTTTTCTTTTCAGGATTTTCTTTGTGCTTTTGTGATTTCAGAGTACAAACATGGAACATTTAAAACTGAAACAGAAGTGTGCTGATCCTTTGCTGCATCACAAAGGTCAGTGTCGAAAGAAGAGTTTGAGAATTGTACCACAGGAACTTGTAAATAAGTTTCCCGATCTGTACTTAACACTACATCACAGACTTTGTAAGCAGTGTAGAGAACATCTTGAGTCCTTGCCTGAGAAAGGAATAGGCACTTTGAATTCAGACATAAGTGATGATTCTTCTTGTAGTAGTGAACCACCTGAAGATCTTGAGAAAATTGAAAATGTTGACAATAGTGATGCATCAACTTCAGAGCAAAACCATGAGATGTGTACTTTGAATGCTTCTTTTGTTTCAATTGGTGAATCACCCATAAAAAAGAGAAAGCTTGTAGAGCAAAAGTCATATGGAGCTAAAAAACTAAGCAAGGTGACAGAGACAGTTAAGAAGAGAATGGAAACAGTTGCAGGAAGAGAGATTTCTGACTCACAATTTAAGGAGCCATCTGGGGATGTAGACTGTTTAGAAATAATAAATCAACTCGAGGAAAAATTCAAAAATGAAAATACTAAAAGAAGTGATAAAATAAAAATCCTCACTCTATTGCCCAAAAGTTGGAGCATTAGGAAAATTGCTTCAGAATTTAACACAAGAAGGCATACAGCATCTATTGCTAAAAAAATAGTTGAAGAAAAAGGTGTCCTTTCAGACCCAAATCCAAAGGGTGGGAAAAGAATTAAACAGGATACTGTTGACGCTATTAAAGCATTTTATCTTTCAGAAGACATCAGTAGAACAATGCCAGGAAAGAAAGACTATTGTAGTATCATTGACAATGAAAGAGGAAGGATACATTTGCAAAAGCATCTTTTACTTTGCAATTTAAAAGAAGCCTATCATATTTTCAAAGAAAGAAATCCTTTGGTTAAGGTGGGATTCAGTAAATTTGCAGAATTGCGTCCAAAGTAGTGTGTTATTGCTGGAGCAACAGGAACTCACTCAGTATGTCTGTACAATTCATCAGAATGCCAAACTTATGTTTGTAGGAGCTGAATTAGAAAAACTAACTGCAAATGATGACACACCTATTAAGAATGTACGTCATTGTGTTGCCTTTATGGAATGCAATCCTGCCTCACAGAAATGCTGCCTCAGACAATGTGAATAATATGGAGATCCATCAGATTTAAAAAACAGACTACTGGACATATTTACAAACAACTTCATTGATATCATAAATTTTAAAAAGTGGACCAATACAGATCGGTCAAATCTTGAATCAGTAGAACTGAATACAGATGAATATATTGACCAATTCTGTAACCAACTGAAAGAATACCAGATACATGACTTCAAGACAAAGATGCAAGCAACTTATTACTGTGAAACAAAAATGTCTTTGAAAGATGGTGAGGTCCTTGCTGTGTGTGATTTTGCTGAAAATTATTCCTTTATTCTTCAAGATGAGGTTCAGAGCTTTCACTGGAACAATGAGATGGCTACTCTACATCCATTTGTTATTTACTATAAAAAGGAAGATGAGATTGCTCACCTTAGCTTTGTTATTATTTCAGAGTGTAACATCCATAACACAGTTGCTGTACATTTGTTTCAAAAGCATCTGATAAAATTCCTAAAAGATAATATCTCATCCATCGGTTCCATCCACAAAATAATTTACTTTTCAGATGGGTGTGCAGGACAGTATAAGAACTGCAAAAACTTTTTGAATCTTTGCCATCACAGAGATGATTTTGGAATTGAGGCAGAATGGAATTTTTTTGCAACAAGTCATGGAAAGGGACCCTGTGATAGTGTTGGAGGCACAGTTAAGAGATTAACTGCAAAAGCTAGTCTACAACGACCTTATGATGAACAGATCCTTACTGCAGAACAGTTATATACATTTGCAAGTGAAAATATTGTAAATATAAAATGTCATTTTTCAACCAATAAAGAGCATGAAGAGGAAAGACAACTTCTCCAAGAAAGACACTCAACTCCAAGGACTATTGCTGGTACACAGAAATTACACCATTTACAGCCAGTTTCATTGACTTCTCTTAAGGTTAAACATTATTCATTATCAGATTATTCAAATATTGAGAAAGTTACTGAAAAGGAAGAAGTTGTGACTGAGGAGAAAATACATGGTTTTGTTACTGCTGCATATGATGGCCATTGGTTGGTGGCATATGTGCTGGAAAAGATACCAGAGAATAGAGAAGTAAAAGTCACATTCCTTCATCCTCATGGCCCAAACCCATCATTTGTGTATCCTGGTCGACCAGATGAATTAATCTTACCATATTCAGATATTCTAACACAAGTTGAGGCATCTACTACTAATGGATGAACATACAGGATTTGCAAAGAAGTTACTTTGAAGGTATCCAAAGCTTTGGCAGATCTACAGCACAGAAAGGTAAGAATTCAAAATTAAAATGGTCATGTAACTATATATACACTGCATACATTTTAAGTTGTGATAAATGGAAATCAATGAGCACTATACCTATACATATTGTATATACACATTTTAATATGTTACTTGTATTTGTTAATTAGGTAGCTATCTAGGTATACATTAAAAATTTTCTCTCACCTGTATGCACAACATACAGGTGAGGTGGGTAAAGAACAAATATTTAAAAATAAGCATTTGCTTGTTTGTAGAAGGCTGCAGATAGTATATAGATATGGGTTGTATTTGTAAGAGATTGAGCTGACCTTAGACAAAAATGGTTACTGACATACAAGGTCACAAAGTCATGACTTTTTGATAATTTTTGTATAAAATGACTTTTTTCAAAATGTTGCTTGAATTCATTATTTTTTATACATTGAACTAGTTATCAGCCACTTACAGCTTCTTGGGATTTTGTTGTACATGACTCGAGGTATTAATGTAAAAAAATTGAATTTTTTAGGAAAGGTATTTTTTTTTTATTCAAGGTCAAAGGTCAACTTTTGAAGGGATTTTTTTATTTTTCATAGTAGATATATTTAACAAGAGACAATAAACAAGGGGCTACTAAAGAGCTTTAAAATGAGACCAAAATCAATGCTCTAGCTTTAATAGTTGTTTAGTTACTGTTTTGAAAATAGTCATTTAACGCAAAAAAGGTCAAAATGTCACAACTTTGTGACCTTGTATCTCAGTAACCAAAGGTCAGTCAGCTCTAATAATTTGGGAATTTAAGTTTGGCATGTATATCTGCTATTGTGCCAAGTATGAGCAAAATTGAAAGGGGTGTGTGTTTTAGGTGGCTGACTTGACATGGAATGACCCATAGGTTACTTTGTGTATTTTTGGCTACTTTTTCTTGATTTTGCCTACTTCTTTCTGTTACTCGTTAGTTTGGTGATTTTCGTTCTAGAACCATGATGTGTCAATCTTGTGAACTTGATTTTGAAGACCTAATCCACCTTGTTGGCCTCGATGAAGATAAAAGTTTAGATATTTTTTCCAATCATGGCATAATTCCGACATCTGTGATTTGTCTTAAATGTAATACTGCCTGTATTTTAAGACAAGACTCGAAGATGTTTAGGTGCCGTAAAAATAAGTGTGAGAGTGGATTTACTATTTTTATCTTTAAGGGTACGTGGCTGGAACATTGCAACTTTTCGGTGAATAAAAACCTCCGTTTCATAAATATTTATTTGCGAAAATATTTTTTACAACATTATGCCGAGAAAGTTATCAAACTAGGCAGTGAGTCCATTGTTAAATGGAAATCTTTTTGTAAATAAGGTGACTGGTTAGGTTGTTACAGTAGGTTAGGTTAGGTTGTGTTTAGCACGAATGCAAACTTTTCTGGTTGATTTTGAGGTGTTCTGCACGAATCTGCCATCCGTTTCCTGTGCAAATGCGTAGTTTTTGAGATGACAATATCTCGAAAACTATGCATTTGCACAGGAAACGGATGGCAGATTCGTGCAGAACACCTTAAAATTGACCAGAAAAGTTTGCTCTCATTATAAAAAGAGAGTGGGTCAAAAAACTAATAATTACCGCATTTCTAAATAAAGCACATGAAAACACACCCTAATAACCAAATTTTGCACCCATAAAATATATGTTATTGCTAACCTAACTGGTACTTACATATTATCAGGACTACAAACTGTGTATATATTTTTGTTCTCATCATTTTCGTTTAAACTAACGAAAATATCACAACTTAACCTAACCAATCATCAAGGGTGTACAGTTGACCTAACTGGGCATTCAGTTGACTTAACTGGTTAGGGCAACTGAATGCCCAGTTAAGTTAAGTTGTGATATTTTCGTTAGTTTAAACAAAAATGACGAGAGCAAAAATATATAATAAACAGTTTGGTAGTCATGATAATACGTAAGTACTACTTAACCTAACTGCTCATGAATTGTCTCCTAAAATTTGCAACACTTCAATGTAACCTGTTCATGTGGCAAAAATTAAAACTGAAAGAACAATCTCAGCTGTGTCAAAGGGCGAGGAGTTTCCGTGATGTCATGGTCAAGAAACCACTTGGTTGGTTATTTAAAATTCCTAATTAACTGTCATTGGTTCATTAAGGTGTCTGTAATTGGTTGTTTTTGAGTGATTAACAGTCTACTATTGGTTAAAAAAGGTGCACTGTGATTGGTCATCCACACATTTCCAGAAAATTGTTTGAGAGTGAGGATGTCTTATGCCTGCTGGCAGGTTATGAAACAAAAAAATGGTTAAAGCTTAAAACATCAATAACTCTGTTAATTTTGAATTCTGGGGGTTCTGGCTTTAAACAAATTTATTCTATTGCTGTATACTACTGAATGCTAACATCAAAAATTATAAACTTGAGGTGGGGCTATTTGCTGCATATTAACCATTCTAACCAATATGATGATCCTAAATTATGTAGAACCAAAGGTATTATTATAGTTTCAGACATCACTCGAATCTTGGGATTTTAATCTTATATTTAGGTATTTTGAGCAACTCTAAGACACTTTTGTTCTATAGCATTTCTGTTGCAAATTACAAATAAGAGATATTTAATATTTTAATATGTTACAAATAAACAAGATATTTAACCTTGAATACTACTGGTGATTTTGTTTTTGTTTGAACCAATCACAGTAGCTCATCATAGTGAGTTGGTTGGTGTTGGCCAATCACAGCTCAGCATAGTGAATCAGTTGGTGTTGAGGAAAAAAATATGAATCAGTTCCACCATGGCTGACTTAGAGTATGTGCTGGTTGTGAGATTGATTACTGGTCAGCTATTGTGAAATACCACGGCAATTATTACAGTGTTAACAGTGAAGCAGTTCTGTTTTTAAGAAGAGACGGCATTCTTCCAACATCAGTTCAGTATTCTCATTATGGACAATTGTCGTTAGGCTAGGTTAGGTTAGGTTAGGTTAGGTTAGGTTAGGTTAGGTTAGGTTATAGTTTGACATCATAAGTTTTGGAAGTTGAAATTATATTTTTTCAATGTTAGGTTCAATGTGTTTTGGATGATTCTGACATAGATTTCTGTGAGAAAACACTAGATTCAGAGATAGGGGGCTCTCTCAAAAACTAGTGATTTCTGATAGAAATGAAGATCAGCATCATTCAAAACATCAAAAAACATTTGAAAAAATTTAATTTCAAGTTCCAAAACTTGTGATGTCCAAAACTACAGATTTAGCGAACCAAATTTTATATATATATATATATATATATTTTGATGATTTGTTAGGTTGTCATAATATTTTCATTAGTTTTAATGAAAATATCATTGACTAAACCTAACCAATTGTCAATTTGTCAGGGTATAACAGAAAAGTACTGTAACTTCATATCTTATAGAAAACAGGGATATTTGACAACTTGCTAAAAAATTACTGAATTTAAACAACTGCAATCTGCAAAAATGTTATATAAGGTTAGATAATTTTAGACTGTAAAAGGTACCTGAATTTGTAAATATTAATTAAGACTGTAAAAGTGAGGATACCTGAAATTTTTAATTTGGTGCAAATGCTTTCTTAAAAGAAATTTATTGTAGTACCTACCCATTTTTATAACTAAATTAGAAATGAAACTAGTAATTATACAGATAGGGTGTCAAGATTTGTGCTTGGAGAAACTGGGATAGGGGCGGATCTATGAATTTGAAAAGGGTGGAGGTGAAGTGCAGATGTACTGTAATTATGCATGAAATATGTGCCAAGTGAAGTAAGGCTCACAATTAGGGGGTTTGTGAGAGCATTGTAAGCTCCCCCAATGGGGTCTGGAGTGGAGCCCCATGGAGACCAAGCATTTTGGGCTGTTTTCAGCATGAGAAATGCCTTTTATCTGAACCACTAATTTAGCATATTCCTAAATATTTCTAGATGAAATTACATGTTGCTAAAACATAACTAGCAAAACAAAATGTTGACGAAATGTTCTGTTGAGAAAATGAGATCCACATGCAAATACTTTTTGGTTGAAAAAAATAAAAAATGTATAATTTACTGTAAAATAAATACAGTAGGTAGATTACAAGTTTGAAGTTATCACAAAAAATTTAAAAGCTAACTTTTATTTATATATTTAGTTGAGCTTTTTGCACATTTTAATACTTCTCTGTTTGCTTTAATCAAATTCTTGAAATCTCTGCAATTCAGGTCCTTTAAATTAAAAATACAAATTATTATTATATTAACTGTACAGTGGGCCCTTGTTGTTCATGAGGCTCTCTGTTCACAATTTCTCAAATTTGTGATGACCCATTTTTACTACCATGTTTTGGTAAATTTGAGACTGACTCTGCAAATTCATGATTTTGTCATGTGGTGTCTGCAACACTGCTCAGTCAGTTGGAACTAATTAGCCATTTTATATTTGAAAATTGATGTTCTTGTTCATGATTTCATAATTCATGATATTTTTCTTGGTTCCAATTAATTATGAACAACAAGGGCCCACTGTACTAATTTATTTCATTCATCAGTCAATTGGATTTTACATTCTTTAACAGAGTAAACAAATACTAAATATAATAGTACACACCTTATAGTTTCACATTTGCATAGTATATAATTAATAACTCTTAAAATATGTAAAAGTGAAACAAATATTTTATCAAATCCCCACTCTTATAAAGAAATAAACACCAATCCCCCTCAGTAATGTTGGAATACCAACTAACTGTAACTCGCATGAGCCATGACTCATATTTAACTCACACACAAAATTTCTGAAATCTCTACTTGATACACACACATCAACCCAAATTGATTTTACCCTATTCTCTAATTTAATACTATCATTCTGAGCTAGAGTTAAAGTATTCTTAATGTACAAGACCAAACCACCCTGTCTATCCATTCTCTGATAAATATATGTTGTATACCTACTATTTGTACTCTGCTTTAGTGTCATTGAATATTGCCTCACTAATCCAAGTCTTGCTAATACTAGCTAGCTAGCTATATCCAGATTTTGGCTAATCATATAACTAAATAATTAATTTTTCTTATTCCTAAGTCTCTGTGCATTTGTATAAAAACACTTCAGCCCTTCAGTTTTTATATTTTATAGGGATAAAATTAAACTGCTTGGCCCTGTTGAGGTTATCCAAGTTAGATGCATGCTGTAGGAGTTTGCAAAATATCAGTTTTAAGTCAGCTTATCAACTTTAGTCTCTCTTACATTACATTTCATTTGAAAAACATGAAGCCCAGCTAGGTTATCCAGGTCATAAGCTACATTTTATAATCAAATTCTGCAAAATGTCAGTTTTGAGTCAGAAATAATGGAGTGATGAGATGACTTTAGTTATGGATCTTCTTCCTCTTTGGTCCTGAAGGCAGATTTGAAGTTTGAAAGTTGTAGATGACAAAACATGCGTTGTTTCACCTTGGTGCTACATTATGACAATAGTTGAGCTCTTTTTTAAGAAGTGTATTATCCAGTAAAAATAGTATACTAGTAATTAAAATGGTAATTTCAATAAATAAATTCCAATTTGAAATGAAAATTGGTAAACCTTTTAGTAGTTTTTCTAAAAATTTTTACCAGGAAATGAAAATGAGTTAAACTTAGTATGTTCTACTGTGTGACTTTAATAATACAATTTATTTTTAAGTCATTATGGACCCCAAACACCATAACAGAAATGCTTCCCTTATTCTTTTAGTGAAAAAGGTCAGCCATATAATTGCACCAAGTTCATGTGCAAAGTCTTCATATATAATAGTTACTTCCATAACATCGTTTAAAATAATATTGGCTCTCATATGCTATAAAGTTCCGGAGCTACTGTTATCAATGTAAGGTTTGTTAATTCAAATAAGCTAATCAAAATGGCTCTAAATTTTTATTTTATCTGGTAATGAGTAGAAGCAGTTCCAACAGTCTGGGGAAGATTTAAGTCTAGTATAATACTGTAGCTAATGTGCTTTGGTAGTGTAGTGGTTAACATCACTGACTATGGATCTACTGACCCTGGGTTTGATTCCCAATGATGGCAGATGGCATGCAGCAAACCCAGCTGTTCATCTTTTTGGACAATAAAAAATGGTTGGTAGATAAATGGGTACCCTGGGTAGCCTAGTGGTTAAGACCAGGGTTGGCCCAATTGGACCTGACCCAGTTGTTTCTTTTTTTTTCCTTCAGAAAAAAAATGCCAAAAAAAATGCCTGGAAAAAACCATATAAAACCCATACAACTGGGTCTTTTTGGGTTTTTCAAAATAAATCAATGAGTCACTAATAAAATAATGTAATAGATTAATTCTTGCACAGTACTCCTTACTGGAATACACCAAAATATGAAATATGGATTAATAAAAGATTCCACTTTCACACAACTTGACTGACATATTACAAACATTAATTATTTGAACATTTTATTTGCAAGCAAAACATGTACCTAACTGCCCAATGAAAATACAACTTGTGGTGAATAGTTATTTTTGTAATAAGCTCTGTTATTTAGCTCTATTCTTATGCTATTTTGGCCATTGAAAATATGAAAAGGCCTGATGAAAACCAGGTTTTTTTTAACAAAACCCAGGTTTCTGCCTGGGTTTCTGCCAACCCTGGTTAAGATGCTGGGCTGCTGATTGGATGGTTGTGAGAATGAGTCTGAGTGAGTGAGTGAGGAGTTTGTAATTTGTGAAAAATTTAGGTGGAAGCAAAACCAAGGTTAATTGGTAATTGCTGCAGTACCGTAGTTTTATTTATCAGTGATGTCATATTTATAATTTATAAATAAATTAAGTGATGATTAAATCTATATTAAATTATTGATATGGATTTACTATTAGTATGACCTACAGTATAACTTTGGGTTACTCAGTGGTAGCTGTATCTAATTTATCACTACATTTAAGTAAACAAAGGATAAACTGTAAGTCTGGTACCATTACACAAAATCAAAAGCCTTTCCACTAAATGTGGGCTTCACATTTTATGCTCTACATAGGATAAGGCTTACAAGTTTGGAATCAAAGGTTTCACTACTAGCTTAATCAAAATATCAGAGGTAGGGAGTCAGTATTTCATTGTATTTGCAATATGCACCACCCATAAATTTTTGTCCATTAGTTTTACCAGTTTCATTGATTCAAGTGTCACACAATTTTGTTGTTTTGAGGAGAATGTGTAAGTGTTAGTTAATCGAGACATCTTGCTCAAATGTTGTAGCTATGTAATAGAAACTTAAGTGTGTCAATAGCCATCTTTAAGGACACAAGTTTTGATGTTGGCATAAACCCTCATCAGGAACCATAGGGTCAAACCATTGAAAGAGATGATGATATTCACTGAAAGTTCTTAAATATAAAATACAGTGTTTCATTACAGACTTTTTATCATCTACAGACTATTTTTCGAAAACAAATGTTTGAAAACAATTGTTCGAATAGCAATTATTCAAAGTACCAATTATTCGACATAACAAATGTTCAAAAGAAAAGTTGTTGAATGGCATCATATCATCCAACTATTTGGAAATTTCTGGCAGCGTTAAAAAGGGAAAGTACAAAAAAGTATCGCGACAGTGCAGAATGTTTGAAGAAATTAGTTAATTCCTATGGAGAGTACACAAATATGATGGACTATTTACATGTAGTTGCACATAATTTGAGTGTGTAGTTCAATAAGCATTGATTTTTTTATCTTACCAAAATATTTTTTATCCTTCTTTAAACAAACTTTAATGTTTTAAAATAGAACTAAATATTCTATTTGATTTTTTAAATAAATAAAATCACCTTTAAGTAACGTTTCTGCTTGTATTTATATTTTATTGAATGAAGATTTTGAAGCTCATTCCTTTTTTTATTTCCCCAACAATTTTTCTTTCGAACATTTATGTCAAACAATTGCCATTTTGTAAGATTTTGGGCCTTTTGAACTTTTGAAGATATTTTGATGAAATGTCTCTAAAAATTCAAAAGTTATAGCACTTTCAAATTGGTACAACTTTAACTGTTTTTCTAACATTTTTTACTTTTGCTGCTTAGCCACTTCTTCCTAGGAGGGTCTCATATAGACCTTGTGGTTCCAACAACAAGAGTAAATTGAAGGTTCCTGACACGGGTTAATTTTGGTCTTTGGCTTCACAAATAACAGGCTTAATAAAAAGCATTTAAAATAAGTTTTTCTTTTTCTTTTTGCAGGTATAACCCAGAAAATATATCAACTTTGGAGAGATATGTAGAATTACAAGCAGGGGAAAATACTTATGATCTTGAAGCCAATTTAGCTCTTCTTAAACTGTATCAGTTTAATCCTTTAAAATACCAAAGTTCAGTGACATGTACAATTCTTCTAAAAGCTCTTACAAATCTCCCCCACACTGACTTTGTTTTGTGCAAATGTCTCATTGGGCAAGATCAGGTGAGTTATGTTGTACCATTATTTAGCATGAAATTTGCTTTTTAGCTATGTTCCTTTTGCCATTTGCTACAAAAGAAAAAGTAGTCTACAGTAGTTGCTGTTCATTCAAAAATTTGATTGGAATTAAGATCAGAATGTAGGCCCTCATCATATTTACATGGTACCATAAATTGACTAAAAGTTTTCCTCGTAATTTTTCCTTTTCACTGGAAGAAGGATACTTTACTTTGAGCCCCCCCCTCTCCCTGCTCACAAAGGTGGATCTAAATAGTACTATTTAGGCAGAATTTTCTGAAAATTATTAAAAAATATCTACCAAATAGTATCAGAACTTTAAATGCAAAAAACTTCACTTTTTTACGTGAAGGTCAAAATATGAGAATAAAAACCCCACTCTAATAGACAAAGTTTATTTCCACGACAGTTTCGACGCCCACTGGCATCCTCCTCGGGTGGATACAGAAACACAAATGAAACAAAACAAGAGGGAAAAAACAGTTCAGGGATCGACCGTTAAGAAATTCGCACCTAGGTTGGATTCCATTCTCTCGAGACAGGAGGGGCATTTTCATTAAGTACATTCGCACAAATTTTAAAACTATCTTCCTGTTCTAAACATACAGATTCTATTATTTTTACATAATTATTACATTTATAATTAAATTTATTACATTTAATATTGCATAATTATTAATTACAGAAATTATAAATTTATTATTGCATTGGTTATTACATTGTTGTTTATTATACAGAAATTATAAACCGAAAAACGAATGAAAAAAGGCGATTAGGAAATAATCCAGAGACCATTGAGAAATTCGCACCTAGGTTAGATATCGTTCTCCCGAAACCAGAAGGGCATTTTATTACAGGGGTCAGCTTATAACTACATTTCCACAAATTAAAAATATCTTCTTGTTCTATACATACAGATCCTAATGTTTTGACATAATTACTGCATATATTTATTTCCACATTAATTACTTCCATTATTACATTTACTAAAAGCGAGTAAGGAAACATTCCAATCCAGAGACATTTAAGAAATTCACACTTAGTTCGAACACGTTCCCACGACTCCGTAAGGGATTTATTGACCAAGAATCTCATTAAAGGGTCTAACTTATAAGTACCTTCGCACAAATTAAAATTATCTACTTTTTCTATACACACAGATTCTATTATTTTTCTTTTGACATAATTATTACATTTATAAAGTACCTTACTTGATTCCCAATCTATAGCATGATTATTTTGGCTAGCGTGATAAAAAATGGCATTATTAGTATTACAACTTCTGAAGGCATATTTGTGTTCTTTGATACGGGTTTCAATATTTCTTCCAGTTTCTCCCACGTATACTAAATCACAACTTTTACAGGGAATGCTGTAGACACAGGCTTGTTCCTCTTTTGCAACGTTATTCCTAACCAATTTACTTTTCACGGTAGACGAATATTTGAACGCCAAAGCAAACTTAAATTCTTTCGTCAACGGTTTTACTCTTTCTAAGCCGGCAATGTAAGGCAAACTCTCATATTGTTTTTGGTTAACTGAAGGTTCCCGAGGGGCATAAAAAGATTTTCTGGCTTTAAAATACGCCTTTCTGATAAACCACTCAGGATATTTTAAATCCTTAAAAATGTTCCAAATCTTTGAATTTTCCGGATCCAGCAAATGTGGGCTACAAATCCTGAGTGCTCTTAGAAACATGGAAGAAATAATTGAGCTTTTAACCCCTTCATCATGATATGAAAAATAATGAATGTACGAATTACAATGAGTAGGTTTTCTATAGACCGTGAAATTGGGCTTTCCGCTTTCGTTAATGACCAAAACATCTAGAAAAGGTAATTGTTTGTCGTTCTCCCATTCATATTTAAAT
Source organism: Bathynomus jamesi (assembly GCA_023014485.1). Lineage (NCBI taxonomy): Eukaryota > Metazoa > Arthropoda > Malacostraca > Isopoda > Cirolanidae > Bathynomus > Bathynomus jamesi. The sequence continues at coordinate 248,940 of JAJOZX010003911.1, forward strand.
TTAATAGAGGGAACAAGATTATTTAATGACTGAAAGAAAGTGTCAAAGTTGTTCCAGTGGTCAGGCCAAAATGAGAAAATATCATCTACATAACGAAACCAAATTAGATTCCTGGGACATATTGTTTGCAACAATTCCGACTCATAATACTCCATATATAATGTACTCAGTATTGGGGATAAAGGGGACCCCATTCCCATACCAAAACGTTGCAAATAAAATTCTTCACCGAAGGAGAAGGCATTATTGGTGACACAGAGTTTTATCAGTTCTAAAAATACAGATGTGGGCATGCCTAGTTCTACGTTACATGTTGGCAATTTTCTATCTAAAAAACTAAGTACATCATCAATGGGAACTTTCGTAAACAAGGACTCAACATCAAAACTTATCATTCTTCCCCGTTTTAAATCGAAGGACATAACTTTGTTAATAAAGTCACAGGAATTAGTGATGTGCGAGCCTGAAAATTTACCAACTAATGGGGATAATTTATCTGCAAGAAATTTAGATAACCTGTAACTAAAGGAACCCCTGTGTGAAATAATGGGACGGAGTGGTATATTAATCTTATGGGTTTTGGGTAGGCCGTAAATGTGGGGGAGTTTGGGGTTAATCTGTAGAAATCTTTTAGGATCAATCGCCGGGACATCTTTTAATAAGTTCCTGATGGTTTTGTTGAATTCGGCAGAAAGACGCTTTAGGGGGGACGATCTCACTTTGGTGTAGGTGAATTCATCACCTAGGTGCGAATTTCTTAACGGTCGATCCCTGAACTGTTTTTTCCCTCTTGTTTTGTTTCATTTGTGTTTCTGTATCCACCCGAGGAGGATGCCAGTGGGCGTCGAAACTGTCGTGGAAATAAACTCTGTCTATTAGAGTGGGTTTTTATTCTCATATCAGAACTTTGTTTGCTGTACAGGTTCATCATCTTTATAGTAGTGATATGCTAGGAGATGACAGCTTTTATATTTGAATTATAAGTGCTTAAAGAAGTCTTGAGGAAACCAGAAAGGGGGGGGGGCAATACTCAATCCTAGGTGAAGTAGGTTTAGCTGTTTATGGAATTTCTCTAAGGTTGGGGAACCCTGCCTCTGTTTTCAAAGCTTTGGAAGTGTAGACTTAAGAGGATATTTTTAGATTTTAGGTGGTGCAATTTTTTTGTCAAATAGTGCCTTGGGTACCCTGAATTAACTTGCAGTTTGAGATGGACTGTGCCCCTTACAAATCATACTTATCATACTTATGCTCTCGAATGAAAAGAGCTATAAATGAAGAAGGTGCCTTGTAGAAGCATAGAGCCTGTATCTCTCTTAAAATCTCTGAAATTGTTTTGACATTTTGAATAATTAGACAAGATGTGCTGGATTGCTTGAGAACACAGCAGTTAGTTTATAATCCTCTTTCACATGAAACTAAATCTCAACCACTGAATGTATTTTCACACATATATTTTGTGAAGTATCCCAAAATATGTTCATATTAGGTCATTGAGAAACTGATTAAGTTTGGGTTAGTGGGTGACAAAACCTGCCATCTTTTAAAAACATGGATTAGTATGCAACATCCACCTTTGGAATGAGTATAGAGAAAGTAGGAGGGTACAGAAAATGAGTTGCTGTCAGTCGGCCCAGACACCTGAGTTTGTGTGGAAGAGGTGGTGGTGGTCAGCAGATTGAAAGTTTGAGGGAAGGCTATGAATGTTGCAGAAGTTTATGAAAGGTGAATCAGGTGGAGGCTCAGAATGCCTTGAATTGGACAGTAGCAGAAGCAGCCTGCATTTGCATTCCCATCATTGGCAGTGAGGGAACCAGAAATGAGAATATTTATAGTCCCCTTTCGAGGGGACTGAGGCTCTTGAGGTCAATGTCATTTTTCTAAATTTTGAAAAGATTGTGTTGTATGTATATATAGTGAATTGTTTGAGAACATGCTAAATTGCTCACAGGGTAGATGAGACATGGGAAAAATCAGCTGAGGAGGACAGTGATAGGAGAAACAGGATTTCTCATGAACAATGAGGGCACATTGTATATAATATAGATTCCATTTTGGAAGTTTGATTTATAGAATAGGGTAAGATAGATTCCATTTCAGAAGTTTGGTTTATAGAATTTTAATAATTATATTTTGTACCATCAGGACAGGTATTGTTGAAAGGGGTATGTATTGCTTTGTCAAAGGTCTTAAACATTTGTAGATGCAGAACTAAAATTTTTTTTTTGAGGTATGGTAAACATGTCCCTGTGAGTCACCACTTTTATATATTAGGGTGGTTGTTGATGAAGCAGAGTCATCTTGGGCTAATGTAGCAGGTGGCATTCCTCAGAGTTCTCTATTGGGCCCCTTGCTTTTTCTTGTGTACTGCGTATCAATGATTTAGATGTTGGCTTAGTCAGTACAGTTTCAAAGTTTGTGGATGACCCAAAGTTGGGTGGTAAACCTTTGGTAACCTTTGGTAGGGTGATAAATGATGAAAATAGAAGTAAAATCCAGGAAGATCTGAATAAAATTGTAGATTGGTCAGTTACATGGCAAATGAGATTTAATGTTAAGTGCAAAATTTTACATAGAGGTTTGCGTAATGCTAATTTTGCATATAGTATGTCAGGGAAGCAGTTGGCAAGCGTAGATCAGCAAAAAGATTTAAGAGTTATAGTCACTGGTGATTTAAAAGTAGTGAAACAAAGTACAGCAGTGGTCACTAAAGCGAAAAAACTGCTAGGTTTTATAGCTAGGAATTTTGAGTACAAATTGCACGATATTATTGCTCCTCTTTATAAATCATTCATTCAGCGATCCAGTTTTGGAATCTGCATATGTACAAGGCTATAGACAAAATCAAGAGAGTTCAAAGACGAGCAACTAAGATGATTCCATCTTTTAGGTCAAAGTCGTACGAGAATAGGCTTAAGGAGTTAAAATTGACTACACTCGAAACTAGGAGGCTAAGGGGCTCTAATCCAGGTTTTTAAAATTATGAATGGGTTCGATAATGTAAATAGAGAGAACTTTTTCGAAATAGCATAATATAGTAGAACTAGAAATAATGGGTGTAAGCTTACATGTAGAAGGTTCGAGACAGCAGTTACCAAAAACTTTTTTACGCATAGAATAATAAATAGCTAGAATAGTTTTTTGGTAGAAGTAATTAGTAGCACGTCTATAAACATGTTTAAAAATTAATTAGATGCATAGTAAAAATTAAGGTTTTTGTGGTTCGGAACCCACGTAAAATTGTAGGTCCCCTCCACCATCATGGAGGACATGCGCAATACACAATTAGGTAGACCAGCCGTGAGTGGATGTTAATTTAACATTTGGTCTTAATCATTTCAGATGGAGGAGAAAATCATAGAAAAAATTATGTATCTTGATGACCTGTTGGAAATGTGTCGGTTCAACGTGTTTTGGTCCGAACTTAAAGACTATACTGATTTGGTATGAAAATAAATACATAATTTATGAATATGTAGTTGAAATGTCATACCAAGTTGGAAAATGGTCCATTTGTTGTATATTTTTTTTTTTGAATGATGGCCATTACATTTGGCTTTGGCATGTTATAAATGTTTTGCTTATCTTTTTTTTATATGACTAAATGCACTTTTCTCCTGAACAGCTAATGAATATTAAAGATTTTGGTGACAGTATTCGCAAATACATTTGCCATGTGATCAGCATTACCTACCAACATATTGAGAAGCATGTACTTTCATCTCTTCTCGGAAATGTGAAAGGTGAATATATTCTTCCTGTAGTTTTCTATTTTCTTTTTTATATATAAATGATTAAATGAAATTGTGGGTTTGGTTCATGTGTTGCAGGCTTATGAATTAATCCTTTCTAATTCTCTTTACAGACTCAGTCATGCAAGGTTGGATGACGAAATATGGTTGGAAAGAGAATGAGGAAGGCTATATTTTAATAGGAAACCAAGAGGAAACTGTTAAAACAAAGAACATTACTGAAAAAATTGATTTTGAGTCAGTTGCGGGAATTATGGCTGCTTGCAGATAATTTACTTTTTTTATCAATTACAGTATTTACTGTTAAGCGTGTTTTAAGTCTCTCTCTCCACCCTTATTCCTTAAACTTTTTTGAGTTATTGGAAAATTGCGTCGCTAAGGTTTATTCTTGGAGGTAGTACATTAGGAAATATCAATTTGGCCCCGTAAGTCATATTTATTTTGTAACGTTTTGTACGAGAAGTAACATTTTTCAAGTTTATGAAGTAAAAAGCAATAAATTTTTTATGTTGGAAGTTAGTGTGGAGTAAAGGGTTTATTTTGGTTTATATTGTAGTGTTTAAAGGTTTCTTTTTCGAGAATATTTAGTATATACTGTATAACAAAGGAATCTAAAATTTCGTTTTCTGTTCTCATTGAGGTGGGGTGGACACGATGCTTGAACTCGGGACTGAAAACATTCAAATTGGTTATACAAGGATACTTAGAAACAACCACCGGGAGTAAGATAACTGCCCCAACCTTAGAGACACAATATTACCTTCATTACAAGGTTGGGGGGCATACATCTAATGGTAAGTCAGGTGAGACAACCGTCTCTACACGCCACAAACAACTTTTATTTCTCTGTTTCTCACTAACTTTGCCTCACTTATCACGTTTATTCATACATTTACTAATTACAGCCTTCCATCTTTCACACGGTTTTCCTCTGCTTCTCATATCTGCGTACTCTCTCTTATACAATTTTTTTGCATTATTTATTCTGTACACACAACTATACCAACGTAACATGCTATCTTCCTTTCTCATGTAGTGTATATATATATATATATATATATATATATATATATATATATATATATATATATACCTATATATGTATAGAAACGACGTAAGTATAGAGGAGTGTTCTGCACACGAGGAAGAGAAATAACAAACAAATGAAAAATAAGGCACCTGCCCGGCGGGTGCCTTATTTTTCATTTGTTTGTTATTTCTCTTCCTCGTGTGCAGAACACTCCTCTATACTTACGTCGTTTCTATACGTTAATATACTGCGCGGTCATTGCAGTTAAATGTGTGTATATATATCTATACTATATATATACCTATACCTATATATATTATATATATAATATATATATATATATATATATACCTATATATATATATTTTTTTTGTTTCAAAGTATGACCACTCATGGCCACCAAAAGAAAGGTGGATAGCAGAGCGAACACAGGACGAAGACTATGAAACAGCGAACGGAAGTGAACAATAGACGGGGAGGAGGAGGGGGGGGAGAAAAAATATCAGTCACAACCGGTAAAGAAGTCGGGAGCGAAGGAGGAAGGAGAACAACCCGGTTACCGAAAAGTAGGGACCTTCCGATAGAATAGCGCCAAGCCTATCACAAGGCCCGACGCTCTCCAAAAAGGGAAAATACTCTGCGCAGAGTAAAGCGGACACTCCACCAGCAGGTGGGCAATTGTGAGTAAGATGTTACAATCGGGACATCGGGGCACCCGATCCCCGGCCATCAAATAGCCATGGGTCAGGTGGGTGTGGCCAATACGGAGGCGGGCCAAAGCCACCTCCTTATGGCGCGACCGATGGAAGGAAGAGGCCCAACATCCCAATTTGGGTTTAATCTTGCAGAGTTTGTTATTTGTAGCGCCATCCCAGCGACTCTGCCACCGGGAGCGCAAAAACCTACGGAAGCCAGGGATATAATTGAAAAGGGGAGGGACACGGGTGAAACCTGTAGTCGGCACGCGGAACGGGCAGCTCGATCGGCAGCCTCATTTCCAGCCACGTTAACATGTGCAGGAACCCAGCAAAATACCACCTCCTTGCCACCAGAAGTGACAAGGATATGGCACAGTAGCTGGATTCGTCGGACCAGTGGGTGGACAGGGTCAAAATACTCCAGGCCATCCAGCGCACTGCGGTAATCCGAATAGATGACAAACGACCCACCCGGATGCTCCCGCACCACCTCCAGAGCGCTCAGAATGGCATAGAGCTCCGCCGTGAAAACGGAAGCCTCATCAGGGAGACGGGTATATCGGGGAGCAAGGGCAAACGACTGGGGAACAGCCACGGCCCCAACGCCCCCCGACGACCTCGAGCCATCTGTGAAGACCGCAACACATGCAGAGTGACACGCTGCATGCTGAAGGAACAGAGACCGAAGTAAGGCAGAGTCAGAATCGGCCCTGCGAACTTGTCGCAACGCCCTACAGCACGCAACAGGGGTGCTCTCCCAAGGTGCAACACCCCTGAAAGAGACCGGTATAACGGATGGAGGAGTGCCCATACCATCGAGGAGGGAGGTCACCGTGTCGGTGAAATACCAACCCCCATCCCGGCAGAACGCCCTCTCAACCACCTGGAACAGAGGAGAGGTGGGAAGATGGAGGATCCGGAGATAGTGCTTAGCAATGAGGAACGACCTCCGATCCTCCAAGGGAGGGATGTCGCACTCAACCTGCAGACTATCAACCGGAGAGGAGCGGAAGGCGCCAGATGACATGCGCAGTCCTCTAGAGAGGACCGGATCCAGTATCCGAAGGGCCGTGCGGGAGGCGGAGCCATACACCACACTCCCATAGTCTAATTTGGACTGTACCAGGGACACGTACAAACGGAGGAGTGTCCGCCTATCCGCGCCCCATGTAGTATGCGACAGGTGTCCCAGCAAATCCAGGGTACGTCTCGCGGACTCGCGCAGCCGGCGAAGGTGGGGAACCCAGCTCAAACGGCTGTCGAAAACCATACCCAAGAAGCGTACTGATGGAACGAGGGCCAGAGGCTGACCCCCGAGTGTAAGGTTAAAGGCCGGGATGGCGCCGGATCCCCGTCTCCTCGACGGAAGGAAGGCCACACACGAAGTCTTCGGGAAAGATAGCGTAAGGCCCACCGACGACGCCCAGCGTTCAACCCGATTGACCGCGAGTTGGACTTGCCTCTCCACGAGGGGGGGACTCGTCCCCGCGGCATAGACAGCCAGATCATCTGCGTAAATGGAACAGCGCACCGAGGGCGGAAGAGCTCCCGGTAGCGCAGACATAACCAGATTGAAGCAGGAGACGCTCAAAACACACCCCTGGGGCACCCCCTCCTCCTGAACATACAGGTCAGATAGGGCCGCCCCATTACAGACGCGGAAAGTGCGACGGCAGAGGAAGTTGTGAAGAAACGTGGGCAAAAAGCCCACAAAACCAAGAGACTTCAAACTGTCCATGACAACTCCCCGACGGGTCGTGTCATAGGCCTTTTGGACGTCGAAAAAAACGGCCAGAACAAGATTCCGGCGGGAAAATTCCTCCCGTACATCATGGCCAAGGAGGAGAAGGGGGTCCAGAGTACCCCGAAATCGACGAAAGCCATACTGGGTCGTGGGGTATAACCCAAGCGACTCCAGTGTAAACGAAAGTCGGACGGCCACCATCTTTTCAAGGAGCTTGCATAAGCAGCTCGTCAAGGCAATAGGCCGATAGCCCGCCACCTCCGCCGGATCCTTCCCCGGCTTAGGTATCGGGACCACAGTCGCCTCCCTCCAACGGGAAGGGAACGACCCCTCAACCCACACCCGGTTGAAAAGATCCAGCAAGAAGTGCAGGGCCATCGGGTGCAGATTCCAAATAAAGTCATACGGAATGTCATCAGGGGCGGAAGAACGACGGGTTGCCAAGGCAGCCCGAAGTTCCCGCATCGTAAAGAGATGGTTATAGGGCTCGTTCCAAGGGGGCGGGAACGTGACCTCCGATAAAGGACGGTCCGCAGATGAAGGCGAACGGGAAACCGCAGCAAAAGCACCGGCCAGCCGATCGGCCACAGCAGCAGGATCCGAAAGGAAGCCGTCCCCGTCCCGAAGGACAGGGCGACTAGCAGGGACCGGCTTCCCCTCGATACTACGTACCTTCCGCCACACAGCAGCAGAAGGGGTAGATGAGGAAATGCCGGACACAAAAGCACGCCAAGAGGCCCGACGGGCCAACTTGAGAGTCCGGCGGGCGAAAGCCTTCGCCCGCCGCATCTCAATCAAGTGGTCCGCGCGCCGGGTGCGGTGGAAGCGGCGCGTTGCCCTCTTCCTCTCGCACACCGCCTGGTGACATGCTGGAGTCCACCACGGGACGCTACGCGTCCGCGGGCATGACTCCAGATTTGAAAAAAATTACTGGAGCACAGCTCTGAATTTACTTTTTTTCCACAACAGCTTGGTGAGTTTCTTTTGTTAGGCGCAAAATTGCATTCAATGTCTTCTGGATTTGGAAATTTTCAAATTCCTCTAAAGCAGTTTTGTTATTCTGATGCGCAGATTCCTCACTTACCTTTTGTTTCTTAGGTGGAGGAGAAGCACTTTCTTCAGTCTGTGAAACATCTAGTGAAAAACTTTCATTTTCTAGATTAGCAGTTGATGAAGTTGGTTCATTTTTCTGAGGTCTAGCACTAGCACATTTTGTGAACAAACTAAATGACTGCTTTGCCGTATCTCTTTGCTGCACTTCATCCTGGTATTTCTTTACTGCAATATCTAAGCTGTGGGCCCAAACTCTGGGACCTCTTGTATTGTAACAAATATTTTTTTTGGAATTAAAATGTTCCTCCCAGTTTTGCTTCTTTGAATATTTGTTCTTGCATTGACCACAAAAGTAACCCCTTTTAACACCCTCACTTTTCTCTCCAACTTCATCAATATTAGGATCCATTATTGATTATTGACTACCTGAAAAAAACAAAATAAGTAAAAGTTAGTAAATATAGTATGGTAAAAGTAAGTAAATATAGTACAATGAAAGTAAGTAAAAGTAAGTGCTTTAAACTTAGTAAAAATAAGGAAGAGTAAGTAAAAGGAGGTAGGTTAAAGTAAGTAAAAATAAGTTTAAACTTAACTAAACTTTTCAATTCTAGAGTCATGGTGGATTACTTAAAACCGCACAAGTAATTATCTGGCCAATTTATCAAACCTGGGCGAGATCAATGGAACATAGTCCAATCCTGATAATTTTATATTAAAAAAATATACGTTTTAATAAAATTTTAATTATCAAAACATTGAAGCTTAACAAAAAATAAAAATAATTGTTAAATATGGAATTACCAACCAAACTTAAAATAACTAAATTTGTAATTTAAAAAAATTGGTTTGTACAAGAACGTATACGCAAAAAAATTGCATAACGTCTAGCGGATGAACAAAACCCAAACCCAAATTTACTTTTTCTCATGGTCAAATTTACTGGAGCAATGCTCCAAAGATCCCAGGAATCTGGAGTCATGTCCGCGGGTTACCGGAAGATCGAGGAATACAGTCCTCCGCGACGCTCATCACCACCCGCTCGAAGAACTCCAAGCTCTCATCTACAGGGCCAAAGCTCAATACCAAACGGACAATGACGGAACGAGCTCTGAAAGATGGCCAGTCAGCCCTCGCAAGGCACCACCTCGGTCGAGACGAGACGCCCGGCTGCGGTCCGACCGGCTCAAGACAGACTGGGTAATGATCACTGCCATAAGAGTCCCCCAACACCTTCCACGAAAAATCGAGTAAGGCATCGAGGGACACCAAGGAGAGATCAATACAGGTAGATGAACCCGTGGGTTCGTGGAAGTACGTAGGTTCGCCGGAATTGAGGCACGCGAAGGAAAGGTCCTCCATTATTGAGAGCAACATACCAGCAACATTAGTCGACCGGACATCTCCCCAAGCCTGGTCGCGACTGTTAAAGTCCCCGAGGAGGAGAAACGGTCGAGGCAGTTGCAACACCAACTCGCGAACCGCGTCGCGAGAAGGAGGGTCATGAGGAGGAATATAAATCGAGCAGGCAGTGTACTGGCGATCTAAAAAGAGCCGCACAGCCACAGCCTGCAAGGAAGTACGAAGAGGCACACCTCGCGAGGGTAATGAATGGTGTACATAAATCGCTGCACCCCGCCGGCGTGTGCGCTCATCCGGGGTGCAAGGAAAGCCAACATAGCCAGAGAGACGAGGGAGCCCACGCGCAGCCAGGATAGTCTCCTGGAGACAAACACAGGAAGGCCGCTCGCTCTCCAGCAGGGAGGCAAGGTTCTCCCAGTTAGCTAAAAGCCCCCTACAGTTCCAATGCAAAATGGAACTGTAAGGGGAAGTGGCATTATAAAAAGCAGAGAAGGCAGAGAAATAGCCACGGACCAAGCTGAGCAGCAAACTCAATGGTCCGTAACCGGGGACGGAATCTGCTTCCCCGACTCACCCCGAACGCGGGGGTAGGGGCCACCGACCCCGCAGCTGCTTCACCGGTAGTAGAACGAGAGGTAGAAAGTGGAACAGGGAGTTCAGAGGGGGGAGAGACGACGAGACGGGCCCAGCTGAAACCCCCGACTCCCCACCAGACGGGGGCCGGGGAGAACCAGATGCTCTAGGGCTCGTCACACCAGACAAGTGCTGACGGGGAGGGGAGGAAAGGTCCACCACAGGTGGGAGTAGATCCAGGAGAGAGACCCGACCACTCTCAGCAGGAGCCGAAGGGAGAGAGACTCCATGAAGAAGGGCCAGGCTCCTCTCGACCGGGTCCACCATAGGAACCGAGTCAGTAATCGAGGGTGTCATGGGGCGGTGTACCTCAACCGACACCCGGACACTAGTCGGGGCACCGAGAGGCGACACCTCACCAGCTCTCCGTATAGGAGGGGGAGTCCCGAGCGGACCAGGAGCGGCGCGCCGCTTCCCTTCCGGTGAGGAAGGGGAAGCAGGGCGAGCAGCGGTCATGATCGGGTCTGGAGGACTCCGACCACGGCGACGCTTCCTCCTCCCCTTCGGGGCAGCACCTTCCCCACCCGAGAGACGAGTAGGCAAAGATCCAGACCCCAAGGCCGGAGAGGGAGAAGGGGCACCTGTAGGCAGAGAATCAGATGCGATGTCCGAAAGTGAGGCAGAGACAAGAAGGTCCCGCGGCGCCAGGAGGACCACCAACCCCCGGAACTTCCAGGGGGGGGGGGGCACCACTCCGATAGGCGCCGGGGTAGCACGGGAGAGGCCAGAGGACCCGCCAGAGACAAGGGCCGCAGCATAGGACAACCCCCGCCGCGGCTCCCGGTCACGGACCCTATCGCGCGCCTCCCGCGCACTAAGGAATTCGGTAGTCCTTAAGGACCGCACCTCGAATTCAAACTTGAAAACGGGGCAGTCCCGAGAGGAGGAAGGGTGGGCCCCCGAGCAGTTCGAGCACAGCGGGGGGTTCGTGCACGGGGCAGGGTGCGCAGGCCCACCGCAGCGGACACACAGCTTACCTTCACGGCGGCAAGCAGAGCTAACATGGCCGAACCGGGTCAGGCACATACGGTCGCACCGAAAACTCACACGACCGGCGATCACCCATGCCCCAGAACACCTGGGCCGGAGGCACAAGGGAGTCAAAGGTCAGGAGCAGACGAGCGGACGGGGTAAGAGCACCATCCCGGCCCGACGAAAAGCGGAAGACCTTCGTCACCCCCTAAGAGGCAAGATCGTCCTGCAACTCGCCAACCGGGATTGACAGCAGACGGGAAGCGAAAATGGTGCCCTGACAGCTATTCAATTGCGGATGGGGAGTCACAGAAACTCTGCAACCCAAAACATCCTGCAACTGTAGAAGGGACTCAGTCACCACCGAAGAACGGGACTTCAAAGAAGAGACTCATCCTTCAGAGGGCGGATATCATAACGACAGGGAACTCCCACCGTCTTAAGACGCTGAAACACCCGTTCCGAGTTGCCCGGAAGGGAGCCAGCGGAAGGGCGGAGAACAAGGAAACTGTCCACTGGACAGAAATTGACAGCAGGGACAGGTCCATGTGTAACGGTAACCGAGAGTGGGCGAGAGAACGAGGGCCGCGAAGACCCCGTCCTACGGCCACCACGAGTCCAGCCACGAGAGCCAGACGCCGCAGAGGACGAGAGGGGGCCATACGGCTTGTAGGTCAATCCAGCGGAGGCAGAGGCCGCTGAACGACCAGAAGTAGAAGTCTTATCCAAGGGCGGGCCAGAGTCGTCAACAAAAGGGGATTTAAGTTTTGGAATTGAACCCATAAACAATAGCTTTACAAAAAAGACAGCCTCGGACCCAAGGCAATGCACCATCCGCCGCTGCATCCTTCAAGGCGCAGGCCCAACGTCCCGGGTAGCCCGCCCCCCAACCCGACTGTCGTTTTAAAAACAGCAGATTGGCACTACGGAGATTTGTCCGTTAAGGGCCCAGCAAAGACCCAATCCAGACGCAGCAGCGGTCCGGGCGCCCAGACCGTCCCCGGAGCACGGCTTAGCCACGGAGCGATGCTCCCCGGCGGGTGCACCCGATGACCCCAAGACTGCAAAATACAAACAGAGGGGGGGGGGATACTACAATTGACAGAGGCACAAGACCGAGTCAAGAGAAAAGAAATTCCAGTTGAAACGGAAAAAAAGGGGGAGCTGCTGAAAGAAAAGTAAGGGGGAAAAAAAAAAAAAAAAAAAAAACGCAACTATGTAACTTCGCCCACACCCCGCGAGGAGTTAAGGAAACCCCAACAACACACGAGGTGTACGAGCCCCCTCGGCCCGGCAAGCCGGAGTACCTAATCGAGGGGGATATATATATATATGTAATGTATGTGTACAGGGTGTATAATAAGTAACTCCCTATTTTAAAATTCATGTAACTTCCCTATTTCTTACTCAATTTTAATGAAACAAACTGTAAATTATTCAGTATTTATTGAGGTTTTCATTCACATACACTTTACACTTCCACATATGCTTCTGCATTATCACATTTCCTTAGACGAACAGGTGTGTTGTCCACTGCTGCTCGTAATATGCATTCTGCAACATGGTTAATTCTTTCCCCCAATTCATCACGGTCGTTAGGTTTGTGGCGATGAACTTCGTTAGCCCAACCCCACAGGTCTGGGCTGCGAGCACCACGTTTTCCAATCCATCGTCCTGGAAATTTGTCATGCAGCCATGCCTGCACATCGTTAGAAAAATGAGGTGGTGCTCCGTCCTGCATGAAACGAAGATTATATATCAATGTTATTCCATTGCGAAATCATTGGCCATACACGATTTTTTAATATTTGCAGGCGGGGGCGTCCGCAGGGTTTTTTCCAAGGTCGGGGTACAAAAAGGCAAGACCTGACAAGGTATCAATTTATTCAAAACGGGTATATACCAAATTACAAATGATATTTAGTTTCACTGGCTACATAAGTAGTGCAGGCGGCGCTTGTCCGATCCAAAGCGGTCATTCACGTCTTTAATGATAGCTTTTTCCTGTCTATCACCTTTTGTCAATGCACGCTCAGCATGTACAAGCCACTGGCAGAGCTGGGCACTTCCGCAAACACTTCCGCAAATTTCGCAATTGCGGAAGTATGTTTTTCATTTGCGTTTGCGGCAAAGTCATCGCAAATTAGTGAATTTGCGTTGCGGAACTAAGACCGCAAACGCAAATCTTTCCGCAAATTTCCCACGTGGCCACTGGCCAAGCCCGCTAGTGCTGTGACGCTGCTGTCACTGGCTCCAATTGGCGTACACTTGTAGAGGCTAGAGGGGTTGAGTTGTACAGTGAGTTCAAGTTGTGTACAGTCACAGTGTTAACTTAATTTAACTTGTGTAATGTAATGTGTGTACAGTTACAGTACAGTCTTCTCTAACGTGTCTAAGTCTCAAAATTTATGAAATTCAAATGATTAAATTTATTATTTAATTTATTTACTATTTACTTGCAGGAGGTGTTTTTGTTCAATATAATATATCAATATATGTAGTATTTTTATTTCTTCTACAATAGTGATTTATTGTAATAAATTATTTAGCCTTGTTTTTCATAAAAACAAGGCTAAAACATTAAACATTAAAAAGATATAAATTTTTTTTATACCTCTTTAATGTTTTGGATACTTTTTATAGTTAAAATTGCGATTGCGGAATTTGCGGTTTGCGGAAGTGCCCAGCACTGTAAAAATTGGAAATATGGTTTGCGTTTGCGGATTTGCGTTTGCGGCACCAAAAACTGGCAAGCAATTTGCGGTTGCGGAAGGTAAGGTTTGAGTTTGCGGATTTGCGATTGCGGAAGTGATTTTGAGTTTGCGGTGCCCAGCTCTGCAAGCCAGATAAGCGTTCGGTAAACATTGATGAGCGTACTGAAGGTTCGTTCTTAAACTAATACAGCTTAATTCGTACGCATAGTGAATGAATAAAAAAATTATATATATATATATATATTTTTTTTTTATTGGTTGTTTAACCTCCTTCGCAACATCTAAGGTCATATGACGAGGGGACCTACAGCTTTACGTGGGATCTGAACCACGGGTCGCTACATAATCTGGGCGCAGAGGACGGTCTCCCATCCAACTACTACTCAGACCCAATGTTGCCGGACTCCGGGAAGCGGTGTTACGACATCGGCCACGACATAGCCCCGCTATATATATATAATATATATATATATATATATATATATATATATATAATATATATATATAATATATATATATATATATAATATTTTCCAGGGGGGGAGTGCCCAACCTTGCAGATGTCCGTTTACATACAGGTATCTTTTGGCATTCATTGTGTCCCGAATGATAAGACCCAACAATGGTTGTGAATGTCATACCACACCAAACTGTCGGCTTTCCCCGACAGAAAGCTCAATACAGAAAACCTCGATAAATACTGAATTTAATTTCATTAAAGATGAGTAAGAAATAGCAAAGTTATACGAATTTTAAAATAGGGAGTTACTGATCGATTATACACCCTGAACAACAATCTTTACTACGATATGAACAGATAGTTTATTATTTCTAAATTTTCTTTCTGCAGATGGACGAAGGTTGTTAAAAAACTACGTGATAATGTATTTTAACGATTTTAAAGCGGTTCATACCACATATTTCCAACTCGATTAAGTGGTAACTTTACCAAAACTAGTTCAGTTACTTTTGTACTGAGTTAATCAGATTAAGCTAACATTACCGAGTACCCACGTTCTGAAGAACATTATTGAAGTATTTGACTTCTCTATCAATGTAATCCACTAATAAATTGAAGTGGGAAATCGCAAAAGCTTTCTAAAAACCATGGTAACGTTTTGAGACGCTCGAGGTAGTTCGATATAGAGCGGTAACCCATGTCCTGCAGCGAGACCCTTAACATTTTACTTTTTAAACGTCTTCACTTGTTTAATCAGTAGCGAATAAATATTTGTCTTGAAGTATATTAGGAGGAATTTCAGCAGCGGACTCTATTGTCGGAATATTTGTTTCTAACGTACATTCTGCTTTATTATGCATTCTTCACAAAGTATTAATATTGTGTGTTATAGGGAATCTGTGTAACTAGGGATTTCATGAAATCCCTAAAATGTTAGGGATTTCATGCAAGGTTAAGTCGTGATATTTTCATTAAACCTACGGGAAGATTATTAAATACCCATTTAGGTCAACTTAGCCCTTGACGATTGGTTGGGGACATTAGGAATTTCATAAATCCCTAGTTCGACAGGTTCCCTGTAATTACACTACCAGTCAAAAGTTGAAGTACACCCTGAAATATTCATAAATTTCATATTTTGTTTAAAATAAAGTTATAACAAATTCATAAATACAAACATGGGAACTTAACAACAAATCGGGACAATTTACCAAAAGCAAAGTCTAAATTTTAGATTCATCAAAAGCGCCTCCTTTAGCAGCAATTACAGAACAAATTCGAGGCATGCGCTCAACAAGAGAAAGAAGATAGTCTGGTGAAAGCTGCTGCCAGCACTCTTGTAAGAGTTCCCAGGGCTTCTGAGCACTGGATGGGTGCTTGGCTTTGACTCGTCGATCCAGTTCATCCCACATTAGCTCGATGGGGGGCGGGGATTCAGGGACTGTGCTGGCCATTCATAACTGAACTGACGTTGCTGTTCTTTCTGCTTCAGGTAATTTTGACAGCTTGGAAGTGTCTTTAGGTTCGTTGTCTTGCTGTATTATGAACTGTTGGCCCAACTAGTTGCAGTCCAGATGGGATGGCATGGCGCTGTAGACTGCTGTGATAGCCACGTTGGTTCAGTATTCCAGTGACTGTGGAGATCTCCAACTTGCTCCCCTGCAAAACATCCCCAGACCATCACACTTTCTCCACCGTGCTTCACTGTTGGCACAACACACTGCTGTGTCATTCTTTCACCCGCTCTGCTCCGCACAAATACTCTGCGTTTGGATCCACAAACTTCGAACTTTGATTCGTCAGTCCAAAGGACAAATTTCCACTGCTCAACAGTCCATTTTTGGTGTTTTTTTTAGCCCAGGCTAGCCTTTTCTTTTTGTTCTGGGGTCTCAACATTGGTTTCTTTGCTGCAGTTCGTCCTTTTAATCCTGCCTCTCTTAGTCTTCTCTGAACAGTTGATGTTGAAACTGTTGTACTTGTGGAGTTGTTCAGCTGGGCATTGATTTCAGGTGCTGTGAGGCGTCTGTTGCGCAGACTGACTCGGATATACTTGTCATCTGAGTCTGTTGTGGTTCTTGGTCACCCTGACCTTTTTCTGTCCTTATTTTGGCCAGTTTCTTCCTACCGTTTATTGGCACAAGCAACCGCATTCACATAAACTTTTAATTTTTTTGCAATTTGCCTCAGTCGATTGTAACTGAGAAATGAGGGCCAATCACTGTCTTTTTTTCTGTTGTTAAATAAGTTTTGGCACCCATGTTTGCTCTTTTAAACACAAATATACCTTAAACTACACAGTTAGCTCCTCTGCAAGGATTTTAATGTTAATAACTGAACACATTTATTAACACACTCCTGAAGAAACACACTACCCCAGTAAAGACTTAACTGTTTTTGGACCTTTGTGCAGAGCTAATGGCATTAATTTTAGGTTGCATGCTAGACGTAAATTAACACATTTTGAAGAAGCTTCTGTTAAAACACACTGCATAGGGCAGATGCACTGAAGCATACAATATGAAAGCCAGCTAAGCAAATTCATCTCTACTACCTGTTAAGTTTACATTTGAAGTTTGTCGAGCTAAGCAGCAAAATATTGGAAATTAGTAGGTGTACTTAAACTTGTGTGTGTGTGTCCCATAAGTCCGGCATCATAGGAGAAATTCATATTTTTCTATTTCTACAGGCCATAATGTATGTGAGCAAGGAAGAACGAATCCAGATAATTCTACTCATAGGAAATCGGAGTCAAAGAGAGGCCGCTGCTGAATTTAACAGACTGCATCCAGACCGCATCCAGACCGCGAGCCAATAACATAGAGTTGTGTTAGCAGACTTGTTGGAAAGAGGATCCATAGAAGATAAACCACGCAGTGGACCTTCAAGGAGGTCCACTGACGATGATACAGCGACTGCTATCCTGGCTCATTTTAACAGAAGTTCCAATAAGTCTCTCTGGCGATTGTCCGCCGAGACAGGAGTGTCGAAAAGTAGCATCCATCGCATTCTTCATGCTCACAAATGGCATCCATATAAACTTCAGATCCTACAGAAATTAAGCGAAGATGATTCCGACCGGCGGATGGAATTTTGTGAATGGGCTACGGAACAATATACTCGGGATGCCAATTTCCCGTCCACCATTCTGTTCAGTGACGAGGCTGTTTTTTATGGAGATGGTGAGGTAAATCGACAGAACACCCGCTACTGGTCTCAAAACAACCCTCACTGGTCTTCAAAGGAACAAGGTGCATCTCGGGTGATGGCATGGTGTGGCATTTGGAAGGATCGCATCATAGGCCCCCTCTTTTTCGATGAACATGTCACTGGAGGCACCTACCTACGTATGCTCAAGGAAGAAGCATTTCCGAGTGTCTTGAACGAAGAAGGAAATTTCCCAATATGGTTCCAGCAAGACGGCGCTCCTGCACATTACAGCACCCAAGTAAGGGAATACCTGTACCAACAATTCCCTGGTCATTGGAAAGGACATCGAGGACCTGTGGAATGGCCAGCTGGAAGCCCGGATCTCACGCCACTAGATTTTTATCTCTGGGGCCACTTGAAAGCGCTGGTATACCCAGAGAAAACGAGGAGTGTTGAACATTTGCGGCAGCGCATTATTGGGGCATGTAACACCATTACTCCTGACATCATTCACCGTGTGCTTGCTGACTGGGTATCACGTCTGAATTTGTGTATTGAAAACAATGGTGGACATATTGAGCATGTTCTGTAAATAAAAGCTTTTGTTTTGCCTTTTTTTATTATTTTTCCTATGATGCCGGACTTATGGGACACCCTGTATTTACAGGCATTTTAACAGAATCTATCCACTTTTTGTGAAATTGAGCAGCTTTCGAGATAGAGGGGCCTACATTTCTTCGAAAAAATTATTTATCTCAAAACCTGCTCAAATGCCCAAAAAACGGATAACAGATTCTGTTAAAACGCCTGAAAATACATCAAATAAATATTTTCTGGTATATAATTTAATTTTCTTTTATTCTAACCTAACCTATAAAATTACTTTTTTACACACGTTTACAATACATCAGAAAATTATCTGGTATGTAATTTCGGGTGGCGGTCTGCGGAATATTTACCTTACACACACACACACACACACACACACACACACACACACACACTGGTGGCTATATTCGCACTACACTCATCATAACAGATTTATATTTGAAAGCTTGAATGTTTTTAACATGTTTTAAGCATGTGTAGGAAACGCTAGCGTAGCTAGAGGGGGGGAGCCGGGGTACGATCGACCCCCTCCAAGCCTCAAAGGATTTTGTCGGAAAATTTCTCCCTCTCAGAAAACTTGAGTGCGTCTGTCGTTTGTGCGACCATAAATTTCTCCTACAGTACGTTTGGACACGTACGGTTCATATCATGTCTCGCCACCGTGACCTCCCTCTTCCCTCTCCGTTTGGAAGCGTAGCCCCGTAACCGGTGACTGGTGTACCATCTCTCTCTCCCTACCCTGAGGACGAGAAGTCGGTGATCAGTTGGAGCTGCTGCTTCATTATACACACACACGCTGGTTGCATAACATCAAATGAATTTATTAAACAACTGAAACCAGCGGCCCTACCCGTGCGTAACGGCACTGCTCATGCATGGTATAGGTATTGCTGAATCGTGAAAATACGTCCTTGAAATGTTTAAAAGTTGGAAATTATCATATTTAAATTTTAAGTGTCCCAAGGGGAGCTCATAAATAATTTAATAACAAAGGTCAAGTATAGTAGTCGAATTTGCGAACCTCGATAGGACCCAGGGCAATGTAATACATTTTTTTCTGAAAACATTAGATTTCCAACCACATTGAATTAAATGTGGCCAAATACAGTATACCCAGTTTAGTGAAGGCACTTTTAGAAAATATTGCACGTTTGGCAAAACTTGAATATGTTCAATTGGCATTAAAATGCCCACTCTAGTTTACCCTGCTCGTAACACCAATAAAGTGTATTTTCGTTTATATTTGGGTCTAAATAATTTAATGAATTCTTGAAATAGATTCTGCAGACAAATTGTTTACAAAAAAGTAACTAGTTTTCTTTAGTCAACACCGGAGTTGGCTTCGGCAAAACTCTAGTATAGTTTAGTCGGATCTCAAGTTTTGGACGAAATGAATGCGGCAGACTTGACTGGACTTCGTCAGTCAGACGAAAAGAATACGGCTTTAAATTTCAGTATGTGCCCACTGCTCTGGACTTAAACGTCATCAATCTTCAACTGCAGAACGGAACGAGAAAGCGGCTAAATTTTTTAGTTTCGTAAGTTTTTTTTTTTTTTTTTTAAATAGTTAAAGGCCGTATATTATATAACAATGTCTGTATTATTTTAACTAAGCAAGGATGCAGGTCCAAGTAAGGTTGAGCCTACTCCTAGTGTTAGTGATATATAAGGACGCAGGTCCAAGTTAGGTCTGATGAATGGCACAAAGTCAAAGGTCAGTCAAAGAATAGGATTAGAGAATAGTAATGTGGTAGAAACTAGGGTTGCTGGGTCTCCGGTTTTGGGCTGGAGTCCGGATTTTTACTGATCTTACTATCTTTTTATATAATAATTATTAATTGAATAACCTGTAAAAATATTCATTACATAACTTTTTTTACATAAATGTGTATATAATTAGGTAATTATGTGTTTTAAGTCACTCAGTCATTTTACACACCAAAATACATTTTTCTAGTAGTATTTGATGTGATTTGTTCAAATATGACCTCCATTTCTGTCGGAAATGAGATCCAACAAAGTTATAGTACTTTGAAGTTTGGCTCATTTTCAAGGGAAATGGAAGTCAAAATCTAAGCAAAACACATCAAATATTACTAGGAAAATGTATTTTGGTACTAATTAACCTAACCTAGCCTAACCCTGGCTAACCTAGCCTAGAGTATATTAAATCCTCAAAATAATATTCGCACCGTTCACATGTCATCGCCACAAACATCGGTTAATATGAGTTTTATCGCACTCAGAATATCAAAAGCAAATATAATTATAAAATATTAAAGCATAATTTTCTCATCATTTTCATATATGTCACTATGCTCGCAGATGCGTACTTAACAAATTATGTACATTTGAATATTATGACATTTTTGCATTTTTTTTCCCACCCTTCCAATATTTTGATTGGTGATGTCATGAGAACATGATATATGAGCTAGATTTTTTAAGTTCTTAGGCCTTTTAAGTTGCTAGTCTACTTCTGTTAGTTTTTGATAGATGTTTGTGGCGATGACATGTGAACGGTGCGAATATTATTTTGAGGATTTAATATACTCTAGGTTAGGTTAGCCAGGGTTAGAATGTATTTTGGTATTAACCTAACCTAACCCTGGCTAAACTAGCCTAGAGTATATTAAATCCTCAAAATAATATTCGCACCGTTCACATGTCATTGCCATAAACATCTATCAAAAACTAACAGAAGTAGACTAGCAACTTAAAAGGCCTAAGAACTTAAAAAATCTAGCTCATATATCATGTTCTCATGATGTCACCAATCAAAATATTGGAAGGGCAGGAAAAAAAATGCAAAAATGTCATAATATTGAAATGTACATAATTTGTTAAGTACGCATCTGCAAGCATAGTGACTTATATGAAAATGATGAGAAAATTATGCTTTAATATTTTATAATTATATTTGCTTTTGATATTCTGAGTGGGCTAAAACTCATATTAACCTATAATTATTACGTCATAGCAGGTAAAAACACCATTCTACAACTTCTTCCTTTTGATAAGCAGCAGATCATTAATTTGCATGTGTATCTCATTTTTCCCTGAAATTATTCTTCATCAGGTATGGAGATTAGCTATCTTTTATTAGAAAACAGTTGCTGTTTTTTGTACACATCTAATTGTTCCATTCTAGTAGGTAAAACACTTATTATTACATAGCTCTTATGAAATGATGGCTGTTGTTTTCTTAATCACTTGTAAGTAGTAGTATTTATAAGGAAACAAGCAGAGCCTTTGGCTCACTGCCATATGGGCACTGCTTGTGCTTTGCAAACTCGCCTATGGCAAGGTCACCTTTGGTGCCTGGGTTATCCCTTTAGGGGGGGAGGTCACTCCCTCCCCCCAAACCCCCCTTAAGGCAACTTGGGGGCTAACCCCCCTTGGCACCTTGCAATAATTGATCAACATTACAATTGCATATACACATATATTTTGCAGTCATACTACTTTGGGAACAAAATAGTGTGACATATACTATCACTGATATAGTTTTCACTCAAAATGTATCCTTTTATAGCCA
This sequence comes from Bathynomus jamesi, assembly GCA_023014485.1. Lineage (NCBI taxonomy): Eukaryota > Metazoa > Arthropoda > Malacostraca > Isopoda > Cirolanidae > Bathynomus > Bathynomus jamesi. The sequence continues at coordinate 270,646 of JAJOZX010003911.1, forward strand.
AACTGCAACTTTATTATTAAATTTTTTTTTTTCATATTTTTATTGGTTGCAGATAAGAAACTAAGCTGGTTATGTATGTATTTTTTCTTGATCAATTAATTTTGTGTAAAAAATAAAGTTTATATATCAGTTTAGCTACATAAACAAATAATGACAAGCTTCATAGGTAAAATCTCTGGATTTGGAAACCCTAGTAGAAACTAATAAAAGGTTTCAGATATTTGGTAATTTGGATGAAGTAATACAGTGAGTTTACTATGGTTAGGGACTCTTATCAAGGAATCAGGATAATGAATTTTGCAATAAGGGAAAGAAAACCCATAGAAGAGTATATATTCAAGGTAATATTTTTGAAGTCAATAAAGTAGTGAAGTAGTAAGGTTGGAAACTGGTTAGTGGATGAAACTGATTGAAGCAATATTCAAGATCATTACATTTTACATTTCATTTTGAAAGTGAAACCACTTGGGCCTATTGAGAGATGGTTTCACTGAACTTCTTATATACAAGACAGTTCACCAATAATAATTTAGTAATTGTTTATTTATTTTTTTAATCATTAACCATGATTATACATGGTGTGATAAAATTATAAATAGGAATTGTGGCCATGTATTGGGCTATCTGTACGAATAAATTATGTAAACATAAATCGGTATCTTTTTATTAAAATTTAGTATGTAAATAAAATACAAATAGATAAAATATTGCAAATGCAACAAAGTGTGTACAACTTAGTTATGTAATTAAAATAAATTTTCATATAATATATAGATATTAGCTACCTGCATAACCACTTAACATTAGTATATTAAAATTGGTTTTGTCAGTACCAAGTCTTAATATACTTCATCTATGTCAGTAGCTTTCTTCAACATCAGCACTTGGTTTCTGAAGGTCTGTACAGTTTTGAGACATGCTTAAGGAGGGTTGATTTTCTTTACTCATCCCAGATTGTAAAGATTTCTGTGGTATTCTCAATACCAGGGTATCTTTTAGTATTATTGTAGCTTCTCTTCTGATAATAACTGACACTGGGTGGGAACTAATTTGCAGTCTTTATATAGGACATAAATCAATTCATATACATTGATATTTCCACCATTTTTTTCATAAAGCGGATTTAAACTGTGGTGATAACCCTCTCTATCATTATTTGTATGGACAGCCATTCTGTACACAGACCAGTTGGATAGTATCCACTTGCCATATGTACTCATGTATCCTATGTATTGAAGTTGGTGTAGAGATTGTAGATGGAAATCATGAAAAGTAGATACAATTTGTTCAGTAGGTAGAAATAGGGGTTAAGGGGGTGGATATTGGTTCTTTGAGGAAAGTGGCAGTGTTTTCTACAACCTGTATGTAGGTGCCAGGCCAAGGTTTTCTATCTTTCAAAAGATTGCTTGTGTCTAATGAAAGGAGCATCCTCTTCTGTGTAATGTGTGTGTGATGTAATCCAGCACTGTCTTCAGCTCCTCTCCTGGACATCAGGACAAAAACCAGTGGGACTTTCATAAAGCTGTCTTGCTCAATAAATGCATGAATACTAAATAGCTGGGTGAATGGTTTTTGGACAGTTTAAATGTGGGATCAATGTACCAGGTTTTTGCAAACTTCAGGCTTGAAGAGTAGAAGTGGAAGAAGAAACATCACAACATGGCAGGCTTGTCCTATATACTGTATATGTCCTGCATAAAATCATTGGGAAGGGCTTCCTCCAGCCAATCAAACTTTAGGTCTTCGGGCTGTGAAGGTGACATTGCTGTTGGACTTGGTTGGTGGCACATCAATGGCAGATGATTTACAGATAGATATTGGTAGACTTTTTGGATGAACTTTTTGAAGGAGAGGGTTGTTAAAATCAACCAACTAACTGGTATGACAATTTTCATTTACTAAAAATCGACTCCTTTTCTGTGGATTTTAATCATAGTCTAATATAATAGACACACTGTTCATCATCTGCACAACTACACACATTGAGGACATTGTGTACCTGCATTTTTCAACCAAGTCTAACCTTATTTAATGTATCACCAAGCTGTTTTCTGTTATGACCTGTTTCTGAACTACAGCTGGCACCTGGAATTTTGCTTTAGGTTGGTTAGTTATTTTCCACATCACTAACTTTCAACCAATCATGGGTCCAAGAAACTGGTGTCCCCCAAAGCTTAATATTTACTAATATAGGGTATATATATATATATATATATATATATATATATATATATATATATATATATATATATATATATTATATATAAATAATAAATAAATAATTAGGTTGTTTAACCTCCTCTGCCACATTAATGTCATATGATGGAGGGGACCAAGAACTTTACATGGGATCCAAACCACAGGTTGCTATATAATTTGGATGTGGAGTAGTCTGCCATCCAACCACTACCCAGACCCAATGTTGCTTAACTTTGCTGATCAATGGGAAGCAGTGTTATGACATTGCCCATATAGGGTATATATACAGGGATGTAGACATGGGGGCTTCATTCAGCCCCCTAAAAATAAAAGGTTTGATATTTCTATGAATTTTTTTGAAATTATAAGTACACTATGCCCAGTACCTTCGGCACATGTTTAATTATTGTAGTACATTTATAAATGTGTTTTTACTCATTTGCACACTTTTTGAAGTGGGTCATTCTCTGTCAGATCAACCAAAAAAAATTGAAATTAACACCCTCATCTCTCATATTTTGCTGAAATTTGGTTTATAGGGTGTTTGTGAGCCCTGAATCCATTTCTGAAATTATAAGGTCAATCCGACCAATGGTTCAAGAGATATGACCTCGGGCAATTTGAGGTCACTCGCGAGGTTACTAACATTTGGCGAGCCATAACTTGGGTAATAATTGTCATAATTATATAAAAGTATATATATTTAGAATCAGAAAACGACAAGGAATCCAAATATGCAAGTTTTAGAACTCTAGGTTGAAAAATAAAAAAGTTACACTGTAACCAAAATTTGAGGTCACGATTTGACCTCTGGGGTATCAAATGAGAATTTTTTTTTTAAATGTAAAAAATGAAGGCATAGGCATTGGCTATTAGAATCAGCAAAAAAAAGTTTGTTTGTTAGTATTTTTCATGTAACTAACATATAAGTGAACACCATATTCATAAGTTGTGCGTCAATTCTACCTATTTTTTCACACAAGCTCATAATTTGACGTATAGAAATTAAAATTACATTTTTTATAGGTATAAAAAACAAAGTCAGAGTTCTTGACTAATAGAAACAATCATAAAAAGTTTATGTTGGTACTTTTCATGTAACTAACTTATAAGTGAACACCATATTTATAAATTGCTTATCATTTCAAGGAATTTTTATATCTTAGCTATCAATTTGACCTCAAGCTCCAAGAATTTAATAAAAATTGTATTTCACTGCTAATCTACACTGGCAATAATAGTTATAATAGTGAAAGGGGAAGACTAAGCTCACATGTAGCCTAAACAAACCTGTTGAAACATGTTGCTACTTGTCTAAGTGCAGAATCAACACAGATAGTTGCAAAATTCCTTGTCTACAGGTTAGTACAGTTCCAGCCAGCACTGTGGGTGGCTGGTGGGTATGGTGTTTTAATGAGCCTCAGAGACTATCAAGGCCTAAAATATTAAGTGTGTATAGCTATATATTTTCTAAAAAATATATATTACCTAATTGTAAATCCTATATCTTTACAGATCAAAATACAATGGTTCGGCACTTGAAATACTGCCAGGACCCTATTCAAAAACACAAGACACGCATAACAATCAATCTTAGAAAAGTGACTGATGTACTTGTTGAAAAATGTGCTGGAAGAGTGAAAAAAAGACTCATTGTTGTGTGTGAACTGCTGGACACTGATAATGAAAAACCCCACTATACTTAGTACCACTGAAAACAACGAGTCTGAGCAGGATTCAAATGAATCATCTACTATCAGTGGCTTGAGTAACATCTCTTCAATTCAAGATCTGGACAATGACAGTGATTGCTTGATAAAGGAAAATCCTTCAACTTCAGTTGAACCAGTTCTAGCATTTCTGGACCAAACACCAGTTAAAAAAAGTAAGTAATAAATTAATATAATAACTTATACTTTACTACAAGGTCTGTTTGATCTACTATATAGCCAATATAGCATTTAAGGTACTATAATTAATATTTAATTACTAATATTCAGGTGTGTGAAACCTTTTTTTCTGTTCTTTTCAGAAGGGCTGTCATTAAGCCAGAAAAAGCGCAAGGCTCGTGGTAAGCTATCATCTGCTCAGAAACACCTGAAGGAGAGGCTAGAACTCAGTTATGGTGTTCAAATTACCGAGGAGGTAAGTGATACTTCAAAACCTGAAACTGAATCTGAAAAACATCTAGACAAATTAATGAATGAATTGAAACAGTCATTCCTGGAGAGCAAATGTCACCATCACAAACTACAAATATTGACACTCTCACCATACACAATTGAAAAAACAGCTAGTTTCTTTCAAACTACAACATACATGGTGAAAAGAAGCCATTCACTTAAATCAGAACATGGAATCCTTCCGAAGATTCCACTAATGAGCAAAGGAAAAGTGATATCTGAAGAACACAAAGATATAGTTAGAAGATTCTATGAGTCAGAAGAGGTTAGTCATATGTGTTTTGGCCAAAAGGATTGCGTGAAAGTTATCAGTGCTGAAGGTGCAATGAAGGTGCAAAAACGATTGGTCCTCGGGAATTTAAGAGAGATGTTTGAACTATATAAAAATGATGAAAAGAATCCCAAAATAGGATTTTCCACATTTGCAAAATTACGGCCATCATATTGTGTGCTTGCCGGTAGTGGTGGGACTCATTCTGTCTGTGTCTGCACATACCATCAAATCCAAAATTGCAGCTGGCTGCATTGGGAGAAAGAGGTCTTTCATACAAGGATCTTATGGATTACAGTGTCTGCAGTACAGAAAGAGAGACTTGCATGATGCAACTTTGCAATGATTGCCCAAGAGAAGAGGGTGTCCTGGATTTCTTGAGTTACTTGACAGTGTGAAATCAGCTCCAAATGAAATATCTTACAAGCAATGGGTGACTGTTGACCGTTGTACAATGGTTGATAAGGTGGAGCCACTTCATGAATACTTATCATCCCTAAGCATGAAAATATCCCGCATGGTTCGTCATCACTTTGTTGCTCAGCAACAATCACAGTACTTCAAGCAGTTGAAAGAAACACTACCACCTCAGAGCGAGGTAGTTATAGTAGGTGATTTCTCTGAGAATTATTCTTTCATTGTCCAGGATGCTGCCCAAGGGTTTCACTGGGACAATTCACAGTGTACAGTTCACCCTTTTGTCATCTATTATAGATCATCTGCAGACCAGGAACTTAGCCATTTTAGTGTCTGTTTCTTATCTGCATCACTAAAACACAACACTATAATGGTTTACTCATTCATATTGAAGCTTATGACATATGTTAAATTCAGATGCCCACAATTGAAGAAGGTGCACTATTTCTCAGATGGATGTGCTGGCCAATATAAGAACAGATACAACTTCACAAATCTCTGTTACCATGAAGAGGATTTTGGTCTGTCTTGTGAATGGCACTTCTTTGCTACATCCCATGGCAAAAATGCATGTGATGGGATTGGAGGAACAGTGAAAAGAGCTACTGCTCGTGCCAGTTTGCAGAGAACTACAGAGAGGCAAATTCTTACACCAGAACACATGTTTCAGTTTTGTGAAGAAAACTTGAGCAAGAAGATAAATTTTTTCTTTGTAACTACAGCTGATTTGAAAGATGCAGAAGAACGGTTGGAACATCGATTCAAGGATAGTAGGGCTATTCCTGGAACTCAGAAATATCATAGATTTGTTCCCCTAAACAAGGAAGAACTGATGGTGTATCCCATTTCAAGTGGCATTGGAGAAAAGAAAAGAATAAGGAAAAGTCATTTTACTAATGAACCTGCAATGCTTGGTAACCTAAAATGTGTCAAACCAGGAGAGTATGTTGGCTGCATTTATGACATGCAAGTTTGGTATGGAATTGTGGAGGAATATTGTGAAGAGTTTGATGATTTCACTGTGAACTTTCTACATCCCTCTGGGTCATCAGGATCAAGTGCATATTATTATCCATCAAACAAGGATTCATGTGCAGTGCCAGGACATCATATATTAACTGTAATGAGTTGTCCTACCCTAAGAGGAGGCAGCAGAATTCAATACATTTTTCCACAAAAAGAAATTGATGAGAGCATCGAGCATGCAAAAATTGTATTAGGCTAGCACATGAATCCTCTAAGTAGGTTTCCCCTTTCACTATTTTAACTATTATTGCCAGTGTAGATTAGCAGTGAAATACAATTTTACATTTTTTGCCTTTGTTTTTATATCTATAAAAAAATGTAATTTTAATTTCTATAGGTCAAATTATGAGCTTAAGTGTGAAAAAATAGGTAGAATTGACGCACAACTTATGAATATGGTGTTCACTTATATGTTAGTTACATGAAAAATACTAACATAACAAACTTTTTTTTGCTGATTCTAATAGCCAATGCCTATGCCTTCATTTTTACATTTAAAAAAAAATTCTCATTTGATACCCCAGAGGTCAAATCGTGACCTCAAATTTTGGTTACAGTGTAACTTTTTTATTTTTCAACCTAGAGTTCTAAAACTTGCATATTTAGATTCCTTGTCGTTTTCTGATTCTAAATATATATACTTTTATATAATTGTGACCATTATTACCCAAGTTATGGGTCGCCAAATGTTAGTGACCTCGCAAGTGACCTCAAATTTCCCGAGGTCATATCTCTTGAACCGTTGGTCGGATTGACCTTATAATTTCAGAAATGGATTCAGGGCCCACAAACTCCCTATAAACCAAATTTCAGCAAAATCTGAGAGATGAGGGTGTTAGGCACTGGTTGATCTGACCCAAGTAATATATATATAAAATTTATTTATAGGATTAATTTCACAAACTCGTGAAATAAAATGCTGCATGCCCACAAGGAGAAATTAAAAGCAATTCAAAGGCCTTTCATACTGTTGAATTCCTAATCTCGTGTGTTTATATAAAGTTTCTATCCTTGTCAAATTACTGCTTTATTTGAAATGTGTTAGATCTAGGCTACTGTAAACTGTGACTTGGCTAACTACTTATCACAATGGCAAATGACACCATTTAGACATAACCAGCTTTACCACTGAAATTTGAAAGTTCTCAGTAGGCTATATTATTTCTCTTATTACAAATTAAATTAGATAAATTTCAATCTTAGTCATTTTTCATAGATGCTACTTACCATACCTGAAAGTATGATTAAGTTGTCATTTGCTTTATTTCCTAATTTAGGACTATTTAGCAAGAATGAAAATGGGCAGTTTTCTGTTATCTGTCCCTCTGCAAAACTTAAACATTTCTACAAGATTCCAGTTTTTTTTTTTTTTTAAATATGAAACAAATGTAAACAAGATTTTAGACATTTTTTTTAAACAATTTTAGACCTTTTTCCATTATATCCCCACAATGTAACAGGATATAATTATAAGGTAAAAGTTGCTTGAAATTAATCAAAACCTACAGGAAAAATATTGAATGCCTGGTTAGGTCAACTGTATGCCCTTGATGATTGGTTAAGTTAAGTTGTGATATTTTTGTTAAAACTAATGAAAATATCATGACTTAACCTAACCGATTGTCAAGGGGATACAGTTGATCTAACCAGGCATTCAATAATTTTCCCATAGGTTTTGATTAACTTTAAGCAACTTTTACCTAATAATTGTATCCTGTTATATTGCTGGGGGTATAATGGAAAAGTACCTAAAAATGTTAAAAAAACTATGGGTCTGATGGCCTTTGATGCACATTCTTTCTTTTTGAAAGATTCTTTGCTCCTGTATTAGGGGGCAGATAATGGAAAAGTACCTGAAAATGTATTAACCAGTTTTTGGTTAGGTAAAATTTTATAATCCGGACTAAACTATGTTCTATAACATACAATGATTCTTTTCTAAATTTAAGCATAAATTAGGTTAGTACAATTTTTCTTCATCTTCAGATTGGAGGTGGGCATGTTAGGCCTAACTTTGTCATTTGTTAAGTCTTTTTTAATTAGTTAGATATTTCAACAGAGGCCTAACAATTTTGTTACTAATATATGCTATGAAATTATATTAAACCTTTTTTTTTCACATTAAGCAGTAGACTAAGAACTAATTCAGTTTTTATACTTTTTGCAGAAATTTCATGCATCAAACCCAAGTGATGATGGAATTTTGAAAATGTTTGGAGATTTGTGATGATCATTTTTAAAATTGTTAGAAATGGAGTTCAGTCTGCATTCTCACGTCATCTCTTATTAACAAATGTTACAATTTCTTTCAGTTTATCAGGTATGTAGGTATATATTTACAGTATTATTTTTCCAACGTAGATTTATTCTTTATTTTCAGATAATTCTTCAAAATTCTAAAATATTTAATTTGCACGTATTTATTAGAAAATTGAGGCGGCTTTATATTTGGAACTGGTTGAAGTTACTGCAGAACTTGCTTCACAATCTGTGTACCCTTTCATGATTTATGTAGATCTACTGCCATTTAGCTCTAAAAGCTACACTTAATCTGGTAGTGGTGGTTCAGATATGAAGATTTATTACTGTAGTAAAGTGGAAGAGAAAGTTTTGATTTAAAGTTTAATATAGCTAATGTTCATTCAGCTCAGCTAGTTTCTGTACTGTTACTTGGCTTCATTCAAAAGTGAGTAAAGTCAGCATTTGATCACCTAAGGTCAGCTTTAACTTTTGAAGAAAAATAGAGCAGATTTCATACCAAAGGCTACAAAACACTTCCAAAAAGAGAAATGAAGAAAATATAAATTTATTTGCTATGTACTGTAATATCTATTGGTTAATTGCATTTCTTCCCAATTTTAATCCTTTGTGGTTCATGTGCTTTGCCAGATAGAAGGTATTTAAAGTGTGGCCATCCAAAAATTCTTGACTTTAAATTAACATTTGCTTTAATTTGTGACAAAAATTACAGTTGCTTCTCATCATTTAAATAGAAAATGTTTTTTGGAATAATTTTTAGAGTTGTCAGGCAACTATCAGGTTGAGGGAAAAGTATTGTCGGTTTTGGAACAGTGAAATTAAAAGGTGCACACTTTTTTTGTTGCATCTCTATGCATTAAACTAAGATAGCTTATAATTGCTTTAAATTGTTTATTCTAAATATGTATATATATATATATATATGATGAATAAAACCACGAAGGAAAGGAAACACAAAATGGTGCTCAAGCGCTTTCGTCTAATGACATCCTCAGGAACA
>JAJOZX010003911.1:282500-337500 GCA_023014485.1 Bathynomus jamesi
TGATGCTCAACGATGGTTTCAGAAATTGCGTTTCGATGACACGAGCCTTCAAAATAAATCTTGCTTCGAAATTCTTTGGATGGAGTTCGCGTTTAGGCATCCTTATCCAACCATCGACCCGAGCGTTTCACATTATCGTACAAGAGCTGTTTTCATCACGTTACAATTCTTTCAAAAAAATTGCTCGTTGTTTTTTAATAGCAATGATGAGCAGATGAACAGGCGATGAATCTTGTTCTTTTCGTTAAGTTCACGAGGGACCCATTTATCCAGCTTCCTCACCTTTCCAATTTGCCGCAGGTGATCGCAAACAGTTGTGTTATCCACTTGGAGTATCTGTGCGAGTTCTCATGTGGTTTGACTCGACAAGCGATCTCAGAACGTCATTAACAATAGCTACCGGACGGCTGGAGCGAGGTTTATCTTGAAGGTTCGTGTCACGTCACCGAAACGCAATTTCTGAAACCATCGTTTCACATTATCAGAGCCGCACCACTCCAAGGTTTGAACTCGTACAAAAAAGGCACACTAGAATTTGCTCCGATGTCATTGTTCTTCCGAATGTTGAAAAAATATGAAAAATATAAAAGGAACAATATATATATATTTGTAATATAACAAATTAAAGTAATTATAAGCTTCTTAGTTTAATGTACGAGGCTCCAATAAACCTTAGCCCACCCATGGCCTAAACCATTAGAGGTACAGTAAAACTAGACATACCTTACAAAAGAGAATTTAATCCTGCATTTAATGAGAAACAATTAAAACTTGTTGTTCCCGCCATTGGCTTCCAAGACAGCCTGAATTTGCTTTGGGTAGCTTGCCAAAAGTGACGTGAATAGATCTTGATCGTTACGCAAATTTGCTGAAACAGTTTCAATGTGGTGCGTCATTGTATCCTTCGAAAATCTATTTGCTGCAGGTTCTTGAAACAGACATTCAACCTTGTCCTTTATAACTGATCCAATGTGTTCACAGACGTTCAGGTCAGGAGAATTTCCTGGCCATTGTTCATTTCCAAAGAAATCGATCTCATGGTTCCGCAACAGCTGTTGAGTGGCTAATTCCTTAAAGTAGGGGGCTTTATCGTGCAGAAGTGTGACCTGATCGACATCCATAACATTGTTTGGGTTTCTTAGAAAAGGAATGACATGCTGGGATAGAATAATATCACGAAAATACTGTCCATCCCAACTCTGACCATTTGGCTTCAGCACCCACATGAGCTTCTTTGCAGTGAACAAAACAAACACACCAACACAGTCTGGACTTTTTAATAATTCGCGATAATGTTCATTGTCATCGATTTCATCTGGTGGTGTGGCCCACACTCGATCATTTTGGTAGTTAGGCCGACGTGTTACGTAAACAAAAAATTCATCGGAGACGGCTAAATGCATGAAATCATCCACATCCCAATCTTCAAGATAATGGGCAAACCACATTCTGTCATTGATGTTAAGTTGAGTTTTTCTTGGCTTTGGAAGTTCATGCCAAGGCTTTAAACCTTGCCTATGACGGTACAGTCGAATGATCTCACCACTAACGATCTTTCATCTCAACACTTCGATCGCTCTAGAAAGTTTAGCACAGCTGTTTTTTCGCTTACGCGTACCGCTTTCAATGATGTCCTTTGTTTCCTGAGAGAGTGGCATATTTGGGCGCCCAGATTTGGTTGTATCCATTTCGCATTCATCCAAAGTTTTATTCCAATTTCTTTTGACGAAGTCCTCACTTCTTCGCAACTTTTTGGCAACACATGAACGTGTTATAAAGGTGGCTCCAGCATCACGAGCTTCCCGGAATGTTATTGCTCGTATGCGATCTATCACACGTTGCCTCTCCGAATCACCAATTAATTGAGAAGCCATTATATTATCACGATCAGCTAGAGTAATTTTAATACCCGCAATAAATAAAGAATTTTATATATTTTTATAATCACTAAAAACTATTTTGATATAAGTAAACATGTAAGCTGCAAATGGGGAACCTAAGGTTTTTTGGAACCCTCTTATAGAGAGAAAAAAAGTGCGCGCACCTTTTAATTTCACTGTTCCAAAACTGACAATTTTCCTTCAACTTCATACATTTATTTATTTTTTAGGGAAATAATTATAATAAAAGGCTTTCATTTATAAATTACTGTACTATATTTCTACAGTATAACAACATTTTAACCTAACTAATCCTGAACTTGAAAAAAATCTGGTGTTTTTATATACCAGCTGCACTATGTACAGTGCTTACAAGAAATCTCACTCCTCTGTCTCGTCCTAAGCTAGTCTGTTAGGTATAAAATGGGCGGTCCTTATGGCAGCGGAGGTGTGTTCGGATTGGTGCACATAATTACTCTAACCCCATCAATGATGTCCACATTATCTTTGTGTTGATATCACTATTTATATATAGAGACATACTTTATATAGAGATTATATATATATATATATATATGTATATATATATGTGTGTATATATATATATGAGTATGCAGGGGATAACGTGTCTCAGTCCCAGCTATGGTAGTTGTTTTACAATTAACAGTCCCAAGTGCAAGTTACGTTAACACCTCCACATAAACTACCCTGGACTAAAATAACATACGTGAAGCCCTTACCCACAAATCATTTAAAAGGTGTGATTTAAAATTCTCTCTGATCACACCGCATCCCATCAGAGGTCTTCAGCAGAGACATCGGCAATGTATTCATATAATGTTAATAATAACCGAAACTCGGGGAAAATATACTCTCTGCCTTCCGCTCTATCCCAAATCCTTTTCTCTTAGTAACCTCTTAATACAAACTAATCTATCATATTTTGCGACTTTTTAACTCTGGTAGGATTCAATTCCATTCCTATAGTGTAAGAGATACTTAAATTCGTGTGTGTATTATGCCATATGATGTGCGTAATAAATAATCATTTTTAAATAGTTGGAGCGTTCAAGGTCATCTCTAATAATCTATAGACTACCCCTCAAGCTCACTTTCAACACTTAGATTCCCCTAAGAGACAGGCGTCTTCAGGTAACGAATGCGTAGAGATCTAAGGTGTTAGATTCCACATTATATAATTTATGTGCTAGGTTTAAGAACGCTGGCATTGAAGGATGGAAAGAAGGGACAGTAAAAACGATAATAGGTTTAATGAAGGAAGTGGAATGAGGATGGAGGTAAGCGTTGCTGTGTCGAAGGAAACGAGGTTGGGTGGGGAATTACGAAGGGGGGAGAGGGGGCTAAAATGAACGCGGGGATGGGTTAAGGGAGGGGAGAGAAATTCATATGAAATGCTAAACACAAACTCAAATATTTATTTTAATGCCCTAGACCTAAAAAGACCGAGCAAAATACCTTAAACTAACAATGAATTGACAGAAACAGAAGAGTCTGGTTATAGACGCACTGATAGGTTTAACGTATATGGCTAGAGGCCGTCACTCAGAATTATCACTACTACCTAAGTCATAATAAGGTTATTTACTATGACAGAAGTCATGGAAATAAAATATGATTATAATGTTGATGGCTGACTATATTCAGTTGGGATATTAACTATTGCTGACAATCTTTGGATCATTGGCTTTTAAGACTAATTTTATGCATATGTTAAAAAAAAAAAAGGAAATTGGCTGATTATTATTAACATTCGAAGGGTTGGTACCCTTCACAACCGAAATCAATTTCAGAAGGTGCATGGTATCCTCATTTCCTTCATCGTCCCAGCACGCTTCACATAAGCCATTTACACAAAGATGGAAAGGCCGTCTGTGCACTACGAGACAACCCAGGCAATGCGGGGAACAATGGTGACATTGCATGAATATGGTGTGCCAGTAAGAGAAATATCAAGACGACTAGACGTTCATCGAAGCACTGTGGAACGGTGGATTCATCGGTATGAAGCAGAAAACTCAATCGCTACTTTGCCGAGGTCTGGTCCTCCACGTTCAACATCTCAAGAGGAAGATGCTGCGATTGTTAATCATGCCAGAGAGCATCCGTTTGTTCCAGCGACGCATATTTACAGACACCTGAACCTTTGTTGTAGCGCAAGTACAGTGAACAACAGACTTCACGAGGCAGGGTATTTTTCTCGCCGTCCAGCTATAAAACCTGCATTGACGATTGAGCATAAAGAGGCGCGGATGGGATTTGCCTTGCAATACTTGCCGCAGGAGAAAGAATTCTGGAGAAAAGTTGTGTACTGTGGCGAAAATACATTTTCAACAGATAGTCATGGTTCCCTGCATTGTTGGAGGCAGCGCGGAAAACGCTATGAAGGAAGAAATGTTTTCCCGAGCAAACGTAGTGGTCACATCAATCTCGGTGTGTGGGGCTGGATGTCTGGCTATGGTGTCGGAGAATTGACTAGAGTAGATGGACCCTTTACTGGACAGCAATATTGCCAGATACTGGAAGAGGTGCTGCTACCCAGTGTTCGTGCATATCTGGTTCCAGCACCGGAACCATTTTACTTAATGGAAGATAACAGTCCCATTCATAGGAGTAACGTTGTGAGAGCGTGGTACGAAGATCACCCAGAGATTATTAATCTAATTCTGTCACCACGTTCTCCTGACTTGAATCCGATTGGAAACCTTTGGGCAATAATGATTAACGAATGGAAGCAACGCAATGAAAGAACATTTGAAGCACTTTTAGCTCACACGAGGAATAGTTGGGAGAGCTTACGCCGAACACCACACATTCCCTACAATCTGGCCTCTTCAATGCCGCAACGATTGCAAGAAATTATTGATGCTGGAGGAAGCTATACGAAATACCGATGTTAAAGCCATGACGTAAATGTGTATCGAATATATATTTGTTAATATAGAATTTTATTATATTTTTATGTTTGACATCTATAAAAGTATATATTGTGACCATGAAAGAACTTTACTTATCCTTAGTTAGAATCTTTTCTTGCAATGTCTACGCTCATGGAGATGATAATATATGCATTGTTGAAACAAACTATGAGAAGGTAATAGTTTCAGGAAAAAAATAAAAACTGGCAACATCGAGGTCATCACATGTTTATGGGAATTGTCATATGATATGCTACCAATAAACTTATATACTACTATATACAGTATACTATATTACGCAATTACGATGAACAAATCAAATGTAAATTTCTCCGATTCACGGCCCGCCAGTCTTGCTTTAGACTAATAACTTTCATAAGATGGAATTGGTTTAATCTAGTTCACTTAATAGGTTACCACTTAAAACAATGGATAAACTATCTATTAGTGAGACGACCGTGACTTCCTCGAAATGCGAGCGCGTGAGAGGTTCACTGAGGAATTTGGTCATTAGATTCTTCACGTAGGATATGTATCAAACAACAATATTGACAATTCCCAACAATTACTTAATATCAATAATTGCATTTGAGCAAATAATTTAGACCTGCGTCAAAATAACTTACGTATCATGCCATGATTTGAGATATTTGCCGAATTAGTCGTTCTCTATACCGTCTCAGTATATACTGTAGACTATAATGTAATGCCCAGCTATTATGATGATGACTAGGATTGCTCCATAACCATCCCAAAACTTGCTCATTCTGCTTCTTAATCATTTGTATTTTAAACACTGAAATGTAGCAGAAGTGACGTAATAATGGACGTCATTGATTGGGTTAGAGCAGTTATGTGCACCAATCCGAACGCGCCTCCGCTGCCATAAGGACTGCCCATTTTATACCTAACATACTAGCTTGGGACGAGACAGAGGCGTGAGACTACTTGTAAGCACTGTACATCAATGATACAAAATAACTTTGCTACCGATTATCCTTTTTAATTGCTCTTGTAGCTGCTGGAGACTTTCTTCAACAACACTACAGAATTAGACTCCAGGAACAGCAGTCCTGGGATAAGTTAAGGACTCGAAATATGACTTGCACGGGAGTTACTGTAGGGGTTCTTTGTCATCACTGGTAGGTCTAAGCTGATGTCCCAGTTTTGTAGTTATAGCTTTCATGCCTTTAATCATATCTTTTGTTAATTTAAAAAAACTTTTGCTGTTTTGCCAAGTGAAGAGAGATTTTAATGGATCGAATAATTCGTCGTTTATGCCCTTAATTACAGTGAAACGTTTCGTTGTTTAATGAAAAGTATTTTTAATTTTGGGCAGGAGGAAAAATTCTTTTTTGACAAAAGTTCTTTTAGTTTTGTAGTACCCTCGACCGTTATATTTACTTTGGAATAATAAGGTTAGGTAGTCTTGAACAACAACATTTTTAATTTTTTTAATTAAAAGAATTTTTTAAACCTACGCACTTTGTTGTAATGAGTAGCAAAATATAAGTTTTAAAAATAATTCTGATAATGCTTTATTTTAAAGGTACCAACTTCTTGACCAACGATTACCGGGACGCACTGTAAAGACAGTCATGAAAAAGTTAATTATCGACCAACTTCTTTTCTCTCCAGTGTGTATAACTGTTTTTATAGCGACTCTGAGTTTGTTACATAGTTTGAACAATTATATGGATAACGTGAAAGACTATGAAAACGGGTTTAGTTTTAGTTCAGAAAAGCTGAACGAAGAATATTTGGGTTTTAAAGGAGACATGAGCGTAAAAGGATGGAAGCTTTATGTGGCTGAATGGGTTGTTTGGCCTCCAGCCCAACTGATTAATTTTTACTTTTTACCGCTGAGGTACCGCGTCCTGTATGACAATACCATTTCTCTGCTGTATGATATTTACGCGTCTCACGTTGTTTATTATAGTAACAAGGAAAGTGTGAGAGTAGAAAAGCGGGGAGTTGGAGCAGTTGGCATAAGGTAACACACGCTAGGATTTAGATTTGTTTAATTTATTTAGTGGATGTTGTCAAATTCAAATAGGCTTCAGGTACTAACCACTTTCTTCGAAAAGTGGTTGTACCGCAAGAATTCTTTATTTGTAGTGGTATAAAATTTGTATACGTTAAAGTTACTGTATGTAGAATGCGCCATAGTTTACCAAAGTCAGGATAACGATATCACACCTATCTCGTGGTCCACTGTCCACGAATTTTGTAATTAGAAGTTGTGTGTGTTTAAATATAAAGCTGTCTATTTGGTTTTCACGAAACGTTAGTTTAAGCACAGTCGTCCGCTAATAAGCTGGTGAAAATAGAAAGTGAAATAGCTTCTTTATAACTATTTTTATAGCACCCAATCTTTGGATGTCCTGTGGGAGAGAAATTATTTCTAAGTGTATATAAGTACATACGAAGTACCTGATCAGCCTTACGTGGAGTTACGTAGATTAAACAATGTCTCCATATTCCATCATTGGGAGGGCGAGTGAAAATATTGAAGGGTCGATCGTCGGCTTTTCCTGTACATTTAATAGAAAACAAAGCACCAGTGTAACACTTACAATGATGCAGCTTTCCATGCTGCTGTTAGCCTGTTACCAACGAATCCAAAGATTTCGCTTCTCCCAGATCATCATCAGCCTTAATCCTTTTATGAAAAAAAATGTTAGTTTTATCAAGAGTAGTTTTCTTGTATAAAATAAAATAATTTGGAGGAAATGCTTTAGAGAAATATATGCAAGTTCGTTTAATTGTTAAAAAAATATATATTTAATCGTAAGACTATAGTGTATATTCTATATTTCCCCATTCTGTCTGAAGAATTAATATTTTTTTTTTTTTTTTTTTTTTTGTAATTACCTAGTGGGTAAATAGTAGGGATGTACCGATAACCGATATCCAGCTAGGGTTTATTAGTTTGTCATATTTTTGTAACATTCATAATTTATTTTCTGTGTTGAAAATTTGGCAACAAAACAATCCTTTTCATTAAAGATGGCAACACTGCATTAGATTCATAATTTTGTTTGTTATACAATTGGACTGCGGGCAATTGGCCATGTTGGGCTTAGTAAATGTGTTTTTAACCAGCTATCTAGGTTAATATTGCGAGCTATGACTACAAGATAGTTTTTTTTTGTTTTCTAGGCTTTATACCTTTCTCAAAGGAATTGAGTAAAACTTAATGCTACATTTCTTAGGACGTAGGCTATGATTAACCTGCAGCATTAAGCCAAACATAGCCGGCTTAATGCTCTCTCCTGAACATACAGAGCAGCTACTATTTTCACACGAGAACTTAACCCTTGTGAAAAAATAATGAGTTATGTGAAGTGATAAAACTAAAATATTGGAAATGTCATCCTCTAAATCAATGGTGCACAAACTTTTTTGATGTGAGGGCCAAGCTAAGAAAATAACTAAATGTATTAGCCTACTTACTTTCCATCTAAGTCATAAATTGGGTCACTTTTATATTCTAACTTTTTCATTGAATTGAAAAGACCCGTGGGGGACACATTTGGCCCGCGGGCCAGGGTTTGTGCATTACTGCTCTAAATAGTCTTTTATTCATAATTTTTTAAAAATTACACTTGAAATATCGGCCGATACCGATATCACCGATATATCGGTACATCCCTAGTAAATAGTATATCATGTCTAAATGCAGGTACACAAAATGAAAATAGAAATTTTTATAACACAGGTCAACAAAAAAAAATGTTTGTTTCGTTGCCAAGGAAATTCGTACGAATTTAGGGTATTTTGGGGTTGCTGAATTCCAAAATGAAAGTAGTTTTTCCGATTTGGCTCTAGTTCTTGAGATAATGAATACCCTCAATTAATAGGAAACGTAACCATAACGCGTGCATATGGGAAACTACCGGAACATTCTAGATGGTGAGACACGCGAATATTCTTAGTGTTTACTCCGCGATCATTCTAGAATATTCCCCCTCCGTATATAAGTCATCGGCCACCCAACCAGTAAGTAGGCTCCGTCTGAACATTAAATTTTTTGCATTTTTACGTGTTTCAATGGGGTACCAATTATCTCATAAATTAGAGCCAATCTAGCAAAACCGATGTCATATTCGGAATCAGCACCACAAAGTTACCCCAAAATCACTCTAATATGATTGGCAATAAAATGAGTGTTGACCAGTGTAATCAATTAAATTTTGGAATGAGAAATGGATGCCAGTATTCCCCCGGCTCCCCCTCGAGTGACTTATCCGTAACGGCAAAGGTCATATTTCACAGTGGACCTAGAGCTTTTCGTGGGATCCGAACCACGAGTCATTAAATCATCTGGACGCAGAAGACGGTAATCCATCTAACTACTACCCAAGTCTCAATGTTGCTGAACTTCACTAATATACAGGAAGTGGTGTTGCGACAATGGCGTTGACGTAGGAGTGGGAGCAACTGTGTATCGTTGATGTAAGCATAGGTGACAAGAGGTAGTGAAAGCTCAGTTTCACTGTTGTACCTCTGGCCAGTCATTCTCAGTTAAATTTGATTCGGAATCTTGTTTGCTAAGAAAATATTACATTAAAATTCTTAATTTAGCTACAATATAAATATTAAAAAATATAAATATAATTTTATCAGTTAATGAAAAGGTCAAAATGAGTTTTTCTAAAGAAAAATCTGAACTGAGAAATGGGCTGAGCGGAACAAGGGGTGTAAGGGGTAACAAAAATTATACCAGAATACCCTTGCCAGTCCTCCAAGGGTACTCCCCAACGTCATTTCCATTCTTATATTCGGTGTGCACGTGGGAATGTTTGAAGTGAAAACTCAATAATGGAGAAGTATTTTCTACGAAAATTTTTTTAACTCAAAGCGAGAATGGGAGTGCATCAATTTAGGAATTACTCCTTTTGAAATTTCCATTTTTCGGATTTCTCATTCTTGGACGAAGATTGAACTGGAAAATGACGCTGAGGGGGGAGAGATCCTCTTACCAGTGTCTGAATTCACTTAAAATACTCTTGTTTGGATTAGAGTTCGCTCACGTATGACACGCACAAAATTGTACTCAAAATTATGAGGCAGTCTAAAATTTACCCCAACTACTAAGTCTGTTGGTAAATAAAAAGTGAATTTAGTCAAAACATTGTAATTAGTGAAATCTTTATTTTATCTATGATACTTTAAATAAAAATCAAATCTTTCACCGTCACACAACTTGAGGAGGGTTTAATTGTTTTTTGTGTTATTTAATCTTAAATTGTTTCTGTCGCGTGTTTGGGGTATTTTCTGCAGTGCAGTTATATGATCTACAATTCCATATAACTTAACTTACTAACCTTTTTTGTCGACCAACCATGCCTCCAGCTGCTGAAACTTCTCATGGCTTTCGCATCATCATTATTATACTGCAATCAAGAAAGGTTCCATCTGGAAAAACATTTAAAGAAAAACCAAAGTTTCGAGGAATGTGGTACGTAACAGTCAGATGACAAATGATTGGAAGAAATTGAGAAAATGTAATGGCCATCTTCCCTCACAAACATCTAAGGCCGTATGACAGAGGAGACGGACCTACAGCTTTACGTGGAATACGAACCACGGATGGCTATATAATCTGGTCGCAAGAGGAAGGTCACCCATCCCACGTTTACTTCTCATTCCACCCGGACATTTGCAGAACTTACGCAAAATACGGAACCTGCAAATTCGGGAATAAATGCTACTATCAACATCTCCCGACGGACTCAACGAACAAAGGAAAAAGTTTAAATGACAATAGGAACACAATAAGCGAACAAGAAAATTTTTTCAACATCTCTCACTTTACGAATGCTAAATGTCATCCACATGCAGTTGACACAGCTGGAAACACCCGAGCCAAATCGCTACCGGGCAAGAAGCTACCAATACAAGTAGGAGGAAACGGATCTCTTTCGGAGGATCATAGAGCAACGAATCAAGCGATATCGAAGGAAAACGAACTTGAAATGCACAAGGGTGCAACGAAAAACAGAACATAAAAGTTGTCCTGGCTAATATTCAAGGAATAAGACCAAACCAATTACTCAATAAGGTTTCGTACCTGAAAGGATTTATGGACGAAACAAGGGCGGACATCGCATGCCTCTCAGAAACTCATCTTAAAGATTGCCAAGGAAATTGTGAAACTGCGAACATTGTATTGATAAGAAAGAGATAAATATAGAGGGCTTCAACTTACTAAGAGCGGATAGAACGACGAGACGGAAAGGTGGCTGTGCTATATATGTACAGGAAGGTCATATGACAGAGACGATAATAAGTAAATCAAACAGCTATGTGGAACTCCTAGCAGTGAAAATAGAAAAACTAAACTTGATAGTAATAGTCATCTATAGACCTCCAAGCACCCTAACCGAAAAATTCTCGGAGGCCATTGATGACATTAGAAAGCTAATAAAGGCCATAAACCCTCCATCCCCCAATATAATGATCTGCGGAGACTTTAACTTCCCATTTATAAAATAGAAAAAGGTGAATAGGAATATATATATTCACCAGGACAAGGGGGGCACAAGAGAAGATCAGGAACAAGCAAAAATGTTGTTGGCTCTCACAAACGAGTTTATGCTGACACAGGAGATAACAGAAAATACCAGAAAAAATAACTGCCTGGATCTGGTATTCACGAATAACACGAACTTGATTGCTGATATAAAAATAACCCCAACCATTATCTCAGACCACAACTTAATCGAGATATCAACAAATATGATGGCAGCATTAGAAGACAATACACATATTGTGGAAAGAAGTAAATTCGGGGCCTTTAACTTAAACTCGAAGACTATAAATTGGGAAGCAATCAGATCGCACATGGCCCAAATAGAATGGAGAACAATTTTCGAGAATAAAACAACTGAAGAAATGCTAACAACTTTGGAGGAAAAAACGCTGAGAATTTTAGAAAAATATGCTCCGAAATCACAGCCAAAAGGAAAGAGGAGCTGGCTAGAAAGGCAAAAGAGAAGACTATTCCGCAAAAGAGAGAGAGTGGAGGCGAAGTTAGGAAACTGCGGAGATAATGGCAGGAAAATAATAAAAGAAAAACTGGAGGGTATCGATAGGGAAATACAAGCCCTGATTAAGGACCATACAGAGAGGGAAGAGGAAAAGGCGGTAGAAGCAATAAAGGAAAATCCAAAATACTTCTATAGCTATGCAAAAAGGAAAACAAAAACGCACGCCGCTATTGGGCCCTTAAGGACGGGAAATAATGAACTAACCGACGATCCAAAAGAAATATCTGATGCATTGAGAGCTCAATATGAATCAGTTTTCAGTACCCCAAAAAGTGACAAAGCGATACCTGACATAAATGCATTCTTTGAAGAGGAATTGCAAGGAGAGTATATAACAGACTTTGAGTTTACACCAGAAGATGTAGCGAGAGCTATAGAACAAATGAAACTACATTCAGCTGCACGTCCGGACAATTGGAACGCATTATTGATTAAAAACTGTAAAAATGAAATAGCTACACCTTTATACTGGATATGGAGAAGATCCCTAGACACTGTGGAAATACCAAGCATCTTGAAAAGAGCAAACATTGTCCCTATATATAAAGGAGGGGACAGATCTCAAGCAAAGAACTATAGACCAGTGTCATTGACGTCCCACCTCACCAAAGTATTTGAAAGAATAGTTAGAGAGAAAATTTATGATTTCCTGGAGACACGGGAAAGATTCAACGAAAATCAGCATGGATTCCGATCAGGTAGATCATGCCTATCACAACTAATAGAGCACTACAACAATATCCTAGATGCATTGGAAGGCAATGACAACTACGATGTTATATACACAGATTTTGCTAAAGCTTTCGATAAATGTGACCATGGTATAATAGCACATAAAATTAAAGACATGGGAATAACAGGCAAAGTGGGAAAATGGATCTACAACTTCCTTAGTGATCGTCTGCAGGTCGTCAAAATTCAAGGTATATCATCATCAGAATCGGAAGTACGCAGCTCAGTACCACAAGGGACAGTACTGGCCCCACTCCTGTTCATTATCATGCTAACAGACAGACAGCGGAGTAAACAGCAATAGTATAGTAACATCCTTTGCAGACGATACAAAGATCAGCAGAAAAATCAGCGATGTACATGACGTGGAGGCCTTGCAGAGGGACACGAACAAAATATACAAATGGTCAGAAGACAACAACATGTCATTCAACGCCGAGAAATTTCAACTCTTGAGATATGGTAGAAAAGAAGAACTTAAACAGACTGCATATTATGCTCCAGATAGAGAGGAAATTCAGAGAAGCATGAAAGCGATTGATCTCGGGATAATAATGACAGATGATGCGAAATTCGAAACACAAAATCAGATAGCGATAAATAAAGCAAAAAGAGTCGCCGGACAGGTTCTAAGAACGTTCAAGAGAAGGACAGGACAGTAATGATTCCCCTGCTAAAAACACTGATTATACCAAAACTTGAATACTGCTCAGTTTTGACGTCCCCATATAAAAATGAAGAAACTAATAAACTAGAAGAAACGCAAAGGCATTTCACAGCCAAGATTGATGGCTGCAAAGAACTCAACTACTGGGAAAGACTACGTAAACTAAATCTGTACTCACTGGAAAGAAGAAGAGAGAGGTACATCATAATCTACATATGGAAAATGATCGAAGAACTGGTACCAAACCTAAAACTAAACCCAATTACCATTCAAACAACACTGGAAAATAGGAATGGCAGAATGTGTAGTGTTCCCAAATTAAAAGCACGACAAGGGACCTCCTGAACCCTGAAGGAAAATAGCTTGGTTGTCAGGGGGCCAAGACTTTTCAACCAGCTTCCTAAGGACCTCAGAAACGTAACGGGGGTCAAAGTTGAAGTCTTCAAGAAAAGACTGGATGCCTGGCTCAGGACAGTGCCAGATGAGCCGGGCGTGCCTGGCTATGTACGGTGGAGAGCGCAAGAAAGTAACTCGCTCCTCCACCAGGCCAGACCTAGAGGCGGGACCACCAGCTTGACCTCCGTGTGAAGAGAGACCAACACACGAAACAACATAAGGTTCAAAGGTTCATACCGTTCCCATTCCTATTTTCGGTTCTCAAATGAAAATGACCAAAAGTGAAAAATCCATATTTGATAAAAGCGTGTCTCGATTTGGGACACAGTTTTCGTTGCTAAAACGGCGCCAAATGGGAAGGGCTAATATTTCCTAACTCTACTTATTTTAACTAATCATAACCTAACATATAACCCGGACCAAAGTTTGAAAGGCCGTGGATTGGAATAAAAATATGAAGTGGGAATAGGCGAATCTAGAACGGGGGGGCCAGGGGGCTTAATTTGGAGATCCCATACATCCTGGTTAAACGAAGCTAGGTAAAGCGTTTGAATGCTTATGTCCACGTTGCTTCAATTAAGCCCCCCTTGCTCCCCTTCTGGATCCGCCTACGGGAGTGGGATGAGACCCCAATCCTACTGCTCTCCAGACCCAGTGTCTTTTAACTTTGTTGATTGCCGGGAGGTAGTGTAACGTCATTGGCCACGATATAGAACCGAGGAAATTGAGAATAAAAGAGTTTTGAGGAAGGACCAGAAAGTATACTGTTGGGGATACCTAACCGTTTTCACCAATTATATATAGTGGAAGTATGAAGAGAAACATCTTTTTACATAGAACGCCATCCCCCCCCCCCCCCCCCCATTTCAAGGTATGAACAGCTCGCAACAGTATTACCAAGCAAAATAGGGGGTCAGAGTTCTGCCGAGGCTTTCGTACGTGGGTCATTACCAATGAAAGCAACAATGCTTTGTGTTAGTCTAGTCCAAAGAACATCCATATTCGTATTCAGTTCGTTGCAGTTTGTATTGCAGCACCCCCCCCCCCCCTCCTATTTATCATCAGTTTTGGTGCAAGATTCTTCAGGAAGAGCAAGATGCACTGGAAGTGTGTGTTTCCTCGCGAAGGCAGCACAAATTTATCTATCAGTCAGTCATATTCGTACTACCCTAGGCTTGTTCTACACAAACTGGACGAAAAACAAGTATCAGCAATCGCAAACTGTCCGTATACAGGCCTGCATTTTTAGAGTAATATTTCATATATACAGTATATCTGTAGACTCGAGACTGAAAAAAAATTATTTGTAAACTCAAACGGAATAGAATTTAAAGAAGACTACGTACTACGGTGGAATAACTTAAAAAATAAACCCAAAATAAAATTCAGAAAAACCTTTAATACCTTACTTTTTGCTTGTTTTTTAGTTACGATTTCAATATTTCTCCAGTATACCTTTTTCTAATCCAGTTTAGTTTTTCAGTCCTTATTCCTACAAGTATCACCGAGTTTTTATCATCACTTATTATCGTTACTGTCATGATCACCATCACCACCCTGACTATCATTACCACCATTGTTGGTGTTACTACTACTATTAATATGGATATTCTTTCTATTATGAATTTTAGACAGAATATCCTTAAGGTTCTCACTCCAATTGGTTTTTACCTATTTGATTTTGATTTTCTTCAGACTTTTAATTTTGCCTGTCGTCTATCCGAATCTATCTATCTATACAGGGTGACTCAAAAGTCAGGTTACATAGGGAAATACTGTATTATGTAATGATACAGGGGAATAGTCACATCACATGCTCGATACGTCCGCTGTGACGTCTCTGTAGCTCAACGAGCCAACTAGGAATATCGCATCAATGCTCCTACTTCGATAACATCTCATAACTCATTTACCTGCAAAGAAATAGAAAAGCCCCAATGTAACCTGACTTTTGAATCACCCTGTATATCTATCTATCTATATATTTATCTATCTATATCTCTCTCTCTCTCTCTCTCCCCGGGGAGAGATGACGGGCCCCCACCGGGGAGATGATGTTGAGCCGGTGGCGGACGTACCTTCAACTGAAGGGTGCGTCCAGGTACAGATGGGTGACCCTCCTTCCACGTTGGAGGGGGCTCAGGCTCCTGCGGAAGTTGCCCCCTCGTTGGTGAGGGGCTCTTCAACTCCTGACAGCCCTGGCTGTTCGGGAAACGGGTCGTGCTAGGGGGCGGTCAGAATAGGGAAGGCTCCTCCGTGCAATGCTTTTTAATGCTAGGTTGATTAGGAATAAGTTTTGCGAGCTACGGGCGCTCATAGCATCAGAATACCAAGATACCGTTGCTATCACCGAGTCCTGGATTCATACTGATCGTAGGGACTACGTTGGGGAGTTCGAAATTCCCGGGTATAGAATGTTTCGCAAAGACCGCACCCGTGGGGAGGGGGGAGGGGTACTAATATACGTGAGGGACATGTTGAGTCCGGTTGACTGCCAGTTCAGATCGGAACGGGAGCTGCTTGGCGTCGATCTGAACGTGAGAGGGACGAACTATAGGTTAATCTTGGTGTACAGACCTCCGCATCTCCTCCTCGAGGAGGATACAGCCCTGTACACCGAACTCCGTAGCCTGCTAGAGGATAGGGGGTGTGTAGTTTTAGGAGACCAACTGTCGCGGCATAAAGTGGGAAGACAGGACTGCTGATGCTGAAGGGAGGAGGCTAGTTGACTTTGCTGATGAGAACTTCCTCACTCAGTGGGTCAATGAACCTGCACGAGGCGAAAGCGTTCTAAACTTAGTATTCACGACCGAAGACAACCTCGTCACTGGCCTCACCTTTGACGAATCGTTGGGCGTGAGTGATCACGGTCTGATTAGTTCCGTGTATGCGTCCCTCGGGTGAAGCGTAGTAACTCGAGAGGCAGTAAGCTCGATCTACGGCGGACGGACTTTGTTAGCCTCAGGGATAGCGTAGGTGAGATGGGGTTAGAGGTCGGCGGCCATGTTGAGGGAGTGTGGAGTGCATTCCGGGACGAGTTTATGGTGCTGCAGTCTGCTGCCATACCCAGGTCCGGCGCCAGCCTATTTGGCGCCCTTAGCAGGACTGCAGCTGGCGCCCCCACCCGCCTCCCACTTCACGATTGGGTTTGCCCACAAAGTAATCAAGGTACCATATTGAAGAAACTATTTGCCTTACACTGATCTATTTTAATTGGCTAATACATACATTTATTATAAAATTATAAAATCATTTCACAGTTCAAGAAAGTGTCATGACCAATCAAAACAGCGAGTAAAGCGAGGCATATGTAGTAACAAATCAGAACGCTCAAAAGTACTAAAATATGCGTGCAAAAAGGACATATCTACTGTTTTTTCCAAGCAAGAAGGGCATATGTCACATAAAAACAGTTATTCGCTTATTGACGACTCTCGGAACTCATATTAAGCCGTAAATAAGCCGAGTCGCTTATTGACGACTCCCGTCTGTGCGCGCAACATTTTTAAATCGCTTATTTACGACTCCCGTCCCTTGTAGCTGGTTCCTTCTTGGTGCTACTTGTAGTTGCCGGGAAGAATGAAGGATACGAGAGGCAAGCTATCGCTTTGTTGGGTATCTCTTTTAGGGGCCTCTCGTGTCCTCTTCTCTCCCTGTCGTTTGGGGGGTTGGCGTCTTGAAGGAAAAGCCGGTCGTTTTCAGAGTTTATTGAGTTCTTGGTTGGCTGAGGTTATTTTACAGAAGATTTTGTTATTTTATACAGCTGAATTAATTAAATATATATATAAATTTATGTACAATACTTATTTATAAAGATTATATATGATTCTTAAAATTACACAATGATAAAATATATACAATTTGGTACGCGCAAAATTGGTTTGTCGGTAACTAATATAAAAATAATATAAATGCGGAAAATTAACTGCGCGGCCCCACACTACTGCCCACCCCGAGAAGCGGAGCACGTATATCAAAAGTAGAAATATTCGGGTCTTGATTTGAATCGGATCCTTCGTCCAGCTCGCGTTGATCCTCGGTCGGCCTCGTTTCCGGTTGTTGCGTTGTCCTGCGCGCCCGTCCTGAGGTCTGTATTTGCTACCTCCGAGGTGCGTCCTCCATCGTCCTTTTTCCTTGCGTGCTTTTTCTCCGATCCGATGTCGTCCGATTGTGCGCCCGGTACCTGTGTGGGACCTGAAACTATATACGCCGGTTTTAAACGATTAATTGAAATGGCTTCTGATGATCCGTTAGTTTTTTCTATTACGAAGTACTTATCGTGGCGTTCGAGAACACGGAAAGGTCCTTGATATGGTGCCTCGAATGGTTTTCGAACGCGGTCGATGCGTACCCATACGTGGCTTGATTTGTGGAGTTCCGATGGAATGAATGATTTGGGGGCTGAGTGAATGTTTCCTTGAGAGAGTTGGGCGAAATCGATTTGCGTCATTTTCTTGGCTAATTCGGAGATGAATTTTGAATTGGATTTTGACGACGAATTGGCGATCATTGGCCTCGGGCATAATAGGGTGGTTCCGGTGACGGTGGTGAACGGTGAATAACCCGATTCGTTGGGGAGACTGCGTAAACCAAGGAGAACTATGGGTAAAGCGGGGAGCCAATCTTGTTTTCGAGCGATGATTGCTGTCTTGATGGTGCGATGAGATCTTTCAATTATTCCGTTGGTCTGAGGGCGATACGACAAAGTTCTTAGTCGGTGAAATCCGATGAGAGCTGAGAGTTCCCTAAAGAGTTCGGATTCGAATTGGGATCCGCGGTCCGTTATGACTTGCAGTGGTACACCAAATCTTGAAATCCATACATCGAGAAATGCGTGTGCTATTGATGTGGCTGTAGTATCAATCAGAGGATATGCTTCTATCCATCTTGTGGCACGATCGATGCAGGTTAGGAGATATCTATATGGGGAAGGATATGTTTGACCGGGCAAAGTGGTTGGCGGTAAGGGACCGACGATGTCGATATGTACCGTTTCAAATCTTGAACTTGGTAAATCGAAGGGGGTTATTTCTGATTTTGTATGGCGAGAAATTTTTGAGGATTGACATGATTCACAATTTCGGGACCAAGTTCGAATATCCTTATTCATTGAGGGCCAAAAGTATCTTGATTTAATGATACGAAGTGATTGCTTGATGCCTGGATGAGAAATATTATGAAATTGATTGAAGATGGAAGATCGATGCTGCTTGGGAACAAAAGGACGGGGATATGGCGTGGATGTATCGCAATATAAAGTTGTATTTTCTGGAAACGGGAACGGCTTGAGACGTGGGAGAAATTCTTGCGTTTCTTGATCTTTTTGTTGAGATTCCGCGATTGCTGATAAATCGAAAGCGTCGATATGTACTGCGTTTACGTTGCGTGAAAGGCAGTCCGCTACGACGTTTTCGGATCCACAGATATGTATTACATCGCATACGTATTCCGTGATGGCAGACCAATGACGTTGTTGTCGGTCTGTCTTGGCTCGTAAGGGACTCTTGTAGGCAGAAACCATCGGTTTGTGATCCGTGAAGAGTATTACTTGACGACCTTCTAAAAATTGACGGAAATGCAGGACGGCTAGGTATGCTGCGAGTAATTCTCTATCGTATGCGGCGTACGCTTGCTGAGTTGTAGTTAATTTCTTGGAAAAGAAGGCGATGGGAACTGGTGTGCTGTCGATTATTTGATGAAGAACTGCTCCAGCTGCTATTTGTGAGCAGTCCGTAACTAAATGAAGGATTGAGCTTGATGGAAGAGGATGACAAAGCGTAACGGCGTTCCGTAGTGCATCCTTGACATCTTGAAAGGCTTGAATTGCTTCGTCGTTCCACTGTAGACTTTTGCTTTTGACTTGAGTTCTGACGATTTCACTTAAAGGTGAGACTAAATCGGCGTAACGGGGTATCATATGGCGATAGAATCCCGTCATTCCTAGGAATCTTCTGAGGCTTTGGTAATCTTGCGGTTGGGGAATATCTTGAATTTCGGAGACTTTGTTTACAGGAGGACGAATGCCTGCTGGGGAAACTTCATGACCCAGAAATTCAATTTTGGATTGCTGAAATATGCATTTTTCTAAGGAAATTCTTAAATTGTGTTCTTGAAGGATCTTGAATACGCGTTCTAAGTCTTTCAAATGGTCAACTGCGTTATTTGAATGGACTAAAATATCGTCGAGATACACAAATACGCAGTCAACTCCTCTGAAAATTGTATCCATGAAGCGTTGAAATGTTGCAGGGGCGTTTCTTAAACCAAATGGCATGTATAAATACTGAAATAAACCAAATGGAGTTGTTATAGCCGTTTTCTCGATATCTTCTGGGTGGACTGGAATTTGGTGATATGCTCTGACTAGATCGATTTTGCTAAAGCATGATTTTCCGTGCAGAGATGTTGACAGACTTCTTATATGAGGAAGTGGATATCTGTCCGGTTTCGTGACAGCGTTTAGGCTTCTATAATCACCACACGCCCGCCATTCGCCTGGTATCTTCTTCGGAACGAGGTGTAACGGTGAGGCCCATGGTGATTTTGAGGGTTCTATAATTCCATCTTGAAGTAAGTTGTTGAAAGTAGCCTTAGCTGAGGATAATTTATCGGGTGGAAGACGTCGAGGGCTTGCAAACACTGGTGGTGCGCTGCCAGTGTCGATGGTATGCTTGACAGTGTTGGTGGAAACTTTCTGCGGTTGAGCTGGTTTCAGTAGTGAGGAGTACTTGTCAAGCAGGTTCCTGATTTCTTGAGGTAATTTGTCGGTAGGGTTAATATTGATGAGGTGAAGGTCTTTGGATTGCACAGGTTTAGTAGTGGCTTGAAGAGTTGTTGCTCTATCCTTCAAAATGCCATGCTTGCAGTCCACAAGGATGTCATAATGGGATAGAAAATCGGCGCCGAGAAGTGGACTGGAGACTTGGGCGACGACGAATGGCCACCTGAATATTCTTCGTAATTTAGGAATTGATATGTCCAGTGTTACTTCTCCGAATATTTCGAGCGGCTGACCGTTTGCGGTGGAAATCTTTACTGCGGTTGGGTGGAGTTGACAATCATTGACACAAGTTGGTGGTAAAATTGAGATGCTCGCTCCTGTGTCAATGATAAAATTGACCTTCAGACTGGCGATGCGAGCTGCGACTGAGATCAGCGGCAGGCCGGACGTCGCGTTAATCACAGCCTGCTTATCTAGTTTTCCGACGTTTCTCTTGATGGTGAGGAAGATCTTGAATTTGGGCGTGACGAGGGGAGCAGCTTGGCGTCATCTTTATTTGGCCACTTGCACCATGGCCTGCAGGTCCTTGCTTGGGGGCCATAATAAAGGTGCGCGCGGCACACCACCGGCCGCTGATTCTCGCTGAAGGGTTTTAGGCCGATGGGGATATTCGTTCTTGGGCTTGTATTGGCTCGAGTTGACGTTGGCGCCGCGTAGCAGCTTTGTTGAGCGAACGGTATTAACTCATCGGCTAGTTTGCCGAGTTGAGTTAGCGTCAGCTCCTTTTGTGCTGCTACGACGGGCGCTATTGAGGATGGGAGCGCCTGGATGAATTTATGCTTCACCAAATCATCGCTGACGCCCACCTTCAGTGCCGTTTGGTGGATATCTTGAAGGAATTGGGAGGGCTTTCCAGTGAGAGGAGTGTTGGAGATGAGTCGTTCGAAGAGTTCTGGCTTCGTCTTTTCGTAATGACTCACGATTTCTTCTTTTAAATCGGTGTACGACTTGTTGGAGAGAGTTGCTGCTGAAATTCGTGAGACGACTTCGGGGGGTAACGAGGCTAGAACATGGAAAAATTTGGTCTCTTCGGATGTTATTCTGGAAATGTGGAATTGTGCCTCCATGATGGAGAACCATCCTGCGGCCGACGCTTCAGAGAACGTGGGTGGCTTGATGGTGACATGGTGCACTCCTGATTCAACAGATTCCATCTTGCGGGAATGTAATTCGGGTCTGCTGCTGCTTTGGTTCCGACCGGCTACTACGGGTGGGCGGCGAAGAGGCGTGGCTTCGGTTTGTTCCGCCCGGCGACTGAAGGATGCTGCTTCCGCTGGCTGCTTCGGGTCACTCCGGGGTCACCAATTGTAGCTGGTTCCTTCTTGGTGCTACTTGTAGTTGCCGGGAAGAATGAAGGATACGAGAGGCAAGCTATCGCTTTGTTGGGTATCTCTTTTAGGGGCCTCTCGTGTCCTCTTCTCTCCCTGTCGTTTGGGGGTTGGCGTCTTGAAGGAAAAGCCGGTCGTTTTCAGAGTTTATTGAGTTCTTGGTTGGCTGAGGTTATTTTACAGAAGATTTTGTTATTTATATACAGCTGAATTAATTAAATATATATATATAAATTTATGTACAATACTTATTTATAAAGATTATATATGATTCTTAAAATTACACATTGATAAAATATATACAATTTGGTACGCGCAAAACTGGTTTGTCGGTAACTAATATAAAAATAATATAAATGCGGAAAATTAACTGCGCGGCCCCACACCCTAAAGGGTTAAAGGTCGTGATAGTGAAAGTTCTATAATGACCCAATAAGATGAATAAGTTAATTATGTAAATATCAGTCAAGCTAAACTGGTGTACATACGTCGTACAACCTTTCATCATGTGTCTGTGCTTCTCATTCCTTCATTATTTTTTTAATGTTGTTCTTACATAATACTATCAGACGTGCACAGGGCGGGAGGCGCTGGCGCCCCCCAGATATTTGGCGCCCTTAGCATTTACTAACCTCGCCTAATGGAAGCGGCGGCCCTGGCCCATACCCTCCAAACCGGTCACCCCTCCTGCTTCAACGCAGCGAAGTAGTTCAGTCGTGACATCGCTTCGGCTATCCGAAATAGGAAAGTAGCGTATAGGAAGGCGAAGGCCAATCGTTCCCATGAGAACACTGAAGCGTATGTCCGCCTGTGTAGGGAAGTGAAAGGCGAAGGTTAGGCTAGCGAAACGTAACGAAGAACTACGGGTGGCAAGCCTCTGCAAGGGGAACACTAAGGAGTTCTTCAGTTATGTTAATAGTAGAAAGCTCATCTAAATTTTGGGTGCTTGGTGGTTTATTGGACTTTTGAACAGGTTGGCTATTGGGAAACATTCTTTCAGACTGAGAAATTTTGGAATATTCTGTAAGACGATGGCACCATGCCCTTTGTTTTCATTAAATTCTTGCCACTTAATTGCCTGCTTTAATCTAATATACTATTTCAGAAATGAAGCTAGCTATATATATATATATATATATATATATATATATATATAAAACAGTTTTTGCGCACACCTACAGGTCGCTACAATTGGTGTAGAACAATGCGGTTTTCACCATTCGATGCCTCTTTTTATTGTGCAGTGCCCGTGCTAAAAAAAAAAAAAAAAATTCCCTAACGTAATTCCTTCCCCCCCTTTTAGGGGTACAGTTCTTCCCATGCCTGTACACGCATTTTTTTTAATTTTTCATTTTTAATCATAATTTTGGCACAAAATAAGTCAATATTTACTAAACATTTAATATCATTCGATTCACAAAAGATTTATTTATCGATTCAATTTAAAAAATGTATATATTTTTAAAATTCATAAAGAACTTTTTGCAAAAAACTAAAAACAAACGCATTTTTAAAATTCAATGATTTTTATACAAAATATTTTGATATTTTTAAAATTCAATGATTTTTATACAAAATATCTTTATATTTGTTATAATTTTAACATTTTTCGATTCACAAAAGATTTCTTTATCGATTCAATACAAAAAATTACATAATTAAAACGGGCAATTTAAATAAACACTAGTTTAAAGTTAAACGAGCCACACTCGAAATTATTTACCGTGACTTTTGTGCGTTTTATTACTATGGCTTTTGTACAAATAATTTTACGTATACACAAACAATTTGATAGGATATTGATTTATCATTCTATTTTTTAGTTGTCATAGAAATACGTCAATTAATTTATCTGATTAGATGTGCTTTTATAGTTGATCATTTTTAGAAAATTATTTATTTTCCCCACTTTAAAATATTACAAAATTTCTATTAGGTATCCTAATATCATTATGCCTGTCGCTGTAAGTAAGAAAATAGCAATTAAATAATTAATTTTAAAACATTAAATGACATCAAGATGATTACGAAACCAAACCTATGGTAAAATTATTGAATACCCGGTTAGGTTAATTGAATGCCAAGTTAGGTCATCTGTACGCCCTTGACGATTGGCTAGGTTAAGTCGTGATATTTTCGTCGGCTTTAACGAAAATATCATGAAACCTAACCAATCGTCAAGGGTGTACAATTAACCTAACCGGGCATTCAATTAACGTACCCGGGCATTCAGTTGACCTAACCGGCCATTTAATTAACCTAACTGGGCATTCAATTAACCTAACCGGGCATATATATATATAGTTCAACATCCACCCTGGCAACGCCGGGTCGCTCCGCTAGTTAAATACTAATTCTAATAACCGTTATAATAATTTTTGTTCTCTGTACTTATTTGTCTAATTTCATCTATATAGTTATAATGTTTCAGACCAACAAAGACCCTAGGATCCACTCATGGCTGGTCTACCTAACTGTGTTCGCAATCGTGTACTGTGTATGTCCTCCGTGGTGGCGGAGGGGACCTACAATTTTACGTGGGTTCCGAACCACAAGAACATAAGAAATTTATGTAAAAACTGTCGGTAAATTGGCAACGACCAATTTTTACGAAACCAAATAATTATCAATTTAAAACTAATTAATTATCGATTCAAAACCAAAGACAGAATCTCTGGATCCAGAGGATCAAGTCATAATAGACTACTATCCACAAATATGTTACACTCTATATGACGCGTTCGGTGGAGAAGGGGCGAACGCAACATTTTCGAATTATGCCACAAAATGCAGTTAAAGTTTGTAAACTTTAAACCTTTGTATTTTTCCGGTTTATTGAAATGTTGTATGAATTTGAACACATATTTGAGTAAAATATTGTTGTGTAATATGTCGATAAAATAAAACGCCAAGAAATTTTACAATATTATTTATTGATAGCTTCTGATGTTAACTGGTGTAATCCATTATTTGGTCCTCTTCGTCGAATGTTGTATTACCTGCTTCAACTGTTTCGGTTTCTTCCAGTTCCTTTAACAATCTTGTATAATAGTTCACTGCAGTTGCAGGCATTAGGTCTGATAATTCTTTGAGATCTTTTATTTTTTCCTTAGTTATTGGCAGCAATTGGGAATACTTTGGTTGCAGTGTCTGCTGGGCTAGATTGAATAAACTGACAGTGTAGGATTTTTTTCCCTTTCTGCAGTCTGACGGGATGGCTATTATCTGGGGTTGTGCGGTATGCAGTAGATATTACGTAGCCTTCTTTGTGTTGAAAGTCAAATATTAACTTTCTTGCATCTGTAAATTTAGTAGTTGTTGATTTCCTAATGACAATGCACGTTTTTAGGACGTCAAAATCGAGAAAATCAGCCTGTTTCATTTCTACAACTAGGAAGCGCTGCGAAACGGCTGTAGTTATGGCCGTAACATAATCTTTTTTGGTGTAAATAATATTGCTGTAATTATTTTTTATATTTTGTTCAATTTGGCCAAATTGAGCATCACAGGGCATTGTCGAGTGACCAGAAAGTAGATAGATGTGTTCAATGTGAAGCAATGATGCGGAGTGAATTTCTCTGAGATACATTAAAACCTAAATTTTACCGTGAAAGAGTGCAGACTAACATCTAATTTTTTGCATAGGTAAAGCAAAGGTTTTAAAGGATAATTATACGACAAAAAACTCATTTTTCGAATTTTGTGGCGTTCGCCCCTTCTCCACCGAACGCGTCATATCTATTTATAACGGACACGCAAATATATCAGATCCAGAGAATCCAGTCAATTTCATTACGGTATCCATCAAGTCACGGTCCATATCGATTGCGGACCAAGTCAAAATTTACAACCATATACATTACAATATATACACTTACGAGGAAAAGTGTAGTTGTGGCTGTAAAGACTGTACAGTAATGTAGAAATGTGTGTGCACCCATTTCGGGTCTCTCATTTAAAGGTGTTTGTGGGGCAAGTGAAGATCATGAGTTTTTCAATACCTCACAGTACTATGGGGGGTACCGCTCGGCAGAGGAATCTCTTTAAATGGGGTGTGTAAGGACAGAGAGTATCCCCTAACCCAAGACGCTGCCTCCCTATATCCCACAACACTTGTGTTGAGCTGTGGGATCTATCCCCAGAAAGCCTTAATTTTACTACCTTAAACTATACCCTTTCTATCAACATATGCGTCTAATCGATTTTTAAACATGTTTATAGACGTGCTACTAATTACTTCTACCGGCAAACTATTCCAGCTATTTACTATTCTATGCGTAAAAAAGTTTTTCGCAACTGCTGTCTCGAACCTTCTACTTGTCAACTTACACCCGTTATTTCTAGTCCTATTATATTGAGATATTTCGAAAAAGCTATCTCTATCTACGTTATCGAACCCATTCATAATTTTGAAAACCTGGATTAGATCACCCCTTAACCTCCTAGTCTCGAGTGTTGTCAATTTTAACTCCTTAAGCCGATTGGGAATTTTTCGCTTGTGTATTTAACTCATGTACTTTGTAAAATCTGCCTATTTCTTGTATTTCCCTGAAGATGTGAATATATCACTAAAGCGCTCGGATTTCGTGTTTCTTTTTCCTTTTCCCTGTGGTTGTTTGCTTATTATTAAGATCACGTGTTATTCTGTGATTTTAGTATATATTATATATATACACACACACATTTTTTCATTTGTTTCGTTCTTTCGCTCTCGTCTTGCGCGGAATATTCTCCTATACAAAGCGTCGTTCTTTACGTTAATTATACTGCGTGTTTGCAGTTATAATGTATATATACAGGGTGGGGCACGGGAACCAAGTGTTTTTGGAATAATCAGGAAAATGATATTTATTTTTGTAAAGAAAATATATTGGTAGAACAACATTCGTAAGAACATAGCATTTCATGTCATAATAATCATGTACCGAAAATTATATCTGGCATATGATGTCCTTGGCCGTCGACGCATTGTTGAAGGCGTTTACGAAAATTGGCCTCCACTCTTCCCAGCAGGTCTCTGTTGATTTGGATGATTTGTTGACGGATCGCTTCCTTCAATGCATCTAATGTACGGGGCTTGTCCTCGTAGACACGTGACTTGAGGTACCCCCATAGAAAGAAGTCACATGTGGACAAGTCAGGGGACCGAGGGGGCCATGCAATGTCACCAAATCTCGAAATGAGATGGTTGGGAAACAGGGGCGAAGAACAGCCATTGACGCTCTGGCGGTGTGTGGCGTGGCCCCATCTTGCTGAAACCACAAATGTCGACGAGCAATACGCCTTCTTCGTAACTCAGGGATGAAAAAGGTGTTCACCATCTCAATGTAACGCCCAGATGTTATGGTAACGGTAACCCCATTTTGTTCGAAGAAATAGGGACCGATGACGCCAAACTTTCCCACCGCGCACCAAACTGTAACCTTAGGGCTATGCAGCGGTTTTTCATGGAGTTGTCGCGGATTTTCAGCAGCCCAATACCGACAGTTTTGATTGTTGACGGCCCCATTAAGGTGGAAATGGGCTTCATCACTCATTACCACCATCATGTTTTCATTCTGCTCATAAAGTGCAAGCATTTCCTGTGCAAAATTCAGTCGTTGGGGGCAATCGTTTACATTCAATTCCTGCACCATCGCTAACTTGTATGGGTGAAAATGTAATTCTTCATGCAAAATCCGTCTAACAGTACGATTGCTGATTCCGAGTGCAGCTGAATGTCTCCGAGCAGAGCGGCCTGGGCTTTGCAACATCGCTTGTCTGACCCTTTCAACGTTCTCTGGAGTACGCACAGTGCGTTGCGGCCCCTTCGGTTTTGTTTCATTATTGAGCCTCCTGTTCGAAGATTGTTAACCCAACGTAAGATTGTGTCACGAGCGGGAACAGAGTCATTTCGATGAATGTTGAATCTGCGGCGAAACACACGCTGAACTGCTGTCACTGACTCGCCACTCCTAACAAAATGATCATACGCGAACAAGCGGTGTTCTAACGTCCACTGCTCCATGATGGCACCTGAAAGATAAAGGTGAGTGTTAGTTAAAGTTAAATGCTATGAACCCAGGAATGGAATGCTACCTACCGCACGCCCCTCCCATTCCTAATGGCCGATTACTAGCTATTCAAAAAACACTTGATTCCCGTGCCCCACCCTGTACATATATATACACAGGATGTCCCATAAGTCCGGCATCATAAGAAAAATAATAAAAAAAGGCAAAACAAAAGCTTTTATTTACAGAACGTGCTCAATATGTCCACAATTGTTTTCAATACACAAATTCAGGCGTGATACCCAGTCAGCAAGCACACGGTGAATGATGTCAGGAGTAATGGTGTTACATGCTCCAATAATGCGCTGCCGCAAATGCTCAACACTCCTAATTTTCTCTGCGTATACCAGCACTTTCAAGTGGCCCCAGAGATAAAAATCTAGTGGCGTGAGATCCGGGCTTCTAGCTGGCCATTCCACAGGCCCTCGACGTCCTATCCAATGACCAGGGAATTGTTGGTACAGGCATTCCCTTAATTGGGTGCTGTAATGTGCAGGAGCGGGCTTATGATGCATCCTTTCAAATGCCACACCATACCATCACCCGAGATGCACCTTGTTCCTTTGAAGAGGTATACCAGTGAAGGTTGTTTTGAGACCAGTAGCGGGTGCTCTGTCGATTTACCTCACCATTTCCATAAAAAACAGCCTCGTCACTGAACAGAATGGTGGACGGGAAATTGGCATCCCGAGCATATGAATTATGGTTTGTAGAAATAGAAAAATATGAATTTCTCCTATGATGCCGGACTTATGGGACACCCTGTGTATATATATATGAATGAACTCAGAATGGTCCCCTAAGTGTGTATATATATATATTATATATATATATATATATATATATATATATATAATATATATATACACACAGTATATGTATATTTCACACACAGTGGCGTTCAAAAGTCTGCGTCCACCTTATAATCACCCAATTTATTGTAAATTTTACAAATATTTATGATAATTACAAAATTTGACTTTTTATTGTTACATTATTTGCTTCTAAATGTAATTATTAAAAATTAGTAAAGAAATTAACAATTTAATGGCATAATCTTATTAATAATCGATATGATCTCCTTTTGCATTAATGACAGCTTCCACTCTGAGGCTGATTCGACAAGTTTCTGGATAACATCTTATACTATGCCAATTCCAGCATTCTTCTATATTTCCCCAGAGAGAATCAAGAGAAGTCATTCGTTTTAGCTTTCAGACTCTTCAAATGGTCCCAAAGATGCTCCATTGGATTGAGAACAGGACTTTGTGGAGAAAACTTCATAATTTGTAGAAACATCTTTTTTCTTGTCGAGATGTGCATGCAAAAGTTAGAAGTGTGCTTTGGGTCATTATCTGCTGGAAAGTGAATCCTGACCACAAAGCCTCAATCCTGAGCGTATTGCATGTCTCATTAGTATGGAGTGGTACTTCTCTTTTGTGAGAGTGTAAGTGATTCTGTGAAGATCTCCAACTCCAGAATAACAAAACCCCAAACTTGAATGTTGCCTCCACCATGTTTTACTGAATGTTTTATGTTGGGATCTATCAGTTTTTTGTTGGTTCTACGTCTAACAAATTCTTCTATGAGACCCGAAAAGTTCCACTTTTGATTCATCATTAAAAAACTTTTTTTCCAATCGCCTACAGCAGGGGTTCCCAAAATGTGTTCCGCGGAACACTTCTCACGGTATACAAGTGTTCCGCGGAACACTAATTTGGGAACCCCTGGTCTACAGTAAAATTTCAATATTTTCTTGCCCACTCCAATCTTTTAGCGTTATGCCATGGAGACCAGCTTTTACGAGTCTTCTTTTCATAGTACTTGTACTTGTACTTGTACTTGTACTTGTACTTATTGGAGAGTCCCGTTGTTCATTCATCCGTGCCTGAATCTGTGTAGCTGTGGCTTTTCTGTCACGCAATGATGTAACCGTGATATAATTGATCCTCAGAATTAGTAGTCACTTTAGGTCTGCCAGATCTTGTCTTTGAAGAGCACGATCCAGATTCTTTATATCTGCTTATAGTTCTTTGGACAGCCCCTTTTGAAACGTTAATTTCTCTCGTGATCTGGCGTTGGGACATTCCTTCTCTTGAAAAAGTCATTATTTGTCCTCTCTGGGATAAACTTAATTCCTTAGACATTTCAATTACGGCCTGTAAAAAGAAGAGAAAATGATTATTTTTTAATCAAATTGCTACATTGTCATTGACTAATTGGTTTTATCAGTTATAATAGACCAGTTGTTAAAATTACTGTACGAATACACTATTTTGAGGATTAATAACACTTGGCTATGGTCTGTCACCAATACTTGGATTAAAATCGGTATTATTATAATGCAAAGAAAAAAACACAAAAGGACCAAAAAGGACCATTTTCAGTGTTCTTATGAAATAAACTTATGAAATAAAAGCTACATTACTTACACATGTAGAATATATGAAATACCATTCCTTGTAAAAGAAAATACCTTAATATAGAGGACATACTTTCTCAGTTGTATTATCTTCTAGAAATTGTCTAAACTAAGGTGGACGCAGACTTTTGAACGCCACTAGTATATATATATAGGGTGTACATAAAGTCAGGATCTATTTTTGTGAAGCACTTGGAAATTATATGGAATTCAATCATAAAATGATAAAGTGGTAACATTTATTAAATAATTAAGAGTAGGATTCGACGTGACGCCCATCAGTATCCCTGCACAGCTCAATCGTTCCGCAGCATTTCTAAACACATTCTGGAGCATTTGCGGGGTTATGTTATCTGCAGCAGTTCGTATACGTAAGTTTTCAAGACTCGTAATCTTCGTCTGATAGACGTGCGATTTTGATAAAGCCCCATGCAAAGAAATCTAAAGGGGTTAAATCTGGTGATCTCGCTGGCCAAGGTCTGTTGCTTCCGCGTCCGATCCAGCGATTTGGAAAACGTCCATTTAGATAATCCTGAACAATTTTGGCATAGTGACAAGGAGCACCATCATGTTGATAGACGACGGTACTAACAATCCTATCCCCGTCGTCTATCAACATGATGGTGCTCCTTGTCACTATGCCAAAATTGTTCAGGATTATCTAAATGGACGTTTTCCAAATCGCTGGATCGGACGCGGAAGCAACAGACCTTGGCCAGCGAGATCACCAGATTTAACCCCTTTATATTTCTTTGCATGGGGCTTTATCAAATCGCACGTCTATCAGACTAAGATTACGAGTCTTGAAACTTACGTACACGTATACGAACTGCTGCAGATAACATAACCCCGCAAATGCTCCAGAATGTGTTTTAGAAATGCTGCGGAACGATTTGAGCTGTGCAGGGATACTGATGGGCGTCACGTCGAATCCTACTCTTAATTATTTAATAAATGTTACCACTATCATTTTATGATAAAATTCCATATAATTTCCAAGTGCTTCACAAAAATAGATCCTGACTTTATGTACACCCTGTATATATATAATATATATATATATATATATACCCCCTCGATTAGGTACTCCGGCTTGCCGGGCCGAGGGGGCTCGTACACCTCGTGGGTTGTTGAGGTTTCCTCAACTCCTCGCGGGGTGTGGGCGAAGAGTTACCTAGTTGCGTTTTTTTTTTTTTTCCCCTTCCTTTTCTTCCCCCCCCTTTTCTTTTC
This sequence comes from Bathynomus jamesi, assembly GCA_023014485.1. Taxonomy (NCBI): domain Eukaryota; kingdom Metazoa; phylum Arthropoda; class Malacostraca; order Isopoda; family Cirolanidae; genus Bathynomus; species Bathynomus jamesi. The sequence continues at coordinate 313,981 of JAJOZX010003911.1, forward strand.
TTTTTGCTCCCCCTTTTTTTCCGTTTCTCCCGGAATTTCTTTGGTCTTGACTCGTCCTGTGCCTCTGTCAATCGTAGTATCCCCCCCCCCTCTGTTTGTATTTGCAGTCTTGGGGTCATCAGGTGCACCCGCCGGGGGCATCGCTCCGTGGCTGAGCCGTGCTCCGGGGACGGTTTTGGGCGCCCGGACCGCTGCTGCGTCTGGATTGGGTCTTTGCTTGCCCTGAACGGACAAATCTCCGTAGTGCCAATCGGCTGTTTTTAAAACGACAGTTAGGTTGGGGGGCGGGCTACCCGGGACGTTGGGGCCTGCGCTTTGAAGGATGCAGCGGCGGCTGGTGCATCGCCTTGGGTCCGAGGCTGCCGTTTTTTGTAAAAATACTGTTTATGGGTTCTCTTACTAAACTTCACTCCCTCTTGTTGACGACTCTGGCCCGCCCTTGGATTTGGATCAGACTACTACTTCTGGTCGTTCAGCGGCCTCTGCCTCCGCTGGATTGACCCTCAAACCGTATGGCCCCCTCTCGTCCTCTGCGGTGTCTGGCTCTCGTGGCCGGACTCGTGGTGGCCGTAGGGCGGGGTCTTCGCGGCCCTTGTTCTCTCGCCCACTCTCGGTTACCGTTACACATGGACCTGTCTCTGCTGTCAATTTCTGTCCAGTGGACAGGTTCCTTGTTCTCCGCCCTTCCGCTGGCTCCCTTCCGGGCAACTCGGAACGGGTGTTTCAGCGCCTTAAGACGATAGGGGTTCCCTGTCGTTATGATATCCGCCCTCTGAGGGATGGGTCTCTTCTTTTGAAGTCCCGTTCTTCGGGGGTGACTGGGTCCCTTCTACAGTTGCAGGATGTCTTGGGTTGCAGAGTTTCTGTGACTCCCCATCCGCAATTGAATAGCTGTCAAGGCACCATTTTCGCTTCCCGTCTGCTGTCAATCCCGGTTGGCGAGTTGCAGGAGGATCTTGCCCCCGAGGGGGTAACGAAGGTCTTCCGCTTTTCGTCGCGCCGGGATGGTGATCTTACCCCGTCCGCTCGTCTGCTCCTGACCTTTGACTCCCTTGTGCCTCCGGCCCAGGTGTTCTGGGGCATGGGTGATCGCCGGTCGTGTGAGTTTTCGGTGCGACCATATGTGCCTGACCCGGTTCGCTGCTTTGGCTGCAACCGGTTCGGCCATGTTAGCTCTGCGTGCCGCCGTGAGGGTAAGCTATGTGTCCGCTGCGGTGGCCTGCGCACCCTACCCCGTGCACGAAGCCCCCGCGTTGCTCAAACTGTTCGGGGCCCACCCTTCCTCTTCCCGGGACTGTCCCGTTTTCAAGTTTGAATTTGAGGTGCGGTCCTTAAGGACTACCGAATTCCTTAGTGCGCGGGAGGCGCGCGATAAGATCCGTGACCGGGAGCCACGGCGGGGTTGTCCTACGCTGCGGCTCTTGGCCCTGGCGGGCCCTCGGGCCCCTCCCGTGCTACCCCGGCGTCTACTGGAGTGGTGCCCCCCCTGGAAGTCCCGGGGTTGGTGGTCCTCCTGGCGCCGCGGTCCTTCTTGTTCCTCTGTCTCACTTTCTGACATCCCATCTGCTTCCCTGCCTACAAGTGCCCCTTCTCCCCCTCCGGCCTTGGGGTCTGGATCCTTGCCTACTCGTCCTCTCGGGTGGGGAGGGGATGCCCCGAAGGAGAGGAGGAAGCGTCGCCGTGGTCGGAGTCCTTCCGACCCGACCCTGATTGCTGCTCGCCTTGCTTCCCCTTCTTCCCCGTCTTCACCGGAGGGGAAGCGGCGCGCTGTTCCTGATCCGCTCGGGACTTCCCCCCCCCTATACGGAGCGCTGGTGGGGCGTCACCTCCCGGTGCCCCGACCAGTGTCCGGGTGTCGGTCGAGGTGCATTGCCCCATGACACCCTCGATTACTGACTCTGTTCCCATGATAGACCCGGTCGAGAGGGGCCTGGCCCTCCTTCATGGAGTCTCTCTCTCTCCGGCTCCTGCTGAGAGTGGTCGGGTCTCTCCCCTGGATCTACCTCTCCCACTTGTGGTCGACCTTTCCTCTCCCCCCCGTCAGTGCTTGTCTGGTTTGAACGAGCCCTCGAACAGCTGGTTCCCCCCGGTCCCCCTCTTGTGGGGAGTTGGGGGTTTCGGCTGGGCCCGACTCGTCGTCTCTCCCCCCGCCGGGAGAGCCCCCCTCTGACCTCCCTGTTCTACTCTCCACTTCTCGTCCTACTACGGGTGCAGCAGATGCGGAGTCGGTGGCCCCTACCCCCCCAGTTCTGGGTGAGTCGGGAAACCGATTCCGTCCCTGGTTAGGACCGTTGAGTTTGCTGCTCAGCTTGGTCCGTGGCTATTTCGCTGTTTTCTCTGCCTCTTATAATGCCGCTTCCCCTTACAGTTTCCATCTTGCATTGGAACTGTAGGGGCTTTTAGCTAACTGGGAGAACCTTGCCTCCTGCTGGAGAGCGAGCGGCCTTCCTGTGTTTGTCTCCAGGAGACTATCCTGGCTGCGCGGGGACTCCCTCGTCTCTCTGGATATGTTGGTTTCCCTTGCACCCCGATGAGCGCACACGCCGGCGGGGTGCGGCGATTTACGTGCATCATTCGTTACCATCGCGTGGTGTGCCTCTTCGCACTTCCTTGCAGGCTGTGGCTGTGCGGCTCTTTTTAGATCGCCAGTACACTGCCTGCTCGGTTTATATTCCTCCTCATGAACCCTCCTTCTCGCGACGCGGTTCGCGAATTGGTGCTGCAACTACCCCGACCGTTTCTCCTCCTCGGGGACTTTAACAGTCGCGACCCGGCTTGGGGTGATGTTCGGTCGACTATGTTGCTGGGATTTTACTCTCCTTAATGGAGGAACTTTCCTTTGCGTGTCTCAATTCCGGTGAACCTACTTACTTCCACGAACCCACGGGTTCATTTACCTGTATTGATCTCTCCATGGTGTCCCTCGATGCCTTACTCTCGATTTTTCGTGGAAGGTGTTGGGGGACTCTTATGGCAGTGATCATTACCCAGTCTGTCTTGAGCCGGTCGGTCCGCAGCCGGCGTTTCATCTCGACGGAGGTGGTGCCTTGCGCGGGCTGACTGGCCATCTTTCAGAGCTCGTTCCGTCATTGTCCGTTCGGTGTTGAGCTTTGGCTCGGTGGATGAGAGCTTGGAGTTCTTCGAGCGGGTGGTGATGGGCGTCGCGGAAGACTGTATTCCTCGTTCTTCCGGTAACCCGCGGACTCGTAGCGTCCCGTGGTGGACTCCAGCATGTCACCAGGCGGTGTGCGAGAGGAAGAGGGCAACGCGCCGCTTCCACCGCACCCGGCGCGCGGGCCACTTGATTGAGATATCGGCGGGCGAAGGCTTTCGCCCGCCGGACTCTCAAGTTGGCCCGTCGGGCCTCTTGGCGTGCTTTTGTGTCCGGCATCTCCTCATCTACCCCTTCTGCTGCTGTGTGGCGGAAGGTACGTAGTATCGAGGGGAGCCGGTCCCTACTAGTCGCCCTGTCCTTCGGGACGGGGACGGCTTCCTTTCGGATCCTGCTGCTGTGGCTGATCGGCTGGCCGGTGCTTTTGCTGCGGTTTCCCGTTCGCCTTCGGCTGCGAATAGCCCTTTATCGGAGGTCACGTTCCCGCCCCCTGGGAACGAGCCCTATAACCATCTCTTTCCGATGCGGGAACTTCGGGCTGCTTTGGCAACCCGTCGTTCTTCCGCTCCTGGCCCTGATGACATTCCGTATGACTTTCTCTTCGGAATCTGCACCCGATGGCCCTGCACTTCTTGCTGGTCTTTTCAACCGGATGTGGGTTGAGGGGTCGTTCCCTTCCCGTTGGAGGGAGGCGATTGTGGTCCCGATACCTAAGCCGGGGAAGGATCCGGCGGAGGTGGCGAGCTATCGGCCTATTGCTTGACGAACTGCTTTGCAAGCTCCTCGAAAAGATGGTGGCCGTCCGACTTTCCTTTACACTGGAGTCGCTTGGGTTATGCCCCCGACCCAGTATGGTTTTCGTCGATTTCGGGTACTCTGGACCCCTTCTCCTCCTTGGCCATGATGTACGGAGGCATTTTCCCGCCGGAATCTGTTCTGGCCGTCTTTTTTGACGTCCAAAAGGCCTATGACACGACCCGTCGGGGAGTGGTCATGGACCGTTTGAAGTCTCTTGGTTTTTAGGCTTTTTGCCCACGTTTCTTCGCAACTTCCTCTGCCGTCGCACTTTCCGCGTCCGTAATGGGGCGGCCCTATCTGCCCTGTATGTTCAGGAGGAGGGGTGCCCAGGGGTGTGTGTTGACGTCTCATGCTTCAACCTAGTTATGTCTGCGCTACCGGGAGCTCTTCCGCCCTCGGTGCGCTGTTCCATCTATGCAGATGATCTGGCTGTCTATGCCGCGGGGACGAGTCCCCCCCTCGTGGAGAGGCAATCCAACTCGCGGTCAATCGGGTTGAACGCTGGGCGTCGTCGGTGGGCCTTACGTTGTCTTCTCCGAAGACTTCGTGTGTGGCCTTCCTTCCGTCGAGGAGACGGGGATCCGGCGCCATCCCGGCCTTTAACCTTACACTCGGGGGTCAGCCTCTGGCCCTCGTTTCATCAGTACTCTTTTTGGGTATGGTTTTCGACAGCCGTTTGAGCTGGTTCCCCACCCTTCGCCGGCTGCGCGAGTCCGCGAGACGTACCCTGGATTTGCTGGGGCATCTGTCGCATACTACATGGGCGCGGATAGGCGGACGCTCCTCCGTTTGTACGTGTCCCTGGTACAGTCCAAATTAGACTATGGGAGTGTGGTGTATGGCTCCGCCTCCCGCACGGCCCTTCGGATACTGGATCCGGTCCTCTCTAGAGGACTGCGCATGTCATCTGGCGCCTTCCGCTCCTCTCCGGTTGATAGTCTGCAGGTGGAGTGCGACATCCCTCCCTTGGAGGATCGAGGTCGTTCCTCGTTGCTAAACACTATCTCCGGATCCTCCGTCTTCCCACCTCTCCTCTGTTCCAGGTGGTTGAGAGGCGTTCTGCCGGGATGGGGGTTGGTATTTCACCGACACGGTGACCTCCCTCCTCGATAGTATGGGCACTCCCCCTCCATCCGTTATACCGGTCTCTTTCAGTGGTGTTGCACCTTGGGAGAGCACCCCTGTTGCGTGCTGTAGGGCGTTGCGCCCCGTTCGCAAGACCGAGTCGGACTCTGCCTTGCTTCGGTCTCTTTTCTTGCAGCATGCGGCGTGTCACTCTCTGCATGTGTTGCGATCTTCACGGATGGTTCGAGGTCGTCGGGGGGCGTTGGATCCGCGGCTGTTCCCAGTCGTCTGTCCTTGCTCCCGATGTACCCGTCTCCCTGATGAGGCTTCCGTTTTTACGGCGGAGCTCTATGCCATTCTGAGCGCTCTGGAGTGGTGCGGAGCATCCGGATGGGTCGTTCGTCATCCATTCGGATTCCCGCAGTGCCTGGATGGCCTGGAGTGTTTTTGACTCTGTCCACCCGCTGGTCCGACGAATCCAGCTACTGTACCATACTCTTGTCGCTTTCGGTGGCAAGGAGGTGGTATTTTGCTGGGTCCCAGCACATGTTAACGTGGCTGGAATGAGGCTGCCGATCGAGCTGCCCGTTCCGCGTGCCCGACTGCAGTTTCACCTGTGTCCCTCCCTTTTTCTGATTATATCCCTGGCTTCCGTAGGTTTTTGCGCTCCCGGTGGCAGAGTCGCTGGATGGCGCTACGGACAACAAACTTTGCAAGATTAAACCCAAGTTGGGATGTTGGGCCTCTTCCTTCCATCGGTCGCGCCATAAGGAGGTGGCTCTGGCCCGCTCCGTATTGGCCACACCCACCTGACCCATGGCTATTTGATGGCCGGGGAGCGGTCGGGTGCCCCGATGTCCCAATTGTGGACGTCCTCCTTACAGTTGCCCACCTTCTGGTGGAGTGTCCGCTTTACTCTGCGCTGCGCGCAGAGTATTTTCCCTTTTTGGAGAACGTTGGGCTTTGTGATAGGCTTGGCGCTCTTCTGTCTGAAGGTTCCTACTTTTCGATAACCGGGTTGTTCTCCTTCCTCTTTCGCTCCCGACTTCTTTACCGGCTGTGACCCCACTATGATCTTTTTGCTTTTCCCCCACCTCCTCCTCCTCCCCTCCGTCTATTGTTCATTTCCGTTAGTTGTTCCATACTCTTCGTTCTGTGTTCGCTCTGCTATCCACCTTTCTTTTGGTGGCCATGAGCGGTCATTCTTTGAAACAAAAAAAAAAAAAATATATAATATATATATATATATATATATATATATTACATATATATACATATACACACACACATACATATATACACACACACACACCTTTGGTTAGCTTCCGCCCGAATTGTTCATTCTGACGAAGGTCAAGCTTTTCACCCCACCATAGATCTACAGTTTAGTGGAATCCGAACCACGCCTCACCAGCAGCCCAGCGTCTTAACCACTAGGCCACCCAGAGTACCCATTTATCTACCAACCACTTTACTGTGTGGAAGGATGAACAGCTGGGTTTTGCCGCGCGCCGGCTGCCGTCACCGAGTCTCGAACCCGGGGCCGATGGATTCGTAGTCAGCGACGCTAACCACACCACCGAGGGCATATATATATATATATATATATATATATGCGAGTATATTGAAAAACTCGAACACTCGGCAGAAATAATGGGTCTTTTCGGTTTTAGGTCCGGCATTGGATTTTTTCCATGTTTTTGGTATAGACGTAGACTTTTACGCTGATTCCATTTCTGCAATCCGTTTCTTGGAGAAATAAACACGAAAAAAGTTATGGCCCAAAACTTGTATTCAAATATCCACCTATACTTAACCTAACCTAACCTAACCTACCCTACCCTACCCTACGTTCGCGCGGTGAAAACACCACCCTGGAAGGCAGTTCCCTGAACAATGGGTGTTCGGCGGAGTATGCCGCGAAACCAAATGAAGTATTTACAGTATGTACGCTGTTCCGAATCGTTCGCGTCAAACGCTGGAGTCATGTATCAAAGCATGCATTCGACCGGGAACGACGATAATTAGCGACAAATGAAAAGCTTATGAACGCATCGAACAGCTCGAAGGGTACAGCTTCAGTCACAAAACAGTGAACTACAGCGAAAACTTCGTGGACCCTTCAACTGGAGCACACATGCAACGGATAAAGTCGACGTGGAACCAACTCAAACGCGGTAACAAGCGCCGGTGTGGTACGCACCGTTCCATGATCGACTCTTATCTCTACAAGTTTCTCTGGCGTCGCAGACACGCAGGCAAAGATCTAGTGCGCCAAGTGCTGAACGATATTGCGCAGTTTGGCAAGTAGCAAACTTTGGTTTGTGTTCCGTTCTGTGTTCTGGAAACCTGTAAACGTAATAAACTTGCACATAACTTTTTTCGTGTTTATTTCTCCAAGAAACAGATTGCGGAAATGGAGTCAGCGTAAAAGTCTACGTCTATACCAAAAATATGAAAAAAAATCCAATGCTGGACCTAAAACCTAAACGATCCGAAATAATTATAATCCATTATGCTTCGAAACACGTGCTATGCAGCCGCTGGCCTCGGTAAAATCTATAAAATGCAGCAAGCGATGGCTCTGGAGATGGTTCTACCAGTCAGGAGAAATCTTTAACATTAAATGTAATAATTACCACTTTTGTTTTCTGTTGTGCAAAAACTTGTTACATGTAGCGAGAGAACTGCAAGAGAATATCAATAGTTATTATACAGTAGTTGCAGACACTTATTTGGAGCCATTTTGATGTTCCTGATGTCAGCAAATGAAGCAGCAATTAAAGTTTTACGGCTTCTTCTGGCAAAATTGATCCATTAAATACACTAAACACGGATTGGAACATTAAGTATAGGATACAGTACTGAACAAATTTAGCTGCTACGCTGAAGTTAGAACCCCCCCACCCCCCACTTATTATTGCAAGATAATTCTAATTATGACAGCATTTGTTCACTTTACATCTTATTTTGCATCTTATTTTAAAGCTTCATTTTTATACGAGTGCAGATTTTTACATTGAAATTTTTTATAGAATATTTCAAAGTCACTTAAGATTACCATCTGTGAAGGAAGGAATCTTCAGAATAGAAATTCATGCAAATAAGGATTTTAGATAGTATTAAATTACAGGTTCAAGAGAAGTCAATCTGAAGTTTAAAAGGATTTAAATTTTTATTTTTAATCTTTAAATTTTACCTCTCTCTCTCTCTCTCTCTATGTTTGGCTTGTCTACCTTACAGAACTGCGTCATTTATACAATGTTATGAATGGCGACACTCAATCTAACAACCGAACCTAAACATTACATTCCCCCTTTCACGATATTTAACTGGGATCACCTGAAGATCAGAGCCCCAAGCCTCAATTACCAAATGATATCTTCGTTAAAACTAACGAAAATTTTCGACTAACCAATCGTCAAGGGCGTATAGTTGACCTAACCGGGCATTCAATTTATTATTATATTTGGTACTGTAAAGCAAAAAAACAAGAATACATGGGGGCTATGATCTTCAGGTGATCATTTAATTGTTTTTAATAAAGTGGATGCATGCACGAAAATACCCTTATTGGCGCTATACGCACTTTCGTGTCGTGGTGAGTTTTATACGTACAAGACTGTCGCGGTTTCGTAAGATAACGAACAACGCGCACACATACAAACGCACGAAAACCGTTTCATTTTATAAGGTGTTTTATAACTTATGTATGGAAGACTTTCGAGTTAATTAAAAATTAAAATAATTAAAAAATGAGTTTGAACTTTAAATCTTGGCGAAGAATAAATAAACTTAATTCGATTTTAATATTTTTAATCAATTAAAACTGGTTAAAATTTTTCTTCAGAAATGGAAATAAGATAAATTTTTGATAACTTTTTTGCTAATGTGTACGGCTTGTTTAAGTAGTTGCATTCTGCACATTAAGACTATACTGTATTTGTGCCCTCTTAATATATGTTCCAAAGTAACCTTGGTTTTGCTTCCACCCGAATTGTTCATTCGGACGAAGGTCAAAGCTTGTCACTCCGCCTTAGACATACAGTTTAACGCGGAATCCGAACTAGGCCCCATCATGGGCGGTCAGAAATTACAGAGTCCTCGCCCCGACTCGATATCACGACCTCCCGATCAACAGCCCAGCGGGCCAGCGTCTTAACCACTAGGCTACCCAGGGTACCCATTTATCTACCAACCAATTTTTATTGTGTGGAAGGGCGAACAACTGGGTTAACTGTGGGGCCGAACCCAGGGCCGATGGATTCTTACTCAACGACGCTAACCACTACACCACCGAGTGTAATTAATAAACTTAATTATCTTTAATTAAATATAATGTGCAGAATTTTTAAATAATTAATTAATTATTCATAAGTTGAAATTTTAAAATTTTGAACTATATTAGCTACTTGTACGACTATATCTACTTCATTCACTTGTAATCAAATGTTCAAAGCTTTTTAACTTCTTTTATAAAGTGGTACAGAATGCGCGTAAGAGAAAACTTTCAAAGATGCCAAAATAAAGTGCATCCACTTACTTTAATTTGCATTAGCGTGATATTAGAACAAGTTTTGATGTGCTCATGTCGTAACCCAGACAGTAAATTGTCGCACTTACCCAGTTTTCTCTGCATTTATTTTAACTAAATCATTATACGCGTTTTGAATCGGTATCATCATTGTCGCCATATATTTTCAAGGCCCTAATGATCTTATGGTAGACTGTTCACCTGCACTTCAGCGGACATTTTATGTAATTTATGCATTGAATTGACTGGGTTGTTTGACCCTTAATCCCTACCCATTGTAAGTTACGCTAGCAATACCCGGGGTACTGGGAGTACACCAGTACCCCGGGTAGGGTTTAAGGGTAACCACCTTCATCGTCTAAGGTCATATGCCGACGGGAACCTACAGTTTTGTGATCCGAACTACGGGAGGCTACATAATCTGAAGGCAGAGGACAGTCCCAGTGGCGTAACAACCAGGTTGGGGGCCCTGGTTCAGGACATCTGAATGGGGCCCAACGACATAAAAATGAAATGTTTTTCAAAGCAGGGCGCACAGAAAATTGCATAAACAATTGCACAGCAAACATGCAGCAGTTATTTGAAGCTCACTTTTGCATTCGCAAATTTGTTCACGATATCAGAGATGTCCAACCGCTTAGCTCTTTCAGATTCGATCAATATATTTAAATCAAAATTGTTATGTATTTATATAATATAAACTGCTGATGTTCTGATAGCAGAGCATATGGCATTTTGGCCCAAGATTGCTTGGGGTCCTTGAGGCTTCGGGGCCCTGGTTCCGGTGAACCACCTGAACCACGCTTGTTACGCCGCTGGACAGTCAGTCCCCCATTCAACCAACCAGCAGTGTTGCCACTCACAAAAATGAAAAATTTCAAGATGTCCTGATGAAAAATTCCGAAGTTTCTATACGAGTGTATATTCAATAGCTGTATATGCAATAGCTTGCTTGGCCAGCAAGCGATTTGCAACAGTTTTGGCATACAACCTATTAGTTTGCTTAGTTTTTATATGTTCATTTGTGAAAATACCCTCTCCACACACGCAGATGAGTGAGGCAAGGCTAATAGGTCGCACATAACTTAGGTCAAACTTTGCACGATTATTTCGTTCTTTAATTAAACGTAGATCATGCCAGAAAGTGGTAGCTGATTTACCCTCGTCAATGATTGAGCTTTTCGTATACAAAAGCTCTCTCCACTGATCTTGTCTGCAAGTCTGCTTTTCTAAGTTAAGTTTGGCCTTTTTTGGAAAAGTTTGGCCTAAGGCCAAACGCCTAATTACCAAAATATGGTATTTCATTATTTACATAAACATGCTAAATCAATATTACCTTTAAAATATTGCTACTTACCATTATTTATTAATACTATAATACGCTAGGTTTGTACTTATATTATTATTTATATTATGCTAAAAAATTCCAAGATTACCCAAGTTTTAGGATTTTATATCCAAGATTCCAAGGTGGGAACAAAAATCCCAAGATCTTGGGAAAAATTTCAAGGAGTGGCATCACTGCTAACCAGACTCGGTGTCGCTTAATTTCGCTGAGTGACGGGATGCATGGGGGTAGTGGTGTATATGTTCTTTATATGTTCTCAGCATCAAGCAAGATAGTTAAACTACAAAGTGTCTCATAAGCAGTGTTGGGCACTAAAGCGTTAATCCGATAACAGTTAATTAACGAAGTTAACTTTTTTTAACGGACTATTAACGGAAGTTAATTTCCATTTATCGTTATCGGACTAGTTAACTTCCGATAACTCTACATTTAGTCCGTTAAAGTCCGTTAACACGTTAACTGCGAGGAGTCATTCACGGAAGATCACCGCTCCGCGAATGAATTCAAACCGCCATAACTTCAGTCTGCCAATTCCGTCCTCTGCCGCAGTGGAACGGCTCTTCTCTCTCGGCAAGGACATCCTGAGGCCCAAGAGGTCAAGACTGGCAGTTGGGCCTAACTTTGAGAAGTTGGTCTTTCTGAAGGCAACCAGCACATTGTGTCAGTCTTTAATAAATGTGCCTAAATTTATTTTACCTTTCAGTTCCCGCCATAATAATTCTCTGGTAAATTAAAATTTAGTTAATGGTTAGTGGTTACAGGGGTTTCAAAACATGTAATCAGTACATTTTTTATTGAAAATAAAAAAAAAAGTTAAGCAAAAAAGTTGCAAAACTTGATAAAATAGTTAAATACCTATTTATTGTTGGATTTTGCATAAATAAACATTTTCTATGGGTTTTAAAGCTTTTTTCCTTGATTTTTTTAAAATGTTAGTAAGAATAGTTATCGTTAACGGATTATCGTTAACTTCCGTTAACTTTGTAGTAAAATTATCGGATTATCGTTATCGGAGTTAAAAATTGGGGTTAACGGATTATCGTTATCGAAGTTAACTTTTTGGTTAACGGTGCCCACCACTGCTCATAAGTCAAGCATCATAGGGAAATGCCTAATTTCTTTGGTTTATTCTCGCAGGTTTTGATTACTGAATACTATAAATATAATTTTATAAATAGTTTTTTATGAGCTTAACTTATGGAACACCCTAACTTTCACAAGACCTAAACCATACACACTATATACACACGCGTGCGTGTTAGTGCGTTTATTTCTGAACAATTGTTGGGTGCAGTAATCAATGTATTCAGTACAAATTCGTGATTTTTTTTTTTTTTTTCTGATTTTGAATAAAATATCGCGAATAAGTTCATGTTTTGGTAATATATATATTATAACGAAAATATTATATCTTGATATTTTCGTTAAAACTAACGAAAATATCATGACTTAACCCAGGGGTCCCCAACCTTTTTGTGCCGAAGAGCACATTCAAAACTACCGGTAGTGCGGCGGGCACCATTTACTTTTTCAAGGCAAATTTATAGTTGGACTTAATAATGAACACAATACACAAAAAAAACATTTAATTCCTATGTAAAATAATGAACATAATACACAAAAAAAAACCATTTAATTCGTATGTAAAATAATGAACATAATACAGAAAAAAAACAAGGATGGGCTAACTAAGAATCTTAGAAAAATGATCAAAACGATAACTTAATTTATTTATAAAGAAATAATTATTTTCAAATAAATGAGCATCTGTTTCTGTAATTAACTACTAAAATTTAATAAAATGTTAAGTATGTTACATATTTTAAATATTTATTAACTAAATATTTAAAATATGTAACATACTTACCATTTTATTAAAAATTTAAATAAAAACTTACCAATCGTAGTCAGTCAGTGGCGGGCACACGCAAAAGGGTCGGCGGGCACCATGGTGCTCGCGGGCATAGGGTTGGGGACCCCTGACTTAACCTAATCAATCGTCAAGGGCGTACAGTTGACCTAACTGGGCATTCAATTAACCTAATTAACAAACAAGTAATTTGAAAGTGTTGGAGTGCCGTTTATTTTTGTTTGGTCGAACAATTTGGAACGCCAAAATAGGATATCGCCAAAAAAATTTTTTTTACGACCCTAAACTGTGATTCTACCTTCGCAGCTTGAAACTGATCAGATGACCATCACAGATAATGAGAAAATTTTTTTTTTTTCTCAACAGTTTGGGTATTTACAAGTTATACTCGTAGTATACTGTGTTGTTGATTGCGAATATACGAGTATTTTATAAAAATATAACTACGTTCAGGAATCCCAGATTGTCTTATTAAATATTGTAATTATATTTAAACACATATGCTAATGGATAAAATTTTATATATATATATATATATATAATGCAAACCACAAGGAAAAAGAAAAATGATTCCAACACTTTTCGTGTATTCAGAAGTACACCTCGTCAGGGAATAAAGGGAAGGCGAGATGCCCCCCCCAAATTTATATATCTATATATATATATATATATATATATATATATTATATTTATTATAGAAACAAAAAAATATGGCATTTTGATGAGTAGACGAGTAGAAAAAAATATAAAAGTAAAATATTTTAAAAGAATTACATTTATATCTTTTACAAGAAGGATTTTAAATTTTTCTATCGATTGACCCGTGATATTTTTTGGTACCTTCATTTGTTTACGAGTATCTTGTCCTTTACTAATACGAACCCAGTATTTTGCCATCCTTCACACTAAAATGAAGATAAAACATTTTCTCTCTCACACACACACCCCTATCTCTATCCATCTGTCTAAAAGTGCTTTTTATGTGGTTTTAAGCGTGGAAGTGTAAATTAACTATCGAAGATTATCATGAATATTTTTATCATGAAAACCACCTTGCTTGGTTGGTACAGAAAGAGAACCAAATAACTCTTCTTGTCGATGACACCAAAGGCGGCAAAGATTAACTAGATAGGTTAACTTAGTGGAGGTCCTGACTTCCTATAAGTATCTTTTCCATCTTTGATCGCATCATGGGATCTTTTCCGTTCTACCCCAGTAACAATTTCTAGTTAGTTTTACTTGCTGAATTTAATAATATATATTTTATTTTGGAGAAAGTATTCGTGCTTTAATTAGTTATGGTTATAATTATTAATTTTTTTCTCTTTTGTAGATATTGTTATGGATGATAAATGGAATTTCATAAACATAATTAAGGAAATAACGTTCTACCCCAGCCTCCTTTAGTTAACCTTATAAGGCTACTAACGAAAATATCACGACCTAACCTAACCAATCGTCAAGGGCGTACAGTTGATTTAGCTAAACAAAGGAACGAGACATATTGGGGAACATCTAGAAATATAATAGATTCTTATGTGAATTTCTGTGGAGAAGACAAAAAGGAAAGGACATTTTTATTGAAATCTTAAATGCAATCTCTACTTTTAAATAAAATAAACGGACTATAACTCTTATTAATTTCTCCAAAATAAGATATATATTATTGAATTCAGCAAGTAAAACTACAGTAGAAAATAATATATAATTTCATTTTTTGTTGCTGGGGTAGAACAGAAAAGAGCCGCATCATATAAAAGGTCCTAGTTTTGAAATCTTATCTAATTCACCGAATGTTTGTCCGTAGAAAAAACGTTTCTGAACCGATTTCGACCAAACTTCGTATGGTGGATAGGGGTAATGAGTAATGAAGGAAAATATGCGTGACCAGCCCTCCTCCAATTACCCAGCACCGCAGGTCTAGCTAAATGGCCGTAGGCCCTGTTTAGCTAGTTATAAAAACTAATTATCTTCATTCAAATTTTCGTTTATTAGGGCAACATTTAGGCCATATATAGTTAAATTTGGATTAGTAATGCAAATATGGTACACAAGAATAAATCAGACCGCTATTCAGTGAAATTGTAGCTTGAGGGTGTTGAGAGGTAGCTTTTACAAGACCGGTTTATTGGTACCTAAATCTAATTATTTATTAATGTTCAGGTCATTATCCGAGTAATCAAACGCGGAGTATTCGTTGGGTGCCATTTTTAAAGTAAAATTCTCCAAATGACTATGTTGCTGGTTTTCATTTTGATAATTTTATTATATTTTGAATGCTTTCATAAGAGTAATCATCTTCCTAAAAAGGTTTTCAACTTCATTAAAAGAATATCCAAAAGGTTCTCTCATTATGAAATTTTAAATTACCGAAAACACTTGCTTTTCACTAAATATATTAATGCCATACAGAAATCTAAATTACACAGAAAGGAAAAAAAAATTTTTGGCAAACATTTATGAAAGTTTTTTTTTTTCTGAATAAAAGTTTTCGCTTTGTTCGTTGTTTATCTTCTTGAAAAAGAAAAAAAAACTGGGGGGGGGATCTTTAATATAAACTATATACTTTTCCCTCTTTACATACAAACTAAACTCTTGTATACTCTCCCAGCTGAAAGTCGACCTTATTGTTCACCACAAGGGGTAAAAATTTTATGGGTGTATCTAATTTTTTTGATGGTTCATTGGCAATGATTAAAATGGCAATATTTTCTGTTCGTTTTTATGATATTCTAGGTCGAATTACTATTCCCCCCCAAAACTATTTAATTTTAATAATTTATATTTAAACCTTTCATGCCGTTGGGGCGCAAACGAGACTATAAAATTTTATGAGATTTTAGTCGTTCTGAAGATGTTTTTTTTTTTGGCATAAAAAGTGAACGAAAATCAAGCACGAAAGGGTTAATTAATAAAGCTAAAAATATAGTATATGTACAGTTTGAACAGTTTAACTGTATATAGTATTACTATATAATACTTAACCACTTCATCTGCAATGACAAAGAATAACCGTAGTTGTTATGCTTGGGTGAATTTTGTTCTGCTAACTAAATTATCTATGGACATCTTCAACTCATTCTGGTTTTAAAAAGATCTCTCGGTATAGATTTTTGTATTTGTATTGAAGTAAAATATGAATAAATACGCTAATAGTATTATTATAAAGCATATGATAAAGTAATAACTTTTTCTTTAATAAATTAGAACATGGGAATGTACCAGTTTGTACACTGACCGCATTGAATTTCGGTACATATCACACTTTTACAGTTATAGACAAGGAAATTTTTCAGAGCGATTGGAGTCCTCTTACGGAGTTCAGTAATAAGGTTCTTTTGCGAATAAATTTGTCTACTGGGATGATAGATAAAAAGGCGAGTAACTTAGTTTATGCTGACGATATATAACGGTATGGACACGTACTGTACATCAGTAGAAGTACAAATGGTCTTAATTAATTTTGCGAAAATTTATGCGCGCAAGCTTCATGTACGATTCTTGATAAAAAAAATGCCATAATACAAGGAATACATAGCATTAATAGTTTAATACTAATAGTACTAAAATATTTTCGCCTAACCTACGTATATCATTTTTGTCACGTTTCATGTTGAATCTATAGTATTTTTACCATATGGCATTATTACGTACATTTTAACCCGACATTTCTCATCACATTTTTACTTATTTCATAGTTACAAAAAATAAAGTTATGCATTTTTATCCCAAAACTCAAAATGGTATTTTCAAAATAATATAAAAGTTGATGGAACAAGGTTTAAAAATACCATATAACTGTACATTTATAACTGTATAAACAAATTTCATGCTTTTCCAACGTTTTTTCTCTCACCGAACGATCTTTGAATAGGGCAAAAGCTTATTCTAATAAATCTTTTACGTCAGTGTGATTCTATTCTTCATCTTTTATTACCGTCTGTCGGACAGACAGACAATATGAGGAACAGTTATTTAGTTCAATTTTTCATTTTTAAGTACGGGTAAAAGCAAGTCTTAAATAGATTAATCATAAAATAGTTCTATACAGTTTAAAGTGAATGAAATCAGGTTTTTGAGGAATGTAAAAATGGATACTTTTACAAATTTAAAAAAATTACTGTCCATATAAAAAATTATTATATACATATAGTATATCCCAGCCGCGGTGGCACAAAATTTGGTGAAAATGACAATAAGTAATTGAAAATTGGAAAGTTATGGAACATGAGGAAATTTCAACTGGGGAGGAGGGGAGGAAACCAGTCACGATTTACTACGTACACAAAGTTTTTTTTTTTGAGTTGCATGAAATTTGGGGTAGGGAACTGGTTGCTAAATAGCGTGAGACGAAAATCTCCGGGGGGTCATGAAAAAACAGATAACAGTGAGGTGCCTTGAGGGAGAAAAGGTTGGTAACCACACATACATTATTATATACATATATATATATACACACACACACACACACACACAGTTTCAGGAGGAAAGGTCAATACTTCGGGAGGTGATAGTATCGGTCATTGTGAGAAAAAAGTTCATATGAACATGTGTCTAATTCTGAATGGTTACGGAGATAGAGCTGTTTGAATCTACAAATACAAAAGCATTGTTAATGGTAATCAAGAAAGAAACCAATTACCGTTTCTAACATTTAATGTTTAAACACTGGCATTTTGAATGGTATCAGATACAGAAATGACCAAATTTGTTACAGTTTACAATACGTTTTCGAAAATCCCACCGTCAACCTCAATATGCACTTTGCAACTCGTGTGCGAAGATCGCGTGTTGCTCGTCTGAGTTGATCTTGACGTTCCTTTATGCGGGCAGCAGCATCCAAAATGCGCGCGAGCAATTCGTCTCGTGTATCCACCTTTCTTTTGTAAACTTGACTTTTCATCCACCCCCACAAACAATCTAACGAAGAGAGGTCTGGAGACCTTGGTGGCCATTGAATGGGACCATCGCGGGGGTAGGAAGAGCTGCGCGTGCATCAAATTCAAACAGCTCTATCTCCGTAACCATTCAGAATTAGACATGTTCATATTAACTTTTTTTCTTACAATGACCGATACTACCACCTCCCGAAGTATTTACCTTTCGTCCTGAAACACCCTGTATATACAGGGTGTACATAAAGTCAGGATCTATTTTTGTGAAGCACTTGGAAATTATATGGAATTCAATCATAAAATGATAAAGTGGTAACATTTATTAAATAATTAAGAGTAGGATTCGACGTGACGCCCATCAGTATCCCTGCACAGCTCAAATCGTTCCGCAGCATTTCTAAACACATTCTGGAGCATTTGCGGAGTTATGTTATCTGCAGCAGTTCGTATACGTAAGTTTTCAAGACTCGTAATCTTCGTCTGATAGACGTGCGATTTGATAAAACCCCATGCAAAGAAATCTAAAGGGGTTAAATCTGGTGATCTCGCTGGCCAAGGTCTGTTGCTTCCGCGTCCGATCCAGCGATTTGGAAAACGTCCATTTAGATAATCCTGAACAATTTTGGCATAGTGACAAGGAGCACCATCATGTTGATAGACGACGGGGATAGGATTGTTAGTACCGTCGTCTATCAACATGATGGTGCTCCTTGTCACTATGCCAAAATTGTTCAGGATTATCTAAATGGACGTTTTCCAAATCGCTGGATCGGACGCAGAAGCAACAGACCTTGGCCAGCGAGATCACCAGATTTAACCCCTTTAGATTTCTTTGCATGGGGCTTTATCAAATCGCACGTCTATCAGACGAAGATTACGAGTCTTGAAAACTTACGTACACGTATACGAACTGCTGCAGATAACATAACCCCGCAAATGCTCCAGAAAGTGTTTAGAAATGCTGCGGAACGATTTGAGCTGTGCAGGGATACTGATGGGCGTCACGTCGAATCCTACTCTCTCTTAATTATTTAATAAATGTTACCACTTTATCATTTTATGATTGAATTCCATATAATTTCCAAGTGCTTCACAAAAATAGATCCTGACTTTATGTACACCCTGTATAATACACACACAAGGCGTTGCGCGGCGGAAGAATAACGAATCAACCAATGGGCGAAAATTCAGTTTTCTACGCCATAATAAACTTCAACCTTTCCTCTATCATGTACCAGGTCATCTTTTTATTCATTTACCTTTTCATTCATTTAATCACCATAAAATTACAGGAAAAATGCAAAACAATCAAAATTCATCCCTTCTTTATATAGTTATTGTTATACTCTTCCAATCTTCCTACCAGGCCTTCCCAACATTTATCATGCGTGACCCCGAAAATGTTTACATAATTCATGACCACCCAAACACTGGTCGAAGTTCAACAAACTCAAAAGTTTTTATTTATTTATTTAATATATATATAATATATATATATATATATATATATATATATACAGGGTGGGCGGAAAGTAGCTCCCTATTTTGGATTGGTAAAAAAATACGTATATTATCCATTTATTTCAGAAGAAATAATATGAAAAGGTAGGCATACATGGTAGGTTTTCTCTAAAATTCAATGTGGGCTCCAACTCTTTCCACCAGCTTCTGGAGCCGCCCAGGAATGGCGTCCACTGACTTTAGCAGGAACTCCGGCGGGATGGAGGACATGACTTCCCGAATTCGGTCCTCCAGTTCTTCCAATGTCCTCGGTTTGGTGCGGTAGACTTCTTCCTTTACCCACCCCCAAAGAAAGAAGTCGCACGGTGTCAAGTTGGGGCTCCTGGCTGGCCATTGATGTGGACCACGACGACCCATCCAACGCCCAGGGAAGTGGGCATACAGCCACTCACGGACAACAAGAGCGAAGTGCGGAGGGGCGCCATCTTGCATAAATATCAGATCGTCGATGTTCTCCCATTGGGGGTGGGTAAAGGAAGAAGTCTACCGCACCAAACCGAGGACATTGGAAGAACTGGAGGACCGAATTCGGGAAGTCATGTCCTCCATCCCGCCGGAGTTCCTGCTAAAGTCAGTGGACGCCATTCCTGGGCGGCTCCAGAAGCTGGTGGAAAGAGTTGGAGCCCACATTGAATTTTAGAGAAAACCTACCATGTATGCCTACCTTTTCATATTATTTCTTCTGAAATAAATGGATAATATACGTATTTTTTTACCAATCCAAAATAGGGAGCTACTTTCCGCCCACCCTGTACACGTATATATATATATATATATATATGCAATAAACGGAGAAGTAAAAATAAAAATTAAAAAATTATCAGAGAGGCATACAGATTTGTAAGGAAAAATATCGATTTTTAGCACAAGATCAAATGAATTATAAAAATACAAATTTATACTGGAAATCTGCCCGGGTTTTAACACACTGCCTTTTATGGTCAAGTTTCGATATATATAAAAATGAAATGAAAATTAAAAGTTAATAAAGTAGCATACAAGTTTACCAAAGATTTAGCGTTCTACCCTTCTTATCTAAATCTGTTTTGAAGGAATTCAAAACAACAGGATCGAGTTGAAAAAGACCTTTGCTTATGTTGAAGTTATTTGAAAGTTGGATAATGGCAGACTCAAGAATATTTCTATTAACAATGTTGCTAGAGTGGAATAAAACTGAAGCATTATTCCAATCAATACAGTGGGATAACTCTGACAAATGGACAAAAAGGGCACTGGACAACTGTCCTGTTCTAACGAAATATTGATGCTGTTTTATACGTGTGTGCAAATCCTTTCCCGTCTGACCTATGTAAAAGGAATCACATTGTTTACACCCAATTTTATAGATAATGGCAGAATTGAATCACATTGTTTACACCCAATTTTATAGATAATGCCTGAATTATTGGTAGGGCTATTTTTTACTTTGATATTTTTCACAATACTGTTATATGAAAATACTACATTAATATCCAAAAGTTTAAGTACATTAGCAATGCCTAAAAAGCCCGGGAAAAATGGAAGTACTAAAATATTTTTTGACAAAGTACGTGTGTTATTATTGACACGATAGAAAGTTCGTTTTGCCTTGTTGAGACAAGATTCCATAAACGCAGATGGATAACACAGATCACTTCCAATACCGTTGATTTTTTCCAATTCGGCATCGATGTATTCCGGACTGGCGATCCTAAGGGCGCGGAGAAACATTGATGAAAAAATGGCCTTCTTAGTGGGGGTGTCATGTCCCGAGTAAAAGTGTTCGTAGGACAAATTGTTTGTTGTTTTCCGATAGATACTAAACTTAAAACCTGGGCTTTCCCTATGTACACGCACATCCAAAAATGGGATTGAATTGTCTTGTTCCACTTCTAAAGTAAACTTAATGGAGGGGACTTGATCATTTAACTAAAGGAGGAAGTTATCCAGGTCACAATTCATGGGCCAGATACACAGAATATCGTCGACGTACCGCAACCAAGGGATGCCAACCCCCAGGATTCTCGGAATGTAAGTAATTTCGAAAAACTCCATATAAATATTGGAGAGGAGGGGCGATAAGGGGTTGCCCATGGCCATCCCAAAAACTTGTTGATAATACTCGTTATTGAAAGTGAATTTACAGTCTTTGATGCAAAGCTTAATAAGTTCCAAAACAATGTGTGAAGGTAGTGGCAGGTCATACTTATGTAATTCTTGGGAGAGAAAGTCAAGCATATCGTCAATCGGCACTTTTGTAAACAATGAACAAACGTCAAAACTGATCAATCTATCGTTAGTTTCAGTACGTGCATTATTCAATTTTTCAGTAAGATCCATGGAATTTTTTACATGTGTTTCCTTTCCTTCGTGGTTTTATTCATCATATATATATATATATATATATATATATATATATATATATATATATATATCACACACACACACAAGGGCGGATCTAGAGGGGGAGTCAGCAACGTCTGGACCCTCCCCGCCTCAATTTCTTGTAAGTGTTCTTTTTTCAAGTGAGAGTGCTCTGTTTTAATGATGTGTATGCCTCTGATTTTTTTTTTAATTTTTAAATTTTTTTTTGTAAATAGATCATGGCTATTTTATTTTATTCAGATTCTATTTTGAGTCTTTATCCGTATACATTGTACTTCCAAATTTGTAACTGCAATGGTTTTCATAGTACCCTTAGTACTGGTGCAGCCAGACCACCATTTTTATCTTCATTTTATTCTGATGGTTCTTTTAATTGGCAAGAAATTTGTAATTGAAAAATTTTCTGTGATAACTGTTGTACCCAATATGATAATTAAAACCCACTCCAATAGACAGTTTATTTCTACAACAGTTTTGATGCCCACTGGCATCCTCTTCGGGTGGATACAGAAAAACGAATGAACCAAAAACAAGAGGAAAAACAGTCCAGGGACCATTAAGAAATTCGCACCTAGGCTAGATCCCGTTCCCCGGACCCCGGAAGGGCATTTTTATTAAAGGGTCCCGCTTATAAGTACATTCGCACAAATTAAAAACTATCTTGTTCTATACATACAGATTCTATTATTTTGACATAATTACTGCATTTACGTTTAACATTTATTATTATTACCTTTACACTAATTATTACATTTATTTTATTACCTTTATTATTACATTTATATTTATTTCTACATTTATTACTTCCATTATTACATTTATCATTCCATTCATATTTTACCTAAAGAAAAAAAACTAATGAACCAAAAGCGAGTAAGGAAACAATCCAGAGACCTTTAAGAAATTCACACTTAGGTTAGAACCCGTTCACCCGACACCGTAAAGGATTTTTTGACCAAGAATCTCATTAAAGGGTTTAACTTATAAGTACCTTCGCACAAATTAAAATTATCTTGTTCTATACATAGAGATTCTATTATTTTTCTTTTGACATAATTATTACATTTATAAATTACCTTACTTGATTCCCAATCTATCACGCCAGCCAAAATAATCATGCTATAGATTGGGAATCAAGTAAGGTACTTTATAAATGTAATAATTATGTCAAAAGAAAAATAATGGAATCTGTATGTATAGAACAAGTAGATAGTTTTAAATTTTGTGCGAATGTACTTATAAGCGGGTCCCTTTAAGAAAAATGCCCTTCGTGTCGGGAGAACGGGATCTAACCTAGGTGCGAATTTCTTAATGGTCCCTGGACTGTTTTCCCTCTTGTTTTTGGTTCATTCGTTTTTCTGTATCCACCCGAAGAGGATGCCAGTGGGCATCGAAACTGTTGTAGAAATAAACTCTGTCTATTAGAGTGGGTTTTAATTATATTTTGACCTACACGTAGAAAAAAAATTTTGTTTTGCATTTGTTGTACCCAAATTAGATTTATTTTGTATCATATTTGAATGAAACTGATCTAATAAAACGATATAATTAATTTTACACTCGCTCATTGGTGATTTGTTTTAAGAAAATTTTTTAGTACTGTGCCCTTTATTTTAGGGGGGAAGTCCTTTTTTTTTCTTTGGACTCGCCTTACTGAAATGCCTAGATCCGCCCTTGATAAAAAAAAAAAAATATATATATATATATATATATAATATAATTCAAGAAGGAGGGGCCAAGGGCGAATGCCGCGAAAGCGCCCTACCCGCATAGAAGAGCCAAAATCAAGGTTCAGGGTTTTTGAGATGCCTAAACACACTGTGTTTGAAAGATTGGAAGTCATAGACGGGGGAAAAGATGGACTGAGGAAGATTGTACCAGAGATGATTAGATGAAAGATTGAAAATACCGATTAACCCTTGCGTTGATATATACATACATATATATTATACACACACACACACACACACACACACACACACACACACAGCTATATAATTATATACTTCAAAC
>JAJOZX010003911.1:342500-453278 GCA_023014485.1 Bathynomus jamesi
ACAAGCTATAAGGACGCTTCTATCGCTCAGGACCAAAATTTTACCGAATGGTTGTGAAGACAATCCGAACAACTGAATTGAAGTAGCTCATTTCTCATCTCGACTAGTGTAACAGTCGAGCGCGGAAGTAAGGGTTAGGGCATCTTTTTCGTCTCGACTAAAGTTGAGAGAGGGAGACAAAGGGTTAATTAAATATTAATTTACAGAAAATCTATTGGGTTTGCGGCGCACACCTAGCACACCCTGAATATACGCCCCTGAATATATATATATATCGTGACAAAACTAAAAATTTCCTTCATTATTATGCAAATAGCTCCGATACATAAAATTTTTCTGTTAAAAATTTGACGTAGTGGATTAGGCTATAAATAAAACTTTCGCCTCAGTTGACATTGTATATATATATATATATATATATATATATATATATATAATATATATATATCAGTGGCGACTCGTGACATTTTTGTTCAGGCATGCAATGTTATGGAATGGAAGAAAAACATCCGCCTAACCCTCTTGCCCAAACTTTGCATATTGTTTACATATAACTTAGCAAGTTAAAGGTGTTTTACAAACTTTTGGGGACCTCTTTGAAGGAAAGTTCATTTAATGTTAGGCTTAAATATGCGAACAAAAAATTAGACATATTTATATATAGTAGTTACCGAATTGATCTAAAGAAAAAGATACAAATTTAAAATTTACCTTAAATAATTGTGAAGCATTATTTGAATTGAAATTCTGCTCTCCTAGTTTTCCTGCAAAATTCTTCGATGACCAAATTGTAAAAGTACTCTCGATTCTCCATAAGCTTCTTGATGAAATTTTTTTCAATTGAAATTAAGGCAAGATTAGATAGCCTTTCTTCACTTTGGGAACTCCGTAAATAACTTTTAATTCTTT
This sequence comes from Bathynomus jamesi, assembly GCA_023014485.1. Taxonomy (NCBI): domain Eukaryota; kingdom Metazoa; phylum Arthropoda; class Malacostraca; order Isopoda; family Cirolanidae; genus Bathynomus; species Bathynomus jamesi. The sequence goes on from JAJOZX010003911.1 coordinate 343,410, forward strand.
TAAGCGCAGAAAATGATCGCTCAACACTTGCTGTCGATATTGGTATAGTTACAGTAGAATCAAATTCGTCAATTTATATATTTCCTTAAGACCTTTGTGCATTTCGCTTTCCAGTAGATATTTTAGGAGCTCAGCAACATTCTTTTTGGCAAAAGATTTGTGCGAATATAAAACACACAATTCAGAACGGAGACGAGGAAACTCAAAAAATGAATTGTAGCTTCTTTTCAAAGATTCAAAAGCTCTCTCTGGGAAAGTAACATCATAGAACTCAAATTTTTTGCAATCTAAAAGCTCAATGAATTCCAATTTTTCCATTGAACTGAAACGCTCTTTCATTTGAAGAAGTATATTATCGAATATTTCATGAAATAGTTGACTATACTTCTCTTGTGGAGAAAGACTCTGTTTCCTTTTACATACAGGTTCACCACATCTTTCTGTTATCAAGTCCCACATATCTGCAAATTTTGTATCCCTTATTTGTTTGATTTTTTTCATAGTGCTTTCAACGGTGATTGAGCTATACACAATATCCATAGATTTTGTTTGCAGCACATTAAATAGATATTCAGTAAAAGGAAAAATTGAAGAAAATACTTCTAATAAAAAATTAAAATCGAAAGTATCGATACCAGCAAGCAATCCGCGTGCACTATTTTTTGTTTTTTCATCAAATTTCTTTGGGTTTTCAAGAATGCTTTTTAAAAGATCTATTATATCTTCTTTATTTTCCTTAACTCTTTCAACTAGACGAGATGAATAGTTCCACCGCGTTGGAGCCAGTTTAGGGAAACGCTTTCCAACAACTTTGTCAAGCATTGAAGTTCGCTTAGTTGAACTGCTGAAAAATGATGACAAACTTCCTAATACTGAAAAAAAATTATTACATTCGGAAATTTCAGCGACAGCTTGGGATAAAACAATGTTAAGTTTATGGGCGTAGCAGTGAAGAAAAATAGCCTCTGGTACAGTTTCTCTAATCTTTGTTTGTACTCCATTAAGATCGCTCCCCATAACAGCAGCACCGTCGTAGGTTTGAGCAACTAATTTTTTTCAAACAGCCCAGTTCACCTAGTTGCCTTATAGATAAATCAGAAATCGCTCCTGCACTTCTATCATTGCTGACGTCATTGAATTTTATAAATCATTCACAAATCTCTCCATGTTTATTAACATAACGAACAACAGTAGAGAGTTGAGAAAAACAGCTGACATCAGATGTTTCATCTAATAAAATCGCCACATACATGCAGTCGATAAGCTCACGTTTTATTTGTTCTAACATAACTGCACTAATAGATTGAATTATGTCATTCTGAATAGCAGATGATGTTCCCTTAAAAACAGTCGCAGTTTTTAAATGGTTTTGAAGCTTTTCATCGAATTCTCCCATACAAAATACCAATTCAATATAGTTACCCCTATTGTCAGCGTTTTCTTCTTCATTGTGACCGCGAAATGCTAATTCTTGCATACCTAAAAAACATGTTATCCTAATCAAACGTTTCAAAATTTCTCGATTCTTATTAACTTCTTCGTTATGTCTGGAAATGGCAACTGATTTCTGCTTGTCGAGTATTAAATCAATTCTTTCTGACTTTCCAAATGTTTTAAGATCAACAAATGCATTTATGTGAGCAAGAGATTTTTCATGGCGAGAAATTGCAGTATGTAAATTGTTTAAATCGTCGTATCCACTACTAACAGAATTCCACACAGAGTTATCTCTTGAAAATAGGAAACACGACCAACAGTACAATTTGTTATTTGAAATATTTCCACATAACCAGGGAACATCATCATACAGCTTAGGATTAAATTTCCTAGTGAAGCCTTTATTTCTTTGCTTAAATTCAAATGTGGAATCGGTCTGCCATTATTCAATATGCGCTTTTTCTCATCAAAAGAGAGTGAGTAAAATCTTCTAGTCTTCAATTGATTAAACACATCGTCAGTCATTATGGGCACTACAATGCTATAATTTATTTAAGGGAACACCGAACACAAGTGAAGCTTGCGGCTGTGGTACTGGAAAGAAGCCTTGTCAGAATTGCCAGATGTTACTTTTTGGTGAATGCACCTATAAAACTGAATGCATGCCGTATTATTTTCATTAATTAAAAAAAATCAGAACAAAGCTTTTTAATTATTTTTTGTAAAAATATTAAGTAAATTTTCTAAGCATATTTTAAAACATATTGCCTTTTGAATTTAGCTATGAGGCTCAAAAAAAAATCTTATGGATAGTGAGAAGTCTCCTTAAAAAATTGCCCAAGGCAAGGCGGTGTAAACAAAATCATGTCTTATTTCACTAGACAATTAAGAACATTTTTCTGTACCCAGACTGAATTAGTGAATGCTTTAGCTACAAGTATTTCGATCTGTGTACAGAAAAATGTTCTTAATTGTCTAATGAAATAAGACATAATTTTGTTTACACCGCCCAATAGCCAGTACATGCGTGATTGAAGCCTTAGCCTATTTTTAGTTTCTGAAAATTATTTTTGTCAATTATAATCCTTACTTAGATCTGAAAAGAGAACATATTTAACGCATGCATTCATTGCATGCGTTGCATTCATTAAGAAATCGCCACTGATATATATATATATATATATATATATATATATATATAACAAAATTAGTGTTTTTCTACTATTTTTTACAAACATTTACCAAAATATATTTAGTTGACCCTCTGTAAAAACTGTAGTAAATTACGACTCGGAGAGAAATAAATTTTTAATTTTTTAACTTGGGGTATATTTTACCATTTTACATTTGGATGTAAAAATTAAAAAAAAAAGATTTTTTACTAAAATTTTGTAATATACACATTTACTAATTACTTTAATAAGTGCAGTTTCAGGAAAAGTAGTTTTTCGAAAAAGATTAAAGTAAAAAAAAAAAAAAAAAAAAAAAATGGCTGAACGTCAGCAGTAATTTGTAATTTTTGAAATTCTTCTTTTTTGGTAAAAAAAAAAAAAAAAATTCCAAACCAAAAAACATAATTAATTAATTAGTAATTCTGAGAGTTTAATAGAGATGTGCTGGATAGTTGGTTTGCCCGGTAGCCGGATACCGGATATCCGGTAAAATATTACTTACTTGGAGGTGAAATATACACATCTGGTTTTTTAAACTGTTTATATAAGTAGTCCAGGCAATTTGTAGTTAGACCTGGGCCAAAATTGCTTCAGAAGCTTTCTAAACTGTTTCCAGCTCAGGAACCATTGCCGAATAACATATCCAAAATCCGACAAAATTGGACCCCGGGAACACCCCCAAAAATGAAATTCAAAATGGCGGACTGGATGTTTCCTACGAAAAAAAAAATATATATAATTTACGCTTTTATTTATAGAGATACATTTGATGCTTTTTCTTTCAGTTGTAATGTTTTAAATAATTCAACAATATACAACACAACCAGTTATTGCGCAAATATAATGTTATATAGCTTTTTACAGATTTTTATAATCAATAATACAACAATTATTTTTTTCCCAGTTTCAAGTTATGTTCATTACAGAAGTGATACCTGGTCACAAACATACAGAAATTAATCCTCTTCATCACTATCATCGGATAGATTACCGGTACTTGGGTTGTTATCGCAACCACTGATTTGGCACTCGCCCCAAGCGGCTGAACAGGGCATTCCATTACGCTTGCATCCACATCTTGAAGTAGCACATTTCGTCTTGCAGGAGCAGCGGATCATGTTGAGTAGATAATTTGGAGCTGGTGGCTTGTCGCAGGCTGTAGGGTAGTAGGAATTATTCTTTACATACCAACCCCACTGTTCTGCATCGATCTTCTCTTCTGTAGACTTCCAGATTAGTATTTGAAAGTATGTGCGAAAGCTGTGGTACTTTGTGGACGCATCGGTAGGTGGCAAACGTTCGGGTGTAACAAAAGATTTAGCTGTAGCTACCTTTTCAACTAACATTCGATGACGTAGTGCGTTAGTGGATTCAAGTGTTTTGCAGCCATACAACAGAAGCATTGCCTTTCTTCAGCGGCTTCAATGTCAGAGTGTTGGCAACAATCAGAACAGAATGTATTTGCAACTGAACGGAGTTCAGCCACCTTCATCAGTGTGTCGAATGCTTTGGCTTTACCGATCGAAAAAATTCTGGATGTGCTATCACAGCCCGTGAAAGCATGCACAAACAGGAGATACTTGCAGATGTCATTGCCTAACAATGATTGAATGCTGAGAATATCATACACAGGATTAGGAGATGGTCCCCGTCTTATATCGCTGCGATAGTACAACTTGAAACCACTGTCCTTGGCATGGTACAGAAGGAGAATCAGCAAGTCGGTGTCTTCCCCTATTACTGTTGTAGTTGCATTTTCTGATGAGGAAACTGCTGCACGAACGATGTCCACATCAGCATCCCCATCTGCGTTGTGAACAGTACACCCGTGCTTCTTCAACATCTCACCTACGAGGGAAATAAATGCTTGCTTGTTGTTTTCATTAGCCAAGAAGTGTTCCTTCTGGCCAACAAACTTCATGCTTGGACTGAGATTCACATTTCTGCTTGTCTTGGTGCTGCGTCTTCTGTGGGTCATGTCCTTGATCGTAGGAGAGCTGCTGTAGCCATCAAAAACAATGATTGCTTTTCCATATGTTTTCAGAGTGAAATCGGCATATGAGTTGGCGATGCTGTCATATGTTTCATCTTGACGCCAGGAAACACGATGTAGTAGAGATCCACCATCCAATACGTACTGGTCTGTGCACTGAATTTCTTGAACTTCTTCCATGCTTAAAGTGTCAGTGTATTTGATTATTGCATGAGCTAGCTGAGACTTATCGGGTTTCCTCAAGATACTTCGTGATTCGAACAATGCAGGAGGATATGCACACAGTTCGTAACACATGACATCTTCAAGATTCATGTCTCCGCCAGTGGCAACAGTCATCATTCTCTGAAACAGTAGTGCAGGATCTACTTCTATATCTGAAGCATCAGTGATCACAACGGCAGAAGCAGATCCTAGTGTTTTCACTTTGTCAGATCTTTTGGCAGAATATGTAAAGGCTTGTTTCCCAATCATTTTTACGACAATGTTCGTACCGATTGAATGCAATTGATGAACGTTAACTCTAGGATCAGCAGTTAGCCCTGTTACAATGTTGCAGAGACCCGAGGTAGAATGGAATGGGGATAAGGATTCCAGACGTTCAAGTACTTTCTTCATGTCATTACTGTCCCTGATTTGTCTACTTCCCCTCATTTCCTTGTGCTGTTCACTACTTTCCAACAAAACTCTGGTGTATTCCTGCATTGCTAAGTTATAAGTGGAACACAGAGGCATAGAAAAGAGCCACGTTGTCCTTTGGATGTCTGTAAATCCACTTCCGCGTGTCAGTCCGCCTCTGCTTTTCAGGGAACGCATTAGTACTTGTTCTATCACCAGGTCTGTGCCGAGTCCGGCCCATAATCTGTCGCTTCTTCTTACCACAAACTTGCCTTCCTGGAACATTTTGTTAACGGCTGGATTTTCAGAAGGCAAACTTAACATTTTCTGCAGGTACAGGTATATCGATTTCAGGTAATTGTGATGTCCGGCTGCTGCAATTATGGGGATGGTCTCCAGCATAGCTTGCAAGTGCAAATCCCACGAGCCGGTTCTGTCTGCTGTTATCAAGGAACGTGCAATGTTGATCATTCGCTGATATTCCAACCAGAGTTGACTTGTTTGCGAAGTAGATTGTAGGTCAGTTTTCTTCGCATCCAAAGTGGTAGCAATCTGAGACAATGCATTCGAAGATTTCACATCCTCAACTGATTGTTTGGCGGTCATAACATCGTCGAGCAGGTCACAAGCTTCCTTATGGAGGTCATGAGGAGTTCCATCTTCATTACGAGGGAAAACGTCTGCGACTAGTAAGGTACTAAGAGCTGCATCTACTATCATATGACCACGTATCGCTCTTGAAACAGCTTTTCCAGACATCATGTGTTGCACGGCATTTGGTCCGTATATTTCTTGAAGTACTTCAGACAATCCTGAACCATTCATAAGAGTACCGACTGCTCCCAAAAGATTCATCAGAGTGTGAAATGATCCCAGCATTAAAACAATGTCTTGCAGGTCTCTCTGTTCATTGATGATTTGGGAAGCTTTCCAGAACAAAGGCTGATCAAAGGTAATAATGCATGGGACTTTTTGATCGCGTGCTATCTTGCTCAAATATAGTAATGTCGAAAATATGCAGGTCATGTCAGTTGGCGACATATCTATGATGGGAAGGAACGTGATCGACGCCACACCTGGATGTGAGACACTTGATCCACCGTGAATTGCCTGCATTGTTCCGGCCCAACTTGGACCTGATCTTTCTGCTGAAGATATCTGCCAGAGAAGACTAAGTCGACTTATGGTGGCAGTGGGTACTGGAAGTTCGCGGAATGAGATGTCCCTCAACATGCTTCTCGCGTGTCTATATTCCCTAATGTCAACGGTTGCAATCTTCTTAATGTCATTGTCACCAACATTACGCCTGTGAATAGAAGGGTGGATCTTGATCTTCGGAGTTATTGCGGCAATCATACTGTTGGTTTACGTCGTTGTCGTTGGCCTAGGCAAGCTACGGCTTGGGACCGTAGCGCATCTATCCGGTATAGGTTAACCTGGATGATGTAGCCATAAGCACTGCCGCCAGTTAAGTGCCAACCAGTGATTATCTCACTAGCCGTATTGAGTCCGTTAGGCGAAACTGCGACAGTACCAAAGGTGGAAAATATAACCCTTGGATTTCTATTATTTATTTGTAAAATGGACATGGTATTAGATTAAAATAAATATTTGAATATAAATAATTAACTGACAATTGTGATATATAATTAATTATGTTTACATACAATAAAATAATATAGTATACATAAAATTAGTATTAATGTGGTTCACAATTGAATTATAATGGGGTAACTAATTTAAAATGAATTTATACTATTCCGAAATTCAAGACGGTAAAATTAACATTTATCTTGAAACTAAAATAAGAGTATTCACTACACACTCCCCCACCAGAGAGGAAGTTCAAAGAGTTCCGAACGACACAGATTTCCGCTGGACCTTTTTGGTAGCTACATGTACCTCGCTTAAGGTTGATTCCAAAAACGCAGGCTTAAGACGATCGATAGAAACCTTGTCGACCTTGGAACCGCGCTGGATGAGGAATGATTTGCGCGTACGTCGGAGAACTTCATAGGGCCCGTCATATGGACATTGGAGAGGCCGTTTTGGGAGAGGTACACGAACGAAAACGTGGGTGCAAGACTGGAGGGCTGGGGAAACAAAGATGTTCTGTTGGCTAGTCAATCGAGGGGGAACAGGCTGAAGGGACTGCATGTGAGAGGAAAGTGTTTGAGCGAATTCCGTAGGATCACATGACTTATCCCCTGCAGTGAAGTAGCCACCTGGTAGCCGCAGTGTTGTTCCATAGACTAGTTCAGCCGCTGTAGTCTTCAGATCACTCTTAAATGCAGAGCGAATACCAAGCAACACGAGTGGAAGCTTATCCATCCAATGGGAGTCTTCGAGACACATAAGGGATGACTTCAGCTGGCGATGGAAGCGTTCGACGAGGCCGTTAGCTTGCGGATGATACGCACAGGTATGCGCATGTACTGTACCCAACAAGCTGGTAAACTTCTTCCAAAGCGAAGACTCAAATTGGCGACCTTGGTCAGTGATGACTTTTGTCGGCAATCCAAATCTTGATACCCATCCATGAAGAAAGGCTTTTGCAACAGTGTCCGCTTGGATATCAGGAAGTGGGATGGCTTCAGGCCATCTGGAAAAGCGGTCGAGACAGGTGAGCAGATAACGTTGGCCTTGAATCACTGGAAGAGGGCCAACAATGTCTACATGAATTACCTCAAATCGCTGGGATGGGGGCGGAAATGCGTCAAAGGGGGACCTGGTGTGCCTTTGGACTTTGGCACGCTGGCAGGCAAGGCACGTTTTGGTCCAATGTTTGACATCCTTCCGCATCGAGGGCCAAACAAAGCGAGAGGTAACCAGGTGTTGCGAAGCACGGATACCAGGATGGGAGGGCTTATGAAGATCCGTGAAGACTGCTTTTCTGTGACATGGAGGGACATAAGGGCGAATAGCAGCTGTTGATACGTCGCAATAGAGGGGCACAGACAATCCTGGCATACTCATTTTCTTGAGGGAAAGTGAGTGAGTGGAGTCTTCTCTGAGCAGGTCTTGTAGTTCCGTATCCTTATCTTGATCCTGTGCAATAGCATTCCACAGTGTAGAGCTGAGGGTAACAGAAGTAATCTCTATTCTTGAGAGTGCATCCGCTGGAGTGTTCAAGACACCTTTGATGTGGCGGATATCTGTGGTAAATTGCGAGATATAATCGAGTTGCCTGATGACTCTGGGAGAGTGGTTACAGCTGTTTTTATTGAAGACAGTGACCAAAGGTTTGTGGTCGGTAAAAACACAAAACTCTCGGCCTTCAAGGAAATGTTGAAAATGCTTCACGTTTAAGTAAATAGCAAGAAGTTCACGTCCGAAAGCACTATAACGCGTTTGGGCTGGCTGCAGCTTTTTCGAGTAAAACGCGATGGGTGCTTGTTGACCGTTAATGGTTTGTTCCAACACTCCACCGATCGCAACATCTGATGCATCGACCGTCAGAGTTAGGGGGGCATCACTGATAGGAAATGACAAAGACAATGCACTATTGATAGCATTTTTGGCATTGTCGAACGCCTGTAAACTATCGCTACACCATACCAATTTCGTTACCTTGCGTTTGTGTGTGATCATAGCGTGTAGAGGAGCAAGAACACTGGCACAGTTTTTAATGAACTTGTGGTAATAATTTACCAAACCTAGAAACCGACGTAACTCACGCTGATTATTTGGCATAGGGTAATTTTTTATCACTTCACACTTGTCCTGAAGGGGGGTAATTCCGTGCTGCGAAATCGTGTGACCAAGAAATTCCAAGGTTGGCTGTGCAAACACACACTTAGATGCATTAATAGTAACACCGTATTGTTCTAAGCGTTGAAAAAGGAGTGAAAGATGTTCCTTATGTTCCTCTTCCGTTGAGCTGGCCACAAGCAAATCATCGATGTAGGCATAAACAAAGTCTAAGCCTCTGGTGACCTCATCTATAAACCTCTGAAAGGTTTGCGCAGCATTCCGTAGCCCGAACGGCATCTTCACAAATTCGAATAACCCAAATGGTGTACAAACTGCAGTCTTGGGAATATCCGAAGGCTCTACGGGAATGTGGTGGAAAGCCTTAACGAGATCTATTTTACTGAAGATAGATTTGCCGTGGAGAAGAGAAGTAAAGTCTTGGACATTTGGTACCGGATATCGGTCCGGGATGGTTGTCGAATTCAAAAACCGGTAATCCCCACATGGTCTCCAGTCTCCTGACTTCTTCTGGACCAGGTGTAGGGGAGAGGACCAACTGCTTTTGGAAGGTCTTATTATCCCAAGATCCAGCATAAGCTGGAATTCCGATTTGGCAGCTTTCAGTTTGTCCGGGGCAAGACGTCTGGGTTTTGCAAACACAGGGGGACCTTTTGTTGTAATGTGATGGGTAATGGTGTGCTTAATGGTATCACCCATCTGCATCGGTTGAAGAATTCCTGGATATCGCTGGAAAAGGCACTGGTACATGGAATTAGGGGGAACGAGGGAAAGTGCAGAGTTCGAGGCGTCCGGAAGGGCAACCTGTTTGGCAAGAACAGAAAGCAGTGTGGCCTGGTCGCATAAGCGTCGCTTGTCAAGATCCACCAGGAGTTTGAAATGCTGGAGGAAGTCAGCGCCGATTATGGGATGCTGCACTTGAGCACAGATGAAAATCCACTTGAAGGATCGGTGAAGGCCCAAGTTTAGTTCACGCGACTGAGTACCGTACGTGGGTATGCGTGAACCGTTAGCAGCGTATAGAGGCGGAGATTCCGAGTGCGTATGACCAGATTTTTGAGGGAATACACTGACTGACGCTCCGGTATCAACCAAGAAATTGACACCAGAGTTCCTGTCCTTTATGAATAACAGGTTGGCAGTGCGAGTACTAGACGCCATTAGGACTCGCTGCTGGGGTTTTCCGACGAAAAATTGCAAGGGGAGATGCACTTCCTAGCCTTCTTTCCAAATTTCGAGTGGTAGAAGCAGATCTTCCCGGAACTCGAACGATGCCTCTTCGTAAATCTTGACCGAGAATGGCTTCTTTGCCGTTGATTTTGTAGCAGAGAACAAACGTGGTTGAGTTGTTGACTTAACTCTTTCACTTTCAACTCCAGTTCCGATTGTGTGTTCACGTTGTTGACCGGAGCTGTGTCAATCTCCACTACTTTGTCGGCAGTTTCTGCTAGTTTATCAAGTGGAGTAGCAGGATCCATAGTGGCCAAGACACGCTGAGCTGATGGAGGAAGTTTCTGCAAGAACAACTGTCTAAAGATGTCCTTATCGAAGGTTTGTGCGCGTTCGCCTAGAGCGCACTGCATAGCCCTCAGCATTTGAGTGGGCTTACGGTCTCCAAGTTCTTCTTTTGAGATTAACTGATGTAGTTTCTCACGCTCGGAGACAGTGGTGCGGCACAGGATGGCAGACTTCAGATCGTTGTATGGGTCCTCACTCGTGGAAGTAGATACGATGACGTCACGGACTTCAGAGATGATGCTCGCTGGTAGAGAGGACAAAACATGATCGTATTTTGTCCTGCTAGCGGTGATCCTTCCCAAGTTGAATTGTGATTCCACTTGGTGGAACCAAATAAATGGATCACCCGGCCAGAAGACGGGGAGCTTTACGCTCAAGTGGGAGATGGCACCAGCGTCGTCAGGCATCTTCTCCTATGCTTGCTGACGTACAAGCAAGACGACAAGTTACCAACGAAGGAGTGGAGGTTGAGACGAGCGCAGGCACAGAGCGCACGGGCAGGGGTGAGGGGCAGAGGGCACGAGCGACATTACAGTCTGGTCCTAGTCGCTCGGGTGAAGGGGGTGATGGGCACGAACGACGTTACAGTCTAGTCCTAGTCGCTCGGGTGAAGGGGGTGATGGGCACGAACGACGTTACAGTCTAATCCTAGTCGTTCGGGTAAAAGGGGGGAATCCAACTCCGGAGTCACCAATTGTTGGTTTACGTCGTTGTCGTTGGCCTAGGCAAGCTACGGCTTGGGACCGTAGCGCATCTATCCGGTATAGGTTAACCTGGATGATGTAGCCATAAGCACTGCCGCCAGTTAAGTGCCAACCAGTGATTATCTCACTAGCCGTATTGAGTCCGTTAGGCGAAACTGCGACAGTACCAAAGGTGGAAAATATAACCCTTGGATTTCTATTATTTATTTGTAAAATGGACATGGTATTAGATTAAAATAAATATTTGAATATAAATAATTAACTGACAATTGTGATATATAATTAATTATGTTTACATACAATAAAATAATATAGTATACATAAAATTAGTATTAATGTGGTTCACAATTGAATTATAATGGGGTAACTAATTTAAAATGAATTTATACTATTCCGAAATTCAAGACGGTAAAATTAACATTTATCTTGAAACTAAAATAAGAGTATTCACTACAATACCCATTCCATGAAAGGTATTCTTCCCATCCAAAGTGCAGACATCATGATCGACGTTATCTGCTGCTAGAAGGACTGCAGTGTTTTCATCAACAGTAAAAGAGCCAGACCCACTTGCCAGCGCCGCGTTTCTTTCGAATCTTGTTACTTCTGCATACGACGAACAGTAACTCAGCTGATGGAGAACGTCAATAAGGTACCTTGACCTAAAGTTGTGGTGTAGCTGAACCGACAAACCGATCTGTAGTGGACATAGTAATCCTCTAGGACGGGTTGCTTGCATAATGCTCTGCCCAATTGCACCTATTTTTCTTGAAGCATCCTGTCCCGCAAATGCTTTTGATAATAGCAATTTCAGACTGTTGGGAATGTAATCAAGAGCACTTTCTGCAGTGATGTCATTTGGAGATGGATACACATCTTTTCTAGGCGAGTCGACAGACTTGATATCATCACTTCTGATTATTTTTGCAGCAGCTTCTACTAGGTAAATCTTCTGTAGCTCTATATCTATATCACATTCTTTCGACTTTTTGTGATAATCTATAAGAATTTCATTAGCTGTCTCTCGTAGTGTTACTACATCTGCCTTCCCACTTTCACCTGATATTATGATCTTGTCTCCGTAACGTTCTAAAAGCTTTCTCTTCATGTGCCTGCGTTCGTAGACAGAGCTCTGACTTCCTTGAAGATATTCTGTTATTTTATTTATTTGTCGGGTTCAAAATCCCAGCTGAGCCGTGAACGGCCAAATTCTAAAGGGCCAGTTCTACCTAAAGCCCAAGTTAAGCTAAATTAAAACTTACGGATTTGAGATCCTATTAGGTCCTACCTCAGGGTAACCTCAGGGTTGCTGACTCGATGCGGGCCTACCTTAGACCTTAGTTACATGAATTTAATGTAAACAAAAAGGGTACTATTTATGGTCTTCTTTCTCAACCTTGCAACAACAACGCAACCTGGACTATTGCACGGTGCAACAATCTTGTATCTAAACAACCAAACTGAATTGCAAGAGAGCTCTCTACAAGACCACACCCTGTACGTACGACATCCCACAAACGAGTAGAAAAGACGCGCAGCGCCCCAACATGATGCCACCAGCGTCCCAAACACTGATGCCACAAGAGCCCAAAAATGCTAGCTCTTATTAAGTGAATTTTTCACTAACCTTACAATTATGAGATGGATATATATACACCTTAACTTAATATATACAAGCAATGCTGCATCAATCAGCTTAGTCATCATATCGCCTTGGGACAACAATGGTTCTTCCTCTTCTAGATTTTCTAACACTCCCCACCGAAGAGGCATTGTTGTCGTTACCTTCCGCAAGGTTAGCCAAGCCTTCTCCATGAGGCTGTAACTCAAATGTTTCATCTTGACTATCTGTGTTTTTGCTGATTTCTAAAGCATAGAGTTTTTGTATAGGTCTCTTTAACTTTCCTCCTGAAGTCTTTACCAGTGCAGACCTAACTAAATTGTCTTTGCCACAAACAACTCTTCAATTATGCCAAGCTTCCAGCATTGCCTTGGTCTTTCATCCCCAATCATTACCACTTCTCCCACCTTGATACAATTTGCATTGGAGCCCTTTACTTGCCTGATGGGTAATAATTGAGTTCTGGCAAGTATTCCATCTGCCACCTCTTCCATAACTGATCTTGTAGCTCTTCAAGGTACCTGAACCGTCTGGTTAACTCTCCTTGAGTGCTCTGGATAGGCTGAAAGTCTTCTGGCACACTGGGGTTTGATGTTAATCGTTTACCACAAAGAAAATGATTTGGTGTCAATGGCTCTGCATCCTGCATACTGTTGTAAACAAAAGTGATAGGCCTACTGTTCACCATTGCTTCTACTTCACATAAAACAGTAGAGAATTCTTCTTTGCTCAAATGAGCATTAGCTAAAAGTTTCTTTAAGGACACTTTACACTTCTCACTAGCCTTCCCCAAAATCCTCCCCACCATGGTGCTCTCTCAACAATAAACTCCCACTGTACCCCTTGGTGTGAAAAGTAGGATTGGAATCCTTCCTCTTTTAGCAAGGACCAAATTTCTTGGAGTTCCTTTGCGGCCTTTTTGAAGGTTTTTGCATTATCCGATATGATTTTATTTGGGAAACCCCTTCTGTTCACAAACCTTTTAAAAGCCAAAAGAAATACATCACTACTTAAGTTGCTTACCAACTCCAAATGGATTGCTCTGGTGGTAGCACAGGTGAAAAGACATATATAACCTTTGTTAGACTCCCCTCGCTCATACACATAGACTGGCCCTGCAAAGTCTACTCCCACTACATCAAATGGGGCAGTATAGACACACCGTTCTCTTGGAAGTGGAGCCACCTTTTCATAATAAGGCTTTGCACTCCAACGCTTGCAAACCACACATTTATGCAAGACCTTTTTTACTACTTGTCTAATTTTGGGAATCCAAAACTGTTGTCTGATCTCTATTATCACTTCTCTAACTCCAGCATGTAACAGCTTATGATGAGTATCCAGGATCAAAAGGTCCACAAAGTGCCCCCAGAAGGTAGCAAAATTGGATGTCTTTTCTCCTCTGGAAGCCCAGAAAACTGTAGTCTACCTCCTACTCTCAATAAATCCTGATCCAAAAACACATCCAAACCCTTGAGCGCAGAATGTGTTGGTAGAACCTGTAATGGATGGCTGGTGAGCAATTCTCTCTCTTCACCAAATTTTTCCTTCTGCATATATACCACCCAGTATTTCCTGGCTTGCTGAATCTCATTACTGTTCAGAATTCCTTCCCTTCTTGTTTCTCCCTTAATGTTGTTGGTAAATCTATATACCCATGCTGTCACTCTTAACAATCTTTTCAGACTGCTAATGTCCTCAAGCCTCAATATGGGGTCCTGCTGCATAACTTGACAACTGTTCACAGCGCATTTTCTCACCTCACTCACCCATGCTTCTTCAGCCTGGCATTCTCCTACAATAGGCTGATTAGAAGGCCAGTTTTCACTTCCAAGTTTTAGCCACTCTGGCCCATTCCACCACAAACTTGACTGTGAAATCTTTCACTGAAATTCCTCGTGTTGGTAAATCAGCGGGGTTTTGGATGCCTGGACAATGCTTCCATTGATTGGGATCTGTGTGCGCTTGAATTTCCTCCACCCTATTGGCAACAAATGGTTTCCATTTCCTTGCCTGACTTCTTAACCAGTGCCAAACTATAGTGGAGTCTGTCCAATAATAGCTTGGAATTTCATAGAGGGCCAAAGACTTTCGCACTGTAATTGCAAGCCGACTAGCAATAACGGCACCCATCAATTCCAACCTTGGAACCGAAAGCCTTTTCAAAGGTGCTACTCTGCTCTTTGCAGCAACCAACCTGCAACTTACTTCCTCTTGCAATGCGCCTCTTATATAAATACCAGAATCCTCAATACTTTCTGCTGCATCAGGTACTACACAGGAATGACTCATAAACTCTTGTAATTGCGAATGATTGGTCTGCCATTTTCTAAGCTCCATGCCAGCCTCCCTCATTATAGCTCTAGCCTCCATGAATATCTGTTTAGCCATTTCTGTATTATCCACGGAACACAGCAAATCATCAACATAAAAATTCTTCCTTATGTGTTCAATAGTGTTAGGATAGACTTCAGAATATTTCTTAAAATGGTACTGCATAGTAGCTGCCAACAGAAATGGACTAGAGCTGAGGCCAAACAACACTGACTTCATTCTATATGCTTGAACCTTAGGTTCATTTTCCAACAAGTCTTTCGTATCCACCCACAGATACCTTACTGCATCTCTGTCCTCTGGTTTTAACTTTATCCGCAAAAAGGCTTGCTTCACATCTGCAGTCAATGCTACTCTACCAAACCTGAATCTCAGTAACAAGGAAAATAAATCTGCATTTAAATTTGGCCCAGCATCCAAACAGTCATTCAAGGACACACCACCTTTGTCCTTGGCTGAGCCATCAAAAACTACCCTCAGTTTGGTGGTAGTTTTGTCTCGCCGTACCACTGCATGGTGTGGCAGATAATGTGCCTCCTGGCTCACCAGCTCACCTTGCACCCTTTCAGCATAGCCCTCCCTTACATAACTTAGGATGGCCTCATCGTATTCAATTAACAACAACTCATTTTTTCTTAGCCTGTACAATGAAGTCTCCAACCTCCGATTAGCTAGCTGAAGGTTTGAACCGGGTTTGCAAGAATCCTTCCATGGTAGGCCAACTTCATAGCAACCATCTCTAAACCCAATCCCTTTTTCAAATTGCTCTAAAACATCATTGTTCACTGTACTTGCCTGGTTGTCCTTTATGCCAATAGATTCAAGTTCCCAAAACGCTTTCAAATGCCTTTCCAGACCATGGCTGTTCTCCTCAATCTTAACAAAAAGAGCCTTAATTTCCATTTCATTGCAATAGCTACCATGTAGCATCCAGCCTAGCTTACTTTCAATAGCTACCGGGCCTTGAGATGTGGACAATATTACCAGTGATGAAGTCCCAATAATAGTCAGCTCCAATCAAAAGACTAATATCTTCTGTTCCTCAAACTTATTATTGCCCAAATTAATTCCTTTAACTTGCAATTCTTGGACACATGCCATATCTAAACAAGTAGTGACTGGAGCACAAAGTTCCTCAATCTCTACAGCTTGGACCTTGATAGTGGGACTTTGCGGTAACAACCCTTTAACCAGAACTTCTACCTTCTTAAATTTGGTTCGGTTTTGAACGGAACCCCCAAACCCAGAAATTCTTAAATTTTCCCTCTTAAGTTCTTTAAACTTCAATTTTCTGGAAATTCTGGTCTTAATAAAACTACACTGGCTACCACTATCAAACAACACTCTTACAGTAGCTTCTCCCTCATTCCCAATTAATAAGGCTGCAGTTGTTTGCAATAATCCCCCTTTACTTTTACTCCCTTGCATAGCAGTGGCATGTGCCACTGATGTCTCTACTTCTGGGGTAGGCCTACTAGAGTGTTTTCACACAATAATGGCTGATGCCTACCATGACATTTTTTGCACAAAATTTTAAACTTACAAAACCTTGCTCTATGACCTTTCAAAAAACATTTAAAACATGCTGTGGACTTAGTTACCCTGTCCTTTCTCTCCTCAAAGGGTAAGGCCTCAGCCACCTCACATTTATATGACTTGTGGTTGCCTTCGCAAAATATGCATTCCTTGATTCCCTTTAATTTATTCTCAGAGGAGGCATGTAGAGCTGACACTGTACCTGGGCTATTCCTTTTTGTGGAAACTTTGGTGCTGTGCCTGCCTTTGTCCCCTTGTTTACCATCCCACTGTGCAAACTCAACTCCCTCTCGTCTTGCTAATTCTGTGCCTAAAAGACTTAACATCTGCTGAAGGGGGATGTACACATGTTCTGCAGAGTGTCCCCTACTTAATTCAAGCAAAATTGAGCTAGGCAATTTAGACTCCAGTGTAGGAACCAACATTATACCATACTTTTCCATTCCTACACCCAAGTTGTCCAGGGACCTAGTTCTAATTTCAAATTCATCATATAACTGCCGTAACTCTTGACACTATTAGGATTATTAACAGGAGGTATAGCTAAAAGTGCACGGAGGTGGCTTTTAATTAAGATCTCTGGCTTACCAAACCGTTTCTTTAATATATCCCAAGCCACATTATAATTAGCCTCTGTTAATGCTAATCCTGCTATAGTCTTTGCTGCCTCCCCTTCCAAGAGGGACCGCAAATAATTAAACTTCTCCACGGCACTTAACACTTGACTAGAATGAACTGCTGATTGAAAACTGTCTGCCCATCCTTGCCATTCCTGAATACTCCCAGAAAATGTTTTGAGTACAAGCCTCGGTAATTGAACTACAGATCTGTTAACCTTAACTTCACAAGCATCATTTGTTGAGTGTTGTGTTTCATTATTAGACCTGGTCTCTAACTGTACTGAGCTGCTAAACTCTTTTGCTCGGAGGCAGTGGCGGTCCTAGCTTACATGACGCCCTGGGCGAACCTCACCTTCAGCGCCCCCCCCCCCTGTTCGCCAACACACACACATTCGAATCCCCCCAAAATAAAGGACAGACATAACTCTTTCACAAATAACTTTTTATTGGACTAATTGTTGGAACTTCAGAACCAAAACAAAGACTCAAATTTCTGAATTTTACAAATCCTTCATCACGTAAATAGAATAACTCACTTAAGAGAATGTAATTATGATACTATGAACAGGAAAAATACAAATTAAATTGCACAACTGCCATAAATAAACTAGAGAATCAAATTTCTAAATTGTACAAATGCTCTATCACATAAATAGAATAAGACACTTAAGAGAGGGTAATTATTATGCTACACTTTGAACAAGAAACAAAATAAATTGCACCACAGCACAACTGCCATCTAAAGCCTGACTCTTCTTACCTTCCTTGATGCAAAGTCATGAATTAAATCATCATATGAAATCTGCTCAGCAATTGTATGATTTATACTGATGATGGCCAGACCGGTAAGGCGTTCTGTATGTCCCCTTAGTGCCAAATTCCTAACTGCCAGAGAATGCACAATAGCAGTGAGACGTGTCAGCACCGCTCTCCATCTCAACTTCTCAGCCTCCAGAAGTGCCATCTCCTGCTTGTCAATGGTCTCCCCCTTTCTCATCCTCACTGCCAGTTCTTTCCAGATTTTCATAGAATTTAGGTGTTCTGAACTGTTGTCATGTGATGTGAGCAATGAGCTTGCATGCTTCCAGTCCGAGAGTCCCAAACTTGTTAAATTTATTTTCCTCTTGGAAAATAATGTACAACAGAAACAGAAAAGGCTGTTGTTTTTTAAGGAATAGACCAACCAACTTCTGGTTATATTTTCCCCACTAACCAATGACTTCCTGAAGTATTGATGGTGGAAACTTCTTCCGTCACTGTCGTTTCTAGGGAATACAAAGTCAGATGGTACTTGACTTGGTCCCCTGGAAACCAGTTGTGTCCGAATTCTCTCAGTCAGAACTGAAGGCCAGTTAGCAGGGTCGGTGGACAGAGACTCATCCTCAGGAGGCGATTCTGCTCCAGGCATTTCTAATAGAAAGAACAAGAGCATTACTCATTAGTATACACACCTAAGTTAGATAACACATTATTCACAGCACTTTGTTATGGTGGTGGTGTTATGGAATTATAGTGGTGAAACACCACACATACCCAGTAACCCAGACCCAGTGATAATAACATTATAATTTATAACTGTTTGCAAAATGCTTTGCAGGGATGCACACACATACACATACACACACACGCACACACTCACAGACATATGTGCACACAAACTCACCTGAAGAGTCCTGCCGGGGAGAAGTAGAAGCAAATGGGTCTTCATCCTCAGGATCAGACTGCATTTGTGGAGACATATGTGAGGCTGAGGAGGTAGATGGCTCCTCAGCCTCAATAATGGCAGAAGTAGACGGCTTCTCATCCTGGCTAGTGGCAGAGGGTGTTCCAAAATATTTCAAAAGTGCCCCTGCAAATAGTAAAATAGAACATAACAGACCAATGCATGAATAGGCTAGTACAATTAATTTAACATGTTATTAAGCACAATTTATTAAACTTTTAGAATAGGAAACAAATGAATAATACAACCTCCTTGGTTAATGGCTAATTATATACATAATAGTACACTTCAAATGACTCAGAAAGCTATATCACAAAATAGCAGTGCAATATAGCAGTGAAGAGTAGATGACATAGCTCTATACCTTTATCTTTTGCTCGTTTCTCCTCTTCTTCTTTCCTCTTTTTTCTAAACTGAGCACCTGATAACTTTGACCTCTTCTTATCCATTTGCGGTTATTTGACAGACCTTAGTGGCTTAGTGTGAAGATTCGTTCTGTAATAAATAATATACATTTCACTATTTAACCAAACCCAGAAAAATAACATTACATATGTTAAAGTATGGGCCTTTATTCCCAATAATATTAATCTGGAAGCATTTTGCATTGTTTAGGTCTTTTATGGGAAGGTTTATGGAAAATGCAATAGATGGTTTTTTATTAATAAAAATATATTTATTGATCTTTTATTATTTATTTTATTTTATTTTTTATTTTTATTTATTTCTTTATTTATTTATTCTTATTTTTATTTTTATTTTTTTTGCAGGCGCTCATGCCGCCCCTCCACAAATGCCGCCCTGTGCGGCTGCCCATATTGCCCATATGAGGAACCGCCACTGCTCGGAGGCCTACGTTAATTATATCATCAATAATCTCTTCAAAGTAAATTATGTTATTTTCTATTTCATCCTCTTCTATAAGAGCCTCAATTTTAACATTTACCTCACTTAGAGCAACCTTTTTAGTTTCTAATATGGCAAGCTGCGCAGTCACTAAGCGTAAATCCTCTTGCTCTATGGCAGAATCTATAATGGCAATGACCTTTGTAATTAGACCTTTGTAGGCGCTTCTCCTTTTTCTAAATTTGTTCAATTCAGATGCACTCATCTTCAATGCAAACAACAATTGGGCTCAATGCCAAATGAGTTGAATTGGCAGAAATACTTAACCAAACTGATCAAACGCAAATTTTACTTTCAAATAAACTGAATTGCTAGGTGGGGTACTAACCAACACCAGTATGGAATACCAAATTTTCCACCCAAGTAACTGGCGCACTGGTCTGCAACCTTCGCCTACGAATAATAAACCAAATTAACCAAACTGGTAAATGTAGGCCAAAAACAACGACAGACAAGTGGCCAAGTTTCGCAATTGGGCAACCAAACTTTCTACCCTGGGACCTTAATTCAATAATAACCCAAAATTAACCAAACCGGTAAAATGTAGGCCAAAACGACGACAGACGACTGGCCAAGTTTAGCAATTGGGCGACCAAACTTTCTACCCTGGGACCTTAATTCAATAATAACCCAAAATTAACCAAACCGGTAAAATGTAGGCCAAAACGACGACAGACGACTGGCCAAGTTTAGCAATTGGGCGACTAAACTTTCTACCCTGGGACCTTAATTCAATAATAACCCAAAATTAACCAAACCGGTAAAATGTAGGCCAAAACAACGACAGACGACTGGCCAAGTTTCGCAATTGGGCAACCAAACTTTCTACCCTGGGACCTTAATTCAATAATAACCCAAAATTAACCAACCGGTAAAATGTAGGCCAAAATGACGACAGACGACTGGCCAAGTTTAGCAATTGGGCGACCAAACTTTCTACCCTGGGACCTTAATTCAATAATAACCCAAAATTAACCAAACCGGTAAAATGTAGGCCAAAACAACGACAGACGACTGGCCAAGTTTCGCAATTGGGCAACCAAACTTTCTACCCTGGGACCTTAATTCAATAATAACCCAAAATTAACCAAACCGGTAAAATGTAGGCCAAAACGACGACAGACGACTGGCCAAGTTTAGCAATTGGGCGACCAAACTTTCTACCCTGGGACCTTAATTCAATAATAACCCAAAATTAACCAAACCGGTAAAATGTAGGCCAAAACAACGACAGACGACTGGCCAAGTTTCGCAATTGGGCTACCAAACTTTTTACCCTGGGACCTTAATTCAATAATAACCCAAAATTAACCAAACCGGTAAAATGTAGGCCAAAACAACGACAGACGACTGGCCAAGTTTCGCAATTGGGCTACCAAACTTTCTACCCTGGGACCTTAATTCAATAATAACCCAAAATTAACCAAACCGGTAAAATGTAGGCCAAAACAACGACAGACGACTGGCCAAGTTTCGCAATCGGGCGACCAAACTTTTTACCCTGGGACCTTAATTCAATAATAACCAACCCGTCTAGGCCTAACTTGGGCTACAATTTGCACAATCAGAACTTTGCCGAAAAATAGTCACTGACTCAGTCTTGGGGTAGAATCCGGTTCTGAAGGACCATGTTATTTTATTTATTTGTCGGGTTCAAAATCCCAGCTGAGCCGTGAACGGCCAAATTCTAAAGGGCCAGTTCTACCTAAAGCCCAAGTTAAGCTAAATTAAAACTTACGGATTTGAGATCCTATTAGGTCCTACCTCAGGGTAACCTCAGGGTTGCTGACTCGATGCGGGCCTACCTTAGACCTTAGTTACATGAATTTAATGTAAACAAAAAGGGTACTATTTATGGTCTTCTTTCTCAACCTTGCAACAACAACGCAACCTGGACTATTGCACGGTGCAACAATCTTGTATCTAAACAACCAAACTGAATTGCAAGAGAGCTCTCTACAAGACCACACCCTGTACGTACGACATCCCACAAACGAGTAGAAAAGACGCGCAGCGCCCCAACATGATGCCACCAGCGTCCCAAACACTGATGCCACAAGAGCCCAAAAATGCTAGCTCTTATTAAGTGAATTTTTCACTAACCTTACAATTATGAGATGGATATATATACACCTTAACTTAATATATACAAGCAATGCTGCATCAATCAGCTTAGTCATCATATCGCCTTGGGACAACAATGGTTCTTCCTCTTCTAGATTTTCTAACATATTCCTCCATTTTGGAAATTAGGTCTCCAATCAACAGTTGTTC
This sequence comes from Bathynomus jamesi, assembly GCA_023014485.1. Classification (NCBI taxonomy): domain Eukaryota; kingdom Metazoa; phylum Arthropoda; class Malacostraca; order Isopoda; family Cirolanidae; genus Bathynomus; species Bathynomus jamesi. The sequence continues at coordinate 365,577 of JAJOZX010003911.1, forward strand.
ATCATCATTCTCTTCCAGGTAAGCACAGGTCTGAAGGAATGCTTGGTGTTGCTCTTCATTAGTTGGTCTCCCTTTCTTCGAATCATGATCGTCGGAGGAGTATGCGCGAGGAATGTTTTTTCCACTTCGAAAATTTACGCTGCAGGTGTGATGGTAGACACAATCTGCAGCAGGAAGATCACGAAGATAATACTCCAGACGGCCTTTTACATTAAACGACCATTCATCGCAGCGGCTTTCACAGCACCTTTTTATGGTTTTGGAGAACTCTGTAGTTCTTATTTTGACATGCTCTAATTTTGGTTTGTGTTTGGAAAAAAAGTCCACAAAGGTATCACAAAACAAACAGTGAGTAGCACTGGAAAATGCGTATTCATGAAAACGAGCACTTTTCCTTGGTATTGCCTCGGCTGCGGTCTGTCGCTTCTTTATTTCAATGGTCTTTTTATCCGTAAACCTTTTCCTACATACAACGTGAACACTTATTCCAGCTGTTGCAACAACATCGCTTCCACGGCTGCGGCTGGATGCATTTATACCATCTGCTCCTTTTTGCGAGATGTGAACCACTTCCTGTCCGCTGTCCAATTTCTCCTTACAAATCACGCACAATTCTTCAGGGTCTGCATTCTTGAAGGCGGACGCACACCGAGTCAGCCGTACACCGAGTCAGTCTGAAACAGAAAACACAAATTAATAAACTGTGTTGCAGTATTTAAAAGGAGTACATAATAACAGTTTTAAAGAAAATGACAAGCACAAATACGCAGATTTGATAGTGGGTAGTAGGAATTAAAGAGTTGTATATAATATAAGTTTATAAAGATGTAGCAATGTCCATTCTCACATACACTCCATACAGTATATTTTATTTACATTACGTGACGTCATAGTTTAATACTAGCCGCCTAATACAATTTTTAGTGTCATATAGGTTAATTTAGAAACGAAAATGTGTTTTAAAACATTTTACTGATCAAGAAAAACGTCATAACTCTCTCTACAAAGCGAAATTAAAATTTATTGTATTTCGTAGGAAACTGCCAGTCCGCCATTTTGAATTTCATTTTTGGGGGTGTTCCCTGGGTCCAATTTTGTCGGATTTTGGATGTTATTCTGCAATGGTTCCTAAGCTGGAAACAGTTTAGAAAGCTTCTGAAGCAATTTTGCCCAGGTTGAAGCTATTTTTGCTCTAGATTGCCTGGACTAAAGGTCTGAATGTTAAGTTTGGTTAATTTAGCATAAGATTGTTGCTCATAATGTAAAGGTACCAGAAGTTATGAAACATCGGTATTCTTAGTGATGGACACATTTCTAAGAAAAAAATTTCTTTGTTAATTATTATTATTATTATTAGTAGTATTTGTATATAGTTTATAAGACTAATAAGAAAATAATTTGCTTTTTGCTTGAAAGTTTTGTTTGACAATTTGAAGTTTTTAACACTGGAACGTTAAGGTTAATTTAAATATCTCCGAGTATAATATATATATATATATATATATATATATATATATATATATATATATATATATATATATATATATATATATATAGAATATTAATTAAATAAATACAAAATTGTATACATATAAAGCAGAACCATAATAAGGTTGGTTCTATTTAAACATATCTTCTTGTATCTATTCTGTCAGAGACTGTGTCTTACATTTATGGTTCTGATTAATTTTTATAGTTATCCCTAATAACACTATTTTCTATACTGTGTATTCAGAAAAGAAAATGAGGGCTGCGGCTGATTGAAATGACTTTGCAAAATTTAAATTTATCACAATGGCGTAAAATTACTGAAGGCCTGTCAACTTGTAGGAAGTGTTGAGAGGGAGAAAATTGTGAAACACGCGTCGCAATGCGTAGGAGTGGGTACAGTGTGCTGTGAAGTTTAGTCTTCCATTCAAAGAAACAAACAAAAATCCATAGTTCAACAGCTTATATTACCACATGCAATACAACTCTCATGCAAATACTTCAATGTAACAATGTAAATTTGAACAGTTCATGAATCAGTTTTGGCAGATTTGCAGTGGAAAACATTGTACTCTTTGGTGATCTTCCTAGATCAGCCAATCACGATTTGTTTTACATGCAAGTAGACCTCTGGTGTACTTAGGGCACACTACGCGACACTTTCCCCTTGTGGTAATTTGACGACCTATCAAAATTGGCAAATTGCGGGAGAAATGGTCAGAAATGCAGAGCGCGGGAGACAGCTAAGAAATGGGGGAGAGTTGACAGGCCTGAATTAGTATTATGTGAATTAAGTCATGCAGTTCGCTATATATATTTCTATTTTGTTCATTAGTATGATATAATTATGTGGGGGTTAGTTTGCTGATTACAAATTTTAATAAATTAAAATAAACTGAATTTTTAAAGGTGAAATAATGTGACACGATTAAAAAGTAGCATAAAAAGTAGGCCATTGAATTTAAAAATTCTAGCATTAAAATATTTTTGTGCTCCACCTTCAGTAGCTCAGTTTACTAAGAAAGACTTTTTAATGCAGCAGGAATAATCTATTCAGGTGATAGAAATCATTTTTGTCTCCTGAAAATATGAAAAAGCTGCTTTTCATCCTAAAAAATTTAAAATATTAAAATTTTCAATACAAGTTAATTGTAATTCATTGCAATTGTAATTCATAGCAAAAGGAAAGAAAATTTAGTTTAAAAATAGGAAGTTTTCTTTTCAATTTATTAATTAACATTTTTTAAAAGTTAACTTAACGAATAAAATGTAATTATTTCTCGCTTTAAGCCATGGAAAGCATTACTTGATGAAAATAAATCAATTTATAACAGTGTACATCTGTTTATTCCTTTTACTTAGTGTAAACAATCGTAGAAATATCGGATATCCGATCGGATGCCGGATATCCAAAACTTACCGGATATCTGGCACATCGTTATTTTTTAAAATTTTGGGGGGTAAATTTATTTCCGCGGCTGTACTTTACTAACGTTATATTATTTTTATTAAAGTGCATGGCTGGTAGAGTAAGTTGTAAATAAGTTGAGCACTCGCTCTCCATAGCAAAAAGGTTTTGTAATAATTAGCTTGAAGCAATTATTATGACACACTTGACTGCCAACTTATATACATACATGTATGTATGTAGGTAGGTAGGTAGGTATAGATACATATATGTATGTATAAACATATCGCTTTAACTCGTGATTGTAAAATAAATCAAGGATACATATTGCAAAAATCTCCCTCATCTTCTACACGTTTGTCATCACATGGCGCATCAGTTAGTTAATGGCACATCAGTTAATAGCTATATAATAACAAAATAAGTCGTAAAACTGGCATATATTACAATCCCTGCTATTTTAACTATCTTAATTTTAGCGTACAGGCATCTGTCATTAACGCATTTATACTTTCTCATAGGATATGTTCATGTCACTTATCTTTTATCAGCAAAGCAACACCTCACTTTATTCTTCCTTCTCCCTTCATACCCGATTTAACAACTTTCATTCCTTCCTTATTCCACATTACCATTCCCTTTCGGCTTCGTTTCGCGCAAACCAAGTAAGTTGAAACGTCAGTCCCGGCAAATCTTGTCCACTTGCGCTGCTCAAGTGTGATTATTTTTGTTGCGCGTGTTTGTTTGTTAGTGCTTAGGAGAGTTTTTCCAGAGATTGTACTCCAGCCCACTCTCCAATACTGTTACGCACAGGGAGACGGAGGATATACAGTAATCACATCTTCGAGACGAGGTCCCCGCATACATGTAGTCGGTTTACGACACCTGCGAGGGAGGCGGGCTGGGATCAGTTCTTAACTCCCCGTATTTTGGATATATATATATATATAAGTGCCTCTAATGTGGGTCTAGTCAGAAAGCTATGTTCAGTTTACACAAGAGGTTCTTAACCTTTTTTGGCTGCGATCCAAATTCTGTTCTCGGGCCTAGCTCGGCGACCAATACCTTCAAACAGTTCATTCGTAATATCTAATAAAATAAATAATAATGTTAAAATGATTAGGGATAACATAAATAAATGATAAATGACAATTTAATGACCCAAGTTTGGGTCGCAACGCAGAGGTTACGAACCCCTTGTTTACACACTGGGGTATTAAAGGGTATTCTGTTACGCAGATATTGCAGTTTAATTAATAATTCAATGACGAAGTGGTTCGCAATGAGAAATGCTTCTTTGTCCTGCAGTGTGAGGAAGCTACATCTTTTCTTTGTTACAATCATACTTAAGAATACTACTTTCTTATACATTGTACTTTAGCGAGGATAACTAATGAGTAATGACCATCAACAATATTCAATTGAGCATGCTCGTCTGAGGGTTTTTTCTCAATTCCAAACCAGTTAGTCCAGTTAGTCCAATCAGTTGGTATTTTTAGTGATAGAAATATTTCTAAGAAAATTGTATATCTTTTTTCTTTAGAGGAATATGATGAGTCATAATTTAAAGAAAATTGTTTGAATGGGTTGGTGGGGGGGGAACCCGATTTTGAAATGAAAGACCCTCAATTTTTCAGTATGGTTTGCATTTTACCATCTTTTCAAGTTGTGTATATATAAATGCAGCAAGTAAAACAATTATCCTAAATGGTAAATTGCAGTTGTTCACTTTTTCTTTTATGGAATGTGAACGAATGATGATAACAACTCTCGAAGTTAGAGGGAATGAACTGAAAATGTGCATAAGATAAAGTAAATATTTAAATTATAAGTAAATTATAAGTAAATATTTAAATTATAAGTAAATTATAAGTAAATATTTAAATTATAAGTAAATATTTAAATTATAAGTAAATTATAAGTAAATATTTAAATTATAAGTAAATTATAAGTAAATATTTAAATTATAAGTAAATTATAAGTAAATATTTAAATTATAAGTAAATTATAAGTAAATACATGATAAAAGGAAGGAGAGAATAAGTTGGTTAACTGGGTGATGTCTTTTCAGGTTAAATTTAGTGTTTTCTTAAAACATAATCTTTATTACCATTATATATTACCTGCCATTAATTTAATTTCTTGCGATGTAACTAAAAGTTTCTCTCTTTGCTTCTGGGTTTGCATAAAGCACCATGATGTCACATCGACGAATGAATAATGTACGAGCATTCAGAACTCTAAAAAAAATCAAAATTGCATAATGTTGCATGTGAAATCTCTATAATGAAGCATTTTCTCTGGCAAGCATATTAATCTGTGAAGGATCGTTCACTGACAGGGCATCAAAATATGGTAAATGTACAGTTAGTGGGTCCTTCATCTTGAAACTTAATGCGCTGTAAGTGTTGTCTGGAAAAAAAAAAAAAAAATTATATATATATATATGCAAAGAACCACCGGGAAAAGGAAAAGAAAACACGAAGTCCGAGCGCTTTCGTGATATATTCGCAAAGAAAGATATGAATATATCACGAAAGCGCTCGGACTTCGTGTTTCCTTTTCCCGGTGGTTCTTTGCTTATTTAAAAAATCACGTGTTGCCTTGTGATTTCTTTGCATATATATATATATATATATATATAATATTTAGGAGAAATCCAATGACAAGGAGAAATGTAAATGCCATGAAAAGTCTTCTTTAATGCGCAACGTTTCGAGCAAATACGCTCATCTTCAGGCTGTATGATAACAATGTGAAATTAAAATCAATAATTGAATGAAAACCAGACAAAGAAAATTTCTATAACCTATTCATAAAGGCAAACTTTAAAAGACTGAAAAAAGAGGGTTAAATTCTAAGTTATACAGATTTACATTTAAAATTAAGAAGCTATTTTTAAATACATATAGTAAATGTGAAATTAATACACTGGAAAAATTAACAATAGTACACTGGAATAATGAAAACTAACTAACCTTTCACTGCAATTTCCGAGGCTAGACTGATTTAAGTACAAAACGAGAAAAACATAAGATAAGATAAGATAAGATAAGATGGTGAGGGCGATTGGGGAAGGGGGGATTATAAGGAATTGGGGAAGGAGGAGGGATTATAAAAAGTTTAAAGGGACGGCTGATGAATCAACATTTAACGTCGGGGTCAAAGTTTTAATATAAAGCGATTCCAGAATCCTAAGTGAGTTGGGACAAGTATTACAACCAAGAATTTTAAAATTTTCTAAAGTGACATCAGTTTTACATTTGATACTGTGTTCCCGAATGCTAGAAACTTCTTTAGTTTTTAAAATTTTACCTGTTCGGCCACTTATTCCCATATGCGAATAAAATCTAGCCCTGAGAGAGCGAACAGTGCTGCCAATGTAATTCCCAAGGAGACACCTAGGGCAGGTAAATAAATATACAACACCGCTACGCAACGAGTCAGGGGTTCGATCCTTCGCTGAGAAAAAGCTACCTAAAGACGTTTTATTAATAAATATGATGCGGAAATCAGTATGATAAAAAAATTTCCTTAACAACTTTGTAAATTTAAGCTTAAATTCCTTATTCAAAGGACCCATTTAAGCTTAAATTTACAAAGTTGTTAAGGAAATTTTTTTATCATACTGATTTCCGCATCATATTTATTAATAAAACGTCTTTAGGTAGCTTTTTCTCAGCGAAGGATCGAACCCCTGACTCGTTGCGTAGCGGTGTTGTATATTTATTTACCTGCCCTAGGTGTCTCCTTGGGAATTACATTGGCAGCACTGTTCGCTCTCTCAGGGCTAGATTTTATTCGCATATGGGAATAAGTGGCCGAACAGGTAAAATTTTAAAAACTAAAGAAGTTTCTAGCATTCGGGAACACAGTATCAAATGTAAAACTGATGTCACTTTAGAAAATTTTAAAATTCTTGGTTGTAATACTTGTCCCAACTCACTTAGGATTCTGGAATCGCTTTATATTAAAACTTTGACCCCGACGTTAAATGTTGATTCATCAGCCGTCCCTTTAAACTTTTTATAATCCCTCCTCCTTCCCCAATTCCTTATAATCCCCCCTTCCCCAATCGCCCTCACCATCTTATCTTATCTTATGTTTTTCTCGTTTTGTACTTAAATCAGTCTAGCCTCGGAAATTGCAGTGAAAGGTTAGTTAGTTTTCATTATTCCAGTGTACTATTGTTAATTTTTCCAGTGTATTAATTTCACATTTACTATATGTATTTAAAAATAGCTTCTTAATTTTAAATGTAAATCTGTATAACTTAGAATTTAACCATCTTTTTTCAGTCTTTTAAAGTTTGCCTTTATGAATAGGTTATAGAAATTTTCTTTGTCTGGTTTTCATTCAATTATTGATTTTAATTTCACATTGTTATCATACAGCCTGAAGATGAGCGTATTTGCTCGAAACGTTGCGCATTAAAGAAGACTTTTCATGGCATTTACATTTCTTCTTGTCATTGGATTTCTCCTAAATATTAAATTGAAGCTCTGTAGAAGCAACCCGCATGATTATATATATATATATATATATGGGAATCAACTCAGAATGGTCCCCTGAGTTTTTTATGATACACACAGACAGTGCATGGAACAAGGAACTCTTCTGGGATAATTAAATCCACTATAGTCCGAATAAGTAATGGTAAATGACAAATACCATAGTTTTTCTTTTTCATGATGCTAGCCCGACGTGGGCAACGGGTCACTCGCAAAGAGGTCCCATAAATATAGCTTCCCTCACCAGCTATCTGCAGAGCAGACAGGATCCAGCTTTGGGACATGGATCTAGGGTTTAAAGCACCTAGCCCTGCTACATTTAGAACCTCAATATAAGCAAAAGACTCGCTGCCTTCTCGTCAGATTGAATGCATCAAAGAAAAAGGGGTAACTATTATATTTTTAGCCAAAAACCAAAACTTAAACCTCAACTGGCAGAATTGAGCGTCCACTTTTCGAGGCACATAACATGTCCGTTTGAAGAGTTCCTTGTTCCATGCACTGTCTGTGTGTATCATATAATATATATATATATAATATATATATATATATATATATATATATATATATATATATATATATATAAATATAATGGAATTTAAATTTAAGGAAAAACTGTTTTGTTTTGTAATGGGAATTCATTTGCAATTTTACAATAATTCCAGTCGTAGTTTTAAATTAATTTAATTTTCATTTTCTTTAGCCACCACACAGTCCAGATTTGAATCCTGTTGATTATTCGGTTTGGAGAGACTCGCAGGAAATTGTACTGTGGATCCAGAAATAACAATGCGCAAGAATTGAAGGAGAAGATAGTAACATGTTATAGGCGCATTTAAGTCAATGCTCCATCCACACTGCAATTATTCAGTGGGGCAAGAAGGTACAAGCTGGTGTTAAGTTGGTGATAATAAGCATATTGAACCCTACCACGACAGTAACCTCCCTCCAACACATCATTTTAACTGCAAACCGAAAGAGGCGCCTTTCTCTATAACAAGTCAGTTGCAGCGAATATATTCTACATGTCCTTTAGAAAATCTTTAATATCTCGTATTTTTATGCGAATGTTTAATAAAAAATAGTATATCAACTTGAAGCCAATTTGATTGATTATCCAACTGTCCAAATTGCGGTTAGATTTTTTCTTTTAACATTGAAAAACTGGCCAATTTCTTTTTTGCAACACCCTGTAAACAATATTTCAACAAATATAATTGCATCATTCAAATAGGGAATTATATCCATCTTTTGGGTCATTAAATATTCTAAATGTCATATAAAATTTATGTAAACACTTTCGAAGTAAAATTTTTGTGAAGTAAATTAAGAATATTGAAATTATTCCGAAATTTCATGATTATTTTGTGGTTTCAAAAGTCTCTATTATAATTTTTTTTATTTTTACTAAATATCGTAAAATCTGACCTATTTATTTAAATGATACCATCCTTTTTATCTAGCAGAAGCTCGTATCTAAATATAGAGTGACGTAATTTTATTGCTTTGTCTCTCCTATTGAATGTTGTTTCGGTTTGCTTCTATTTTGCATTACTGAAGTATTTTCCTGCGTTCGACACAGTATCTACGGAGAGTGAATATTCCTTGCCCTTGAAACATCGACTTAAGGAGGTACCGAAGTCGGCGGCGAAGACTACAATGAGCTTAAAGGTGCGACAGACAGAGCTCCATTGCTATTACTTCCTTTTTTTAACCGTTCCTACACAGAACGGGTTTACCAAAGATAGGGGCTTAAAACTAGGTATAAAAACAGTAATCCGAGGCACCAAACACACACACACACACAGCACACACACACACACAAAACACGCTGAGCAACTGAGCAAAAGATATATAGAAAGACTAATAATTTGGGGTCACAGAAGGAGATTAAGACGAGGTATAAGAAGGAAACAGCACTCGTGGACAACTATCAATCCAAGAATGTAATTGAGAAGACAAGCATGACCGTCTAACATTTAAAATGAATAGAATCCTCGCAGAAAAGAGAAAATAGACCAAAACTGCCGTGCCCTCCAGGCAAACGGTGATATTTATTCATTCGCGTATTCCCTGTCAGATTAAATATATTCATGTATTCGCTCATTATCTTCTTTCTCCTTCGCAATGGGAAGGGCGTGATGCGTGAACTAGGAAGATATCGTGGAAATTTGGGGTATCTGGAAATGAATTTTGAATTTAACGATTCTTAATTTGTTCTATCATATTTTGCATACGAAAATTTGTAGCCTTTAAAATTTTAAATTTTTTGAATGTACTTTATCATACATTTTGTATGACATTAACCTCTGCTTCATATACTGTATATATTAGTGGTGGACCGGATATCCGCATCCGCATCATTTTAACATCCGCACTTCTGACTGCGGATGTTATGCGGATATTACCGCTAATAAGTTATGCAATTTACAATTAAATTAGCTTATAAAGTAGCTTATAAGGCCCAGTCATGCACATTTCATGTAAAGTATTAATTATAATTATTAATGAACAAACAAATATATAAACCTCAAAATATAAATAGCTGGTAACACAGATAATTGAATGAAACTTGTTTCATTGAATTTTCTGTGGCTGAAACTCTTGAGAAAGTTATTATTTTTATCATAATGAAAACATTAATATTAATTTTAATTCTTAATCATTGCTTGCCATAATAGTAATACCACGAAATTTGAAAAATTATGTCATATTCATAATTCTATATTATATTGATAGATTAACTAAATATCCGCATCCGCGGATATTGAAATTAAAAATCCGCATCCGCAGATGTTGAAAAACTGACATCCGGTCCACCACTAAATTATATATATATACACACAGTTGAAGAAATCCTTGTTCCACATTAATACCCTTGTTCCTTTGGACCAGATAGACATGTCAGCAAAATTGTGGTCAAATATGAGAATATTTAGCGGTCCCGAGATTTAATGACTTATAAAAATTTTCCAATGAATAGGCGCGCTTAGAACATCAATGATCAACTCAACTCTTGAGTTGCAACTTATGAAAAAATTTCTTCTTATTTAAGAAATTTTTGGTGTTAATAGAGTACAAAAACAATCTTAGATCATTATTTCAGAGAAAATTATTAATAAGGAAAACAAAAATTTTGGATAAAATATATTATCCTTAATTGGTCAACTCTAAATTAAAGGCTTTGCCTAATTGGCTTGAACCTTTTAGTTATCCTTTTTATCTCCTAATTTAACTGGTTTATTTTACTATTTCAGAAATTTAATTTTTTAAACTAAAAATGGCTACTCGTTCTAAAACTAAAGTTTGGCTCATTGGCCATTTATATAAAGATATACTTTGTTGCCGCTTACCTACAAAACTGCAAGTTTTGCAAAAATATTTCTTCCATCAAAAAGAGGAAAAATTGGGACGAAGAAGATCCATTAATCTTTGCTTAGATGAAGTGATGACCTACTGGGAGAAAGCCAGGATTCCCACAATGCGTAGAGACAGTGCCATCCGAAAGATTGACTCTTTAATAAGCTGTTATGATAAATTGATGAAAAACAGAAAAAGGCCCGAGGAAAAATGCCGTATTGAAGAAGCTATGTTTAAAGATGAAATTAAGGCTGAAATTCTTGATATTGGTCACTCTAATGCCCTTTTGATGATATCAAATGAAGAAGACAAGCTTTTCTACTTAAGCCAGCAAGAAGATCCTACACAAAGTAGCATGGGTACAGTAGACCAAATTCTTGCAAAAAGAGAGAAAAGAAGGCTTCATCGTGAAGAATTAGAGTGTGAAAGAGCCCTCAAAGAGCAGAAGCGATCTAAAAGATCATTCTTGCCTGCCAATAGAGATGATTTCACATCGTCATCATCATCATCACCATCAACTAATGACGACAACCTTGAAATGAATTTTCAAGGTCCCTCTGAAGAGCAATTTAAAAAGAAAATGTTGGCTCCTAAAAAGTCAAAGCCTATTGACAAAAATGTTGTAGCAGCCTATGATAGAATGAATCTTTCCAATCGAGATGCAGCTATGTCTTATGCTGTTGTTGCTCAGTCTTTGGGCCATAATTTGGAAAACATTACAGTGTCAAAATCTACTATGCTTCGAACTCGTCAAAAGTTACGCAAAGAAATAGCAACAGAATATCAAGAGCAAGCATTTTGTCCTGGAGAGCCTTTAGTTCTTCATTGGGATGGAAAAATGCTCCCAGAGATATCAGGTTAGTTTTTTTGTCTGATTAATTTAGCATATTTATATTTTATCTCTCAGGTGAAAAACTTAGTTGTGGGTCTGGTTTTCACACCTAGGCAATGTGTTATTATCTGGTTGGTTTTAATTAAACATTTTGATAGCTAAATTTCTATTTAATTAGGTTACATTTCACTGTCTGAAGCTAGTTTTCACAATCTACACCATTTTACCTTCAAATTAAAATAACTCAAGTTCAAATTAAAATAAATCGAGTTTAATTTAAAATAAGTCAAGTTTAATTTAAAATAAGTCAAGTTTAATTTAAAATAAGTCAAGTTTAATTTAAAATAAGTCAAGTTTAATTTAAAATTATATATTATATATATATAAATTATAATATATATAAATATATTAAATATAAATAAAATATTAAATATATAATATAATATATATAAAATAAAATATTAAAAACAAATATATATAAATTATATATAAATTATATATTTTAACTTTTTCTTGCAGGCGAAGGAAGAACGGAAAGGATTGCAGTGTTAGTCAGTGGGAATGGTGAAGAGAAATTGCTGGGAATTCCTAAAGTCACTGCTGGCACGGGTACGGAGATGGCTCGTGTTTGCATTTCTCTCCTGCAAGAACATGATATGACCCAGAGAATTATTGGGCTGTCATTTGACACAACAGCATCCAATACCGGAATCCATGCTGGAGCTTGCACTAAAATTGAACAAGAACTTGGAAAAGAGCTTTTATATTTAGCCTGCAGACACCATATTTATGAGATAGTCCTATCTTAAGTCTTCCGGACTTCTATGGGCCATTCCTCTGAACCTGATATTCCAATCTTCAAAAGATTCAAAACTCAATGGGATTTTATGGATCATTCTCAAATCACAACTGCTGTTGATTCCCAAAGCTGCAGAATAATTGAAAGAGTTCAAGATTTAAAAAATCAAACAGTCTTAATCATGAAGGAGGCACTCAACTCTAAACAGCCAAGAGATGATTATAAAGAATTTTTTCAACTTGTTCTCTTGTTTTTTGGAGAAGAAAGCATTTCTAATACTCCCTTGAAGAGACCTGGAGCGTACCATCATGCAAGATGGATGGCAAAAGGAATTTATGCATTTAAGCTTTTTCTTCTCCAAAATCAATTTAAGATGACTAAAAAAGAACTTGATGCAATAACAGAAATTTGTTTATTTGTTGCATTGGTATACGCAAAATCTTGGGCAAAAGCTTCTCAACCAGAGGAAGCCCCAAATGTTGATCTTAAATTTTTGCAAGATCTTGCAATAATGGAGGAAAATTCTTTGATATCAAGTGTTATCAAGCAAGCCCAAAATGCCATTAAACGACATCTGTGGTACCTCTCAGAAACACTTGTTGGATTAAGCTTCTTTGACAAAAGCATATCCCTTGAAGAAAAGGAGCAAATGCGAAATAATATCAAAATGCCTCCAAGAAATAAGGGACTGAAACGTTTAGAAGCAAAGGTAACCCTAGCTTCTTTTAAAGAAAAAAGGATTTCTGATTTTGTTACTTCAAGGACTAAATCTCTTTTTGATGCTCTACATCTCAATTCTCTCTTCACTGAAAATTCTCTTCACTGAGTTCGTGCCCTTAGAGTGACAAATGACACAGCTGAGCGGGGTGTTGCATTGATTGAAAAATTTAATCAAGCAGTGACAACTAAAGAAGAGGACAAACAATACCTGCTCAAAACAGTTTTCAAGAATCGTAAAGAATTTCCAACAAAAAATAAAGCAGAACTTATGAAAATGAGGAAAAACTAATTTTTTCAGCATTAAAAGGAAAAGTGCAATTTTCTCGGGACCCCTAAAACTTGACTTAGAGGTTTCAAATTTTGTAATTTGATTAAGGTAAGCAAAAGGAATAACATTACTCATGTGGAACAAAGATTTTTAAACCTTCATTTTTTTGGTCCACACTATTATACATATATATACACACATATATATATGTATATATATATATATATATATATATATATATATATATATATATATACACACACACAGTGTATGCATAATATATATATATATAGCTGAACTAAATCCATGTTAGTTCTCTAGAATGACCTGAAATAAACAAAATTCACCTAAACTTGCCTAATGTGACCTAAACTAACTTCACAAAACCTAATCTAGCCTCTTGTAAAGGAACACCCAGCCTCTAAAATGATTTAATCTAGCCTCACTTTACATATTTAGTCTAATAGGATGTAAAGTAACCTAAACTAACGTAACCTAACCTTACATAATCAAATTTAATACAGTTAAATCTTCACATCCTAAAAGGATCTAAACTTAGGCTATTAAGTTCATTTAACGCAGCCTAAACTAACCTACCTTAAGACCTAACTTGACCTAACATCATCTGACTTTATACAGACGTCCTTCTAGCCTCTGGAACGACATAAAGAAGACTAATTTGACTTTATGTAATCTGAATTAACCTAAATTAATTTGGATGTCCCTTAATCATCTAAAGGACGTCATTTAAAGTTCTTATCCTAAACGATCCTAAAAAGACCTAAACTCTACGAAGATGCCCCAAACTAACCCAAAGTAACCTAACTCATAAAATTACCTAAACAAGCCAAAATAGACCAAAATTACGTAGCTAAACGAAGTAGTTCAAATCGCACTAACACACAATAAGTCAATAACAACCCTTAAACTAATCTAATTTGACTTAACTTACTCTTGTATTACCTAAACATTTCTTCAGCCTCCATAATTAATTCCATGAACAAGCATAAACTGAACTAATATAACTTAACCTACCTATGCTGGAACTCCCGTTTCTCCTGTCACTGTCCTTTTTAGCTGGTCTTTTTCAGTGTCTCATCTACCCTGTGAGCAGTCCAGCATGCTCTCACACACACACCCACACACTTCTCCATTCTATTCTTCATTACACATACATGCACTTTACACACTACACTCTTTTCAAAATTTATATATATATATAAAAAAAAAAAATGAAATGGCATCATGGGCCTCAGAGACCTTGATTTTGGCTCTCTTACGTAGGGGAGGGGGCGTTTTTGCGGGCACTTACCCTCTTGACCTCCACCTTCCGACATAAGAAAAATAAAAATCTAGCTTGACCTAACCTAACCAAAACTAATGTAGACGTTTCTTAATTCTCAACAGTGACTTAAATAATCCTAAATTGACCTAAATTCGATTAACCTAACCTAAGCTCACCTGCATGTCTTAAACAATTCATCAGTTCTCAAACTTTTTTTGATATGAACTAGCCTAAATTGACCTTACATACTCGAAAAAGACCCAAACTAGCCTAAACTAACCGAACTTGACTTCAGCTAATTTAACCTTACCTAAACGCCTTTCCAACTCATAAAATGATTTAAGTTTGACTAGTTTAAACTAGTCATAATAAACACACACACACATATATGTGTGTGTGTGTGTAGTGGATGATGATGTTCTATGTTCATTTATACACGCCTAAACAGCTAGGGTAATCTGCATCAAAGTTAGTAGACACATTAAGGGAGAACCAGGGAAGGTTTTAGTAACACACTCGCCCCTTCTAGTTGCTTCCTAGGTTGTGTTTCGGGGAGCTTTCACTGCACAAGGCGCAGCGGGTATTCTAGTATCCTCATATATATTATATATATATATATATATATACATACACACACAGGGTGGGTAAAAAAAAGTGACCCCTTAGAGGTAAACTGTCATATTAAAAAAGTAACAGGACTAGAGCTCCCAAACTTCATAGATGCTTATCTTAGCATGTTGTTCATCTTAAGTGAGAAGTTGTTCGATGTGTTCCCCTTCCTGCTCAACGTAGGCCTCCAAACGTGGACGCCACTGATCAGTACACCTGTTTACATATCGTTGAGACACCTTCTCCCAGCAGAGCAGAATTCTTTCGCGTAGTTCATCTACAGTATGTCTCTTATATTGGTACCAGGGATGTAAACTTTGGACTTCAGTAGTGGTGAGAGATCGGAGCTACTAGCCGGCCATATATTGGGTTTGTTAAAATCCGGTGTTTCGTTCTCAAGGAATGTGACAGTTTGGCGTGCTCTGTGAGCAGGGGCTTCATGTTGTTGGAAAGTATAATTTTTCACTACTAATTCGTCGAATATCAGTTAGATAGAGTGAAAGATATACTTTCCAACAAGATGGAGCCCCTGCTCACAGAGCACGCCAAACTGTCACATTCCTTGAGAACGAAACACCGGATTTTATATATATATATTATATATATATATATATAGAGGTGGGGACCCCAGCTTGACCTCCGTGTGAAGAGAGACCAACGCACGAAACAACATAAGGTAGGTATATATATATATATATATATATATATATTTGTTTATTGCATTTTGAGCTATTTGCTTATATGAACA
Organism: Bathynomus jamesi; assembly: GCA_023014485.1. Lineage (NCBI taxonomy): Eukaryota > Metazoa > Arthropoda > Malacostraca > Isopoda > Cirolanidae > Bathynomus > Bathynomus jamesi. The sequence goes on from JAJOZX010003911.1 coordinate 381,605, forward strand.
AATGTTATTCCATCCATAATAATTATTTAATTATGTCAGATTGAGATGTGAAGTGTTGTCATTCTGAGTACCCAAGAAAAGTCATTACATTTAATGAGCTTAACTAAAACAATTCAAATTAGTTAAATAAGTTGCAATTACATGACATTAACATTCATCAGTCTACAATGCGATTAACGAGTCACCATGACACGCAAATTGTTCAGTATTCAAGCAAGCACACGCCATTAATATACAGGGTATATCATAAGTCAGTTCTCATGGATATTTTGCGTTAATATATTTTTTTCGAGCTCGGACAATTGACGATATGGATGACTATACAGTTCGAGAGGGGGTGGAAACTCTTTCCTTACATGTTGTTGGTAGAAGCCGGAGGGAAGTATGCCAGTTCATTCCATCAACGACACCTGATACACCATTCCATTGCTACGTCAGCGAATCAGGGGTCGTTCATGGAATAGCTGACATGGCTCCATCTGGCTTCTATCGCAGCAGTCTGCAGCAAAAAAAAATTCGTCATAGAATTTTTGGTACTTTTGCATTATCCTCCCAACACTAATTTTTTTTTATAACGGCTAACGTCTGCGGCGGGCTGTTTTTACCGTAACCTAACCTAACCAAACCTAACCTAACCTAATACCAACACTAATTTTTTTATAATGGAAAGAAAATAAACTACCATAACCAAAACCAAACCAACATTATATAAAAAAATTAGTGTTGGGAGGATAATGCAACCGAATTTTTTTCTCACTTTTTAACTTTCCTTCGCTTTTGAATGAAGATTCAAAATCTTGTCCATTTGATTCTCTCACAGCATTTTCCCCCTTTCAACGTAACCATTGCAAATTTCCTCACTTCGCTTACTCGATGCGTATTCAATAAGGCTTGGTAATGAGGTATAGCACTGCTTCAAGTTGGAGTTAGTTTCTTGTATTGAAGTACTAACTGCATTAATTCTTGTCAACATATGTGATATTAGAACCTTTTCATTAATTGTGCATAGAAATCGAACTCTTAGTAAATACATGTATTTGTAACCAGTGCAGTACTTGAGAATTTACTCATAAATAACTATCAACAACTTATGCAGGCGCAGAAAATTTATTATAAAAAATAAAGCATTTGGAAGGGGTGCCAAGATTGACCAAAAGGGGCGTCAAATTGACAAAAAGGGGTGCCAAATTGACAAAAAGGGGGCCGACCCCACCGCCCCCCTCGTAAATCCGCTAGTGGTTTAGGTACAACAGTTCTTTCTTCAAGTTTTTGGTTTCTGTTTTTGCATCTCAGTTCAAGAATTCATCTCGTAAAAGGTTATCCAAGCACTGTATTGCTTCTTTATATCCACTGTGTAACGCTTCAGCAGCTTTGAAACGAGCTGAAAAACGTGTAGTTGATAAGGATTTTAAAAGCTTTCCTCCTAAAATGGATTGGTGCAATTTTTGCCATTTTCGAGTTGAACCACGGAAAAAGTTAAAGGTTTTGCAGAAGGCTGAAAAAAAAGTGTGCACGCTTTGGAAGCTTTCATAGCTGTTTTGCTTGATAAATCTAGGCTGTGCATAAACGCATGGTATGTATACAGCCCGCAGAGACGAATCTCTGATGAACTTTTGCCCTCCATTATACTGTACATGTCAAATAAATTTACCGTTTTATCATAAGTTTGGCCAACACCGTCTGATATTTCAATATCTTACTTTCTCAGTTCTTCCAGAACAGTTTTCGCCAAATATTTTCCAGTATGCCTTTCTTCTAAGGCAATTAACTTAAAAATGTTAATGCTGGTTCGCCGTCTTTAGTACAGTACTGAATTACTAAGCAAAATTGGTCTTCATTTGAACTATATGGAGTTGAATCTACTATAATGGAGTAATATTTGTTCTTTTTCACCACATTTGATATTTTCTCAGTTAGTTTTCCCGGCAACAGGTTTATCAATTCTTCATACACAGTTTTAGACAAATAGGAAACATTTCCTCTTCCTGGATTTACTTTAGTTGTTGTTCCATGAATGGGTCAATTTTTCCAATCAGTCACATAATAGCTAAAAAGAGACCACAGTCTTTGTGCTCAATGTTTCCTACACTTCCACGAAAAGGCAAGTTATTTTCCGCCAAAATCTTAATCACTTCAGTTGCTCCTTTCAGCACTTTCTTCCAGTAATTTTTCTTCGTTAATTTGTTTTAGAGTCTTTGTTCAATCTGCTTTTATCTTTTCTTCGATTAAAAAATGCAATACCTGCAGTAATATGAGGCGTATAGAATAGAAAGGGCGTACGCCCGAAAATCAAGTTTTGAGATAAACGCGTTTATTAAAGTTAGCGAACGTTATTACTCGTTAACGACTGAACCGAGTTTAATGGTTTTAGTCTCAAGCCCGTGTGGAAGCGCGTCACACTCACGGGAATACAGCGTGCTGATTGGTTACTGCGCGAAAACGGGATATCGGGAAACCGGGGGGATACGCCTGTGCTATTCTAATGGCCTCATTATATACTTTGTTCATGGTCACTTATGGAATAAATAAGTAATTTTCCTTTTTCTCCCTCGAGGTTGGGTTTGATGGGATAAAAAAAACAAAAAGCACGAGTCAGTCTTCTCTTCGTCCCATACATTAATCTCTTTCTGGAAAAATATCTCTCAATGGTATAGAACACTTAATATCATTATTTTAAAGTAGTCTGTAATCATGTTCGGCTCGTGTTTTGTTTGAAAAGCATTTCTTTTTATCGCATAAAATATTGATTGACCAAGCCAGTAAACAGTTTGGAGTAGCATTTCAAATATATATATATATATATATATATATATATATATATAGTAAGGAGGAAAAGCGTTTACAGTTTAATTTTAAAATTTACAAAAGGTATTAAAAATTATAAACAATTTTCTGAAACAAAATCTTTGTAAAAAAAAAAAAAAAAAGTTACATAAATAACCAGGGATTGCAGTTGTTACGTACATTATATATAATATATTTGCGGCAGGAAAAGCTTGATGCCCTAAAAAAAGAAATAGGTACAGAGATGAAAAATATACCTTCTTTTCCAACATTCCGACATTCTGGCGGATGGTCAAAATTTATGACATTAAAATTGGAGGTTCAACGATATAGCTTGAGGGAAATACAAGATTAAAAGGAAAGGTTTTCTTCAAGAAGAAAGATCAGCGCCGTAATTAGGATATGAGGAAAGTGGCCCTGGCCATAGGCGCTGAACATAAAAAGGCGCCTTAAAACGCGGTGCATTTTTTAACACAAAAAAATCTTATTTGCTTTAAAAATTAATTTGAATAAAAATAGTCCTAACGAAAATTTGTTTCAGTGTAAAACATTTTTATTCCATTTTAATACGATTTTGAATTAAAAACTAAAAAAATTTTTTTTAATCTTAATAATATATTTATGAAAATATATATGCGGGCTTTTGACGTCCGCTGAAATAATCTTTAAATGACTTCCCATGTCTGCCCACGATGCATTTATCCGAACACTTTAGAGGGGTGGCAAGACCAAGGCCGGCGGGCCACAAAATGGCCCGCCACAGTATTTGGAATGGCCCGCGTGATGAACGAGCGAAAAAGAAATCAAATAAATTTAAATTAATGTTAAACGGATATAGACCGGGAGAATAGTAGGCCAGTGGCCCGCCAAAAAGTTTGTGCCCATTAATTGGCGTTGACCACCCCTGCTTTAGAGCAGGGGTGGGGAAACTTTTCAGTACCAAGGGCGAAAATCGATAACAAACACCTCCGCGGGCGTCTGGCAAATTTTAAGCTTATATACAGCGTGTCCCAAAGAAATGTATACCCACTTTGTTCGATAATACCAGCTATGAGGATAATAAATATATTACTTTTTATGTTTTTTAATAAAGAATTTTCTCCTGAATCTAAATATGTAATTATTTTTATTAAAAATTGAAGAACAAAAAAGTTACAGATGTTTAAATTATAATTATTATTTTCGAGACTTCATGTGCGATATTTTCTAATATTTTAACCGACTGTTTTGAGATACTTATGTTTAGTGTTGATATTGAAGCATAAATGTTGTAATTATTAGTTAATTCAAAAAATTTACAAATTCCATGGTTAAATGACACTTTATCTAAGATGTTCGACGTCTTCCAGAACGTTGTTTTTGTAAGTTTTGCACAGTGCCGTCGGTTTCAAACTTATCTCGTATACGTGCAAAAATATTAGAAAATGTCGCACATGAAGTCTCGAAAATAATAATTATAATTTAAACATCTGTAACTTTTTTGTTTTTCAATTTAATAAAAATAATTACATATTTAGATTCAGGAGAAAATTCTTTATTAAAAAACATATAAAAAGTAATATATTTATTATCCTCATAGCTGGTATTATCGAACAAAGTGGGTATACATTTCTTTGGGACACGCTGTATATAAGATGTATTTTAAAAAGCTATTTGCTGGGCTGTATATAAATAATTTCTAGTAAATAATAAATACCTAAGCGGGCGAATTGAAATTAGCTCGTGGACGAAATTTCGCCCGCGGGCGAGGGTTTCCTCACCCCTGCTTTAGAGTTTACCCATTCTCAGTGCCCTCAATTGTAAAGGACGACGTTAAACCGAATACCACTCAACCAACTTTGAAGTTTAAACTTTCCCGGAGTGAAAGTAGTTTAACAATTAATTTCACTAAAAGTAAAAATAAAAATTATTAACTGCAAACACAAATTACAACTTAAAATCAAAGTTACTTCAAAATACTATTTCGAACTACTATTTCACGAGTATGGAAACATTAACGAATTTGGACATATAAACCGCAAGGAAAATTACGTTAAATAATTAGTTTGTCCTCTTTTAATAACACGTTTGTGAACTTTACTGAAAGGCGTACCTTAAAAGGCGTACCTTTAAAACTTCGCCATCGACGTCAATTTCCCACATATGGTACTGAGAAAGAATTCTTCTAAATGGTAAAATAATAATTTAACTTTTGACTCCAAGATACGAATAAGCAGAATTTTTTAGAAGGATTTGCACCATGCCCTGTGAAATTTAATAAGAAAAGTTTTTAATTGAATTTTATTAGAGAGAATGCAGACAATTTATGGGTGGTAAATTTTAGCTTTGGCGTCCAAGTACTTTCGTGAAAAAGATGATTATTTTCTGTATAACCTTGGATTCAGTATCAATACAAACTATATATATATATATATATAATATATATATATATATATAACGATGAATAAAACCACGAAGGAAAGGAAACACAGAATGGTGCTCAAGCGCTTTCGTCTAATGCTTGAGCACCATTCTGCGTTTCCTTTCCTTCGTGGTTTTATTCATCATAAATATTTTCCACGCGTTACTTTTGTGAAATATTTTCATTATATATATATATATATATATATATATATATATATATATATATATATATATAATCAATAGGAATATAAGGACAAGAGATACGACTCTCGACATTTATTGACCCAAACGTTTCGGTCCACTGAGGGGCCATCTTCAATGACTACATGAAAACCTCTAAAGACAATCAAAAATATAACTATTGTAACTACAAATGTCAGAAAAATATACTATACATAATAAAACCTAATACAATAAGCAAATAGTTAAAAATAGCTTAAAATAATTATCTGGAAAAGTAAGAAAATAAAACAATAAAAGTTAAACCCATTAAAAATGAAACAAAAAAATGACGTTTTTAAAATTTAAAAAATTAAAAAAAAAATTTCAAAAAGGACTAACCTCGATGGTAAGAGTTGCAAATAACAACTGGAGAGAAAAAAGGAGAGGAGAAAGGACCTAAGTTATTGCGTTGTACCGAAAAGGTGTTAGTTGGTTGATTAGAAAGCGAGTAATTTTAGCGAGGAAAGGCTATCGTTTAATTCTGGATTTAACTTCTTGATAAAAAGGGATTCTACAATTTTGAGATCAAGAGAAAAGCAGACGACAGAATCGTAAAGGAGTCCTCGGGGCACGGGTGGTCATGGGTCATGATGCCGGATAGCGGAGGATTCAGGAGTGGAAAGACGAGAAGTTCGATAAGAAAACCCCAAATGCTTCGAAATCCTAAGTTTTAACTGCGGGGCAGTTTGCCCTACATAGCGACTTTGGCAGGTCGCGCATGTATATACTGTAGATAAATAACAAAGGATCTCAAAAGCACGGAGAGGCGATCTTTATGGCGGAAAAAAGATTGCAGAGAATTAGAATTAGAATTGATAATTATGAAGTCGCATTGAGGGAAGTGTCTGTCCAAAATAGAGTTAGTCCTTTTTTAATTTTTTTTAATTTTTAAATTTTTTTTAAAAATTTAAAAACTTTAGTTTTATGTTTTATTTTTAATGGGTTTAACTTTTATTGTTTTATTCTCATACTTTTCCAGATAATTATTTTAAGCTATTTTTAACTATTTGCTTCTTTTATTAGGTTTTATCATGTATAGTATATTTTTCTGACACTTGTATTTGCTTTAGTTATATTTTTGATTGTCTTTAGATGCTTTCATGTAGTCACTGAAGATGGCCCCTGAGTGGACCGAAACGTTTGGCCAATAAATGTTGAGAGTCGTATCTCTTGTCTTTATATTCATATTGAGGATATATATATATATATTGTATCGTACACAGCTTTGGCGGTAAGTATCTCTAAAACAGTGGTTCCCAATCTTTCTTGGCTCAAGGCACCACAGTACCACATGATTTTCTTTTGCGGCACCCGTCCCCCGCAGGGAATTTTCGTCTCTTACTGCTGAATATCCATTTCTCCTTCTCTCCCCCCACCCCAACACCATGTAATAAATCGCGAATGTGCTTTGTTATTTATATGACATTTCTTGGCACTGGTTGGGAAACACTGAATTAAGGGGTGCCAACTTCGTAAAAAGTTATACCCCCAAAAAGCTGCCCTGAGCCTTATATGCTAAATAGCATGTTTCTTGATTCTACATATGATAATATACGTCTTTCCTTCTGTTTCGGGGTTGGGGGTATGCCTGGGTATGCATGGGTATGCATGCATACCACATAAATAACAGAAAGTCTTTCCACTCGATCTCCCTCTGCAAAATTTATTTCCTTCGCGAATGAATTCTTTGTTCATCTGATTCTCACTTCATGCTAAAAGGTTTTCTCCATTGGGGATTTTTAAATTACTGAACAATTCGGAGACTATATTTAATTTCGAGTTACAGTGAGTTTTTGCTCTCTTCATTTCAGAGTTTTATATACGGAACTGCATATATTTATGGGATTTATATCCTCTCAATAAAGCTTATCATTATCATTATCATCATATACCAACATCATATACCAAAAATTGGATGGATGATGAATTTTTTTAGGGTAAAAAATATATTAAGACGTTAAATATGGATTTTATAATAAGGGGGTATGAATAATTTTTAAAATTTTACATAGTATTTGACAGTTGAAAATCAGATTATCTATCTCAAAAAATATACAATTTTTTTTGAAGCGTTTGCGCCAAAATTAAGTTATGCACCAAAATGTGTTCGTTTTGTATCGTTTCGTTTGTGCCAAATTCAAGATATTATCATTTTACCTCCATATTAGGAGAGGTTAGGTTAAGTTAGGGATGGTTAGGTTAGTTGAACTCACCGTATTAAAGCCTACAAGAATTATTGCAATAAAAAAATACGTTCTGGCACGAGTGAAATGATATAAAATGAACACATTTTGGCGCAAACGTTGTAGCATTCTTTGAATATAGGTTATTTCGTATAACGCGGTGAGGGAGTAGTTACGCCTGCAGTAGGTGTTACTCAGTAGATGTTGCTACTTACTTACTCACCATATTGCAAAGTAATCTTTATACTTAGATCACATGCTGCGAAAACAGCAAGAATTTTAATATTTTTTTTAGGTCACTCTGGTTTCCAACCGTCCGGTTCTTAAGTCGAACAAAGAAATGCATATATTTAATATACAAGGTGAGTCAAAAGTCTCCATACATAGGCAAAATGGTCATGATAAGACTAAAAGCAGTTTCCGGGTCACTGGATTGGCCGCCGTGGTCCCGTGGAGTGGCCTCCGAGGTCCCCAGACCTCATCCCCTTTGATTTTTACTTGTGGGGGCACTTGAAGGCCATGGTGTACCAGGTGAAAATACAAAACACGGACCGCCTAAAGGAACGCATTCGTGATGTCTGTGCACGCATAACACCAGACGTGTTAACGCGCGTTTGTCATGACTGGGAGGAACGCATCCGTATGTGTATTCAGTGTAATTGTGCCCACATAGAGTATATTTTGTGACTTACAAGTGATTGCATAATAAAGTGACCATTTTACCTATGTATGGAGACTTTTGACTCACCCTGTACACTATATTTAGATGGCATCAGACTTAATTTTTTTTCAGATTCCTTTTGAGAATTTGAATACAGTTTTTTATGTAAACACGATATATATTAATTTATAGAAACGACGTAATATAGAGGAGTGTTCTGCACACGAGGAAGAGAAATAACGAACAAATGAAAATTGAGGTAACCGCCCGGGAATCGAACCCAGGTTAAAGATTTGACCAAAGTGGAAAAGAATGTTACTGTATTTTCATGGGGAAATTCGATTTAAATAAGATTCAGTAAAGTTTTAATAATTAAAATAAAATATAAAAGAATTTAAATTTTTTAATTTTATTTTTAATATTTTTATTATTTTCAGATTCCATTCCCGATTTTTTACTATTTTTTGGAGGGGAAATTTATGTATTTTTAGAAACACGTTCTTTGCATGAATGCTGTTTTATTGATTCAGAATACACACATATACGTACATACATATATACGTACATACACATATACGTACACTCACATACATATACGTACATACACATATACGTACATACACATATACGTACACTCACATATACGTACATACACATATACGTACATACACATATACGTACACTCACATATACGTACATACATCGATGCGTACATCAAATATTTCTTTATGGTAACTACAAAATTTGTATGTCAGCTTTTACTTCTAACTTGGAAGGTTTACTTCTTAGTTAAATTAAACTAATTTAGACTAATTTAACTTAATCTCTCTCCTACGTACGTATCATAGTGTTTGAGATACTTGAATTTTAAAAACGCATTGCACTTCACTCGACGTATGTCGTACGTGTAAAACTAATGAGGTAATGGAAAAAATCGTCCCAACCACAGTGTTCCTCCGAGAAAAAACCTCATAAGTCGAGTAAAACCAACCCGTTTGCACACGCGCTCACGCGCACACACACACACACACATTAAATCTCTCTCTCTCTATATGTATGTATGTATGTATGTATCCAAGCTATCCATCAGTCCTGCCATGTGTCTTCTAAGCTATGGAATTCAAAGTACAGTATGTAAACGTTTTTCTGCAGCTCTACTTAACTTCGACATTGCTATTTTTCATTGTTTTTATTTTCTCTTCTTACTGCTTGTATTTTCATGGTATTTTATTGTCAGTTTGTATTACTACGATTTGTCATATGAACTATTATTCATATATATATATGAAATAAGAGCTTACCTTACCTTACCGGAGGGAGTAATTAATTTTATGACCAGATTTGATGTTGAGTTCCTCTTTACCAATGTTCCTCTCTCCTCTCTGCGGAATTTGTAATATAATCACCGACCAGGGGCGAACTGACAACAACCTGGGCTCTCAGGCATAATGAGGTCCTGAGCCCCTTGAAATCCGATTTATTTCATATTACAGTTCGATTAGGCACTTGACCCAATTGAGAACACTCTCACTGTTTTATGATGACTGCGGGCCGGGCCCGCCGCGGCCCCTTAATGGCTCGTGCTCTCGGTCCATGCCCGATTGCTCGACCGCTAAGTCCGCCCCTGTCACCGACCATCTCTCAACCGTATTCTCCAAAGTATGAAGGAAGTATTAATACAATAATAATAGTGTATATATATATATATATATATATATATATATATATATATATATATATATATATATACACACACACTTCCCTTTTTGTGTGGGTGGAGGAGGAGAGCGATTTTCTTATCAGAAAGAAGTGTTTCATGAGTAGTTAGGATGAGTTTATATCTTATTACATTTTCTCATTCTCTTCCATTCACCCGAGCTACGGTGTGAGCACGTCGCAACACCGTTTCTCGCTACGTTAGATCAGCGAGTTTAAGCGACGTTGGCTTTATTCAGTACGTGGATGGGTGACCTAACTTTGAGTTTAGATGATGTAACGATCATTTCATGGTTCGGATCCCACGTAAAGTTGTAGCTCTCATCAGGTCTCCTACCTGTGCGATGCGAAGGAGGTTAAATAACCCCAAACCTTATTTAATCGTTTACTCGTACGACTTCTGCACTAAGGTGCTGCGAATCTCATGTCTAAGTTCGTGTAAGGGAATCAGTTCATACATTTGCTCATACAGCTGTTCATATCGCGCAGTTTTCCCTAACTCTTTAGTAGAATTTTTGCTGAAGAGATGTTAAGTTTATCTGTTATCGTGTTATTAAATGACGTAAATAAGTTAAGTCATAGACAGTTAATTAATAAGTTAATAATAAGTTAATAATAATAATGTTAATAATAATAATAATAATAATAATAATAAGTTAAATAAGTTATAACAAGTTAAATGAGTTAAATTTAGTTATACACACGATACAATTCCCTTGAAAAATTTTCCACCATTCGTTAATGATTTAACTCAATTTTGTTTAATATTCAACAACTTTCGAAAGCATTTAATGAAGTACATAATTTTTAAAACAAACTACTTAATTGTTTTTTTTTCATAAAGTCCGATAACAATGGATGTTGAGTTTAACCCTTTACCGCACTGTGCGTCAAATACATAACGTTTCAAATACACGCATTTAGACTCAACCCTACGCAAAAAGTTCGGCCATAAAGGGTTAACTAGAGGAATAAAATTAACCAATGCACTGGATGTGGTCAATTTTTATCTTTTCTTTTAATTTCAAAGTTTACTTCATAACAAATATATGAAGTTTGCTTTTATTTCATAAGTTCTTATATATATATGGTGAACCAAAAGTGGGTGGACAGTAGGTTGAATACGGTTTGTGTTATATTATATTATAACTATGGTGTTCATTATAACTATGGTGTTTGTGTTATATTATATTAAATATTATAACTAAATTTATTTAAATTTTATTTTGTATTATAGTATACAAAAAAATTAAATATGTATTCTCAAAATAAACGTTATCATTTACTGTCCACCTACATTTGGTTCACCCTATATATATATATATATTGAAAATGAAAATGAAAAGGTTTATTGGCAGACTATAGTCCATATGACAAATATTATTAATACAATGACAGTTCATATACTAAGGATAGAAATATATACAATTGATTAGAAATAATACTGTAATGTCGAAGTTAAGTGGAGCTATAGACAGACGTTTTCGTACCAAGAAGTCCATAGCTTAGAGGATAAATGGCAGGACTCATGGATAGCTTGGATGATCGGGTTGGTTGATTTTTTATTTCTTTGCATTAGACTGTGTTGAGCGCGTCTTGTTACCTCCGGGAAGCTCGGGACATTGCGGGTAGCAAACATTTGCGAAGCTGAGCATCTCGGGAGTAATTTATGTAAGAGTCTAAAAGACATGTTGCACAGCAAATTTAGAGTTCTGCCAGAACCTTTTTTATAATTCACCCACAGTTGCTGTCCGTATATATTACTACAGAAAGTACGAAAGAGAGTGTCTTTAGCTTCACTTGTACAGAATCGAAAGTTCCTCAATTACTTCACCATTCATTTTAACCTTATATCAGCTGGCTGATAACAGCTTTCAGGATGAAATTGCATAACCTTAGTTTTTGTAACATTAAAACGAATATCATGTTTCTGCGAATACACTTCGCAGACTTTTAGTAGCCGATCCAGACCTTTAACAGAGGGACTTATTAACACCATATCATCGGCATAAACTAAGTTATTTATCCTTATGTTATCTATACAACATCCCACTGTTGCCTCGTTAAGTGAAGCAATTAATCCGTCGATATACACATTAAACAGCATAGGGGAGAGCAAGGAGCCTTGTCTCACCTCGCAAGAGGAGCCAAAACACTCGGATAGTACATTGCCCCACCTAACAGTGAAAGATTGGTGGGAATACCAAAATTTCAATAAATTTAATATGTACATGGGAACCTTCCTGTCTTCTAGTTTTGCAAATAAAATATTGTGGTTCACCCTATCATATGCCTTACTTATATCTAGGAAACAGCTATAAATAGTTGAATTACTGTCAATGTATTTAGATATTTAGATATTGTTTCTTTAAGTACATAGATACACAGGTCAGTTGAGTGGGACCTTTTAAAGCCAAACTGATTAGGCGATGTCCATAGGAAATCATTTAATCGGTGTAACAAGAGTTTTTCTAGTAGTTTCGAGAAGCAGGAAGCGACAGCAATAGGCCTGTAATTATTGCTGGACAGAATGTCTCCGTACTTATTTTTGACCAGGGGCAAGATATATACCCTCATGAACTCTGCAGGGATATAGCTATGAGCAAGCATGGCTGATAGGAGCAATGATATATGCAGACATACTACGTCATTTGCATATTTTAAGTGCTCATTCTATAAGTCATCTACCCCTGACGCAGAACCAGTCTTTATAACTCTTTAATTAACTTCTTTACTTCAGAAAATGATATCAAAGTATTTTCCCTTATCCCTCCCACAATCGTTTGGCTGCAATCTATCTTAAGATTATCCCTACTCACACTATTAAGAATGTTAGAATAGTGGTTTTTCCACAGCTTTGCAATTTCATCCTACCCCGACACCCCATCGATTGTCAGAGGGAGGACATTTTCGACACCCGTTTGATTCTTAACAAATTTCCAAAATTTGTTATTATCGTTATTTATGCGAGCTTCACAGGCTTTTGATGCTCGAATAGACTCTTTTTCCTGTTTACATCGCCTTTTGGCCGCCTTATACTGACCCCGACTTCTACACATATTCAAGTATACTGGTCCTAATCTGGGTCTACCATGAAAGCACCACAAATCATAGGCGCCTTTCGATTCCCTCTTCAGGGGGGCAATAAAATCATTTCATCCAGGAATAATCTTAGTATGATAGTTGTAAGATTTAATCAGGGGGCTTCCTGCTTCTCTTAACAGGGATATTATCTTACTATAATACCTATCTATGAGTTTACAGTGAGAATCATTTGAGTAAGGATTATTACAGGCAAGGTGCAAAATTTCTAAATTATTAAAGAAGTGACTTGTTCTGTCTTTGTATTCTCTGCTGCATCGTAACATTGGACCAATCGACGCGATTATTCTTACCTATTGAGTTCTTGTTAAGTCGTGTTGCGCATAAATTGGTAACGTTAATTAATATTTCTAATGGTCTGTGATCAGAAAGAAGGAAATCATGCAGAATATGAACTCTAACAATTCGATCCTTTAGATTATTACTAGTGAGACAATGATCAATCCACCTGGTGGTACCACTCATATCACTAACGTATGTAAAATTACCACTGGCTACCCCTAATACATCTACAGTACATCACTTATACTTAAATTGGCCGACTCGCACATGTTACCCAATTCTACAAAGAATTCCGAGTTCACATGTGCGTTAAAGTCCCCCATTATTATAGAGTGAGAATATTTGGGGTTATCTGATATTGAATTAATTTTGTACAGCAAATCAATGTATTCATCTAGATTACTGCCGTTGTTATATGGTAAATAGCAGTTTACAATTAATATACAATCATTGTTCACTTGTAATTCAATGCCTAACAACCTTACATTATCGCTTTTTAAAAATGTTATATGTTTTGGCAAATTTTTCCTTATTAAGAAAGCAACACCACCAAAAGGCATACCGTACATTAATTCATCTGACAAGTCTACTGCTGATGGCGCATGGTACATAAAGTCATCATGGATAGTAGAGAGGAATTTTAGCTCTTGCTTAGGTAGCCACTGCTCCTGCAGGAGTATCAAATCTGCACTGTCGCAGATTTTATGAACATCTCCAGTTGAATTCCTCACTGACCTTACATTATAGTGTATGAGAGACTATTTTCAACAAGTTATCCGCCATGACTGATAGAGAATTTATTATTAGTAAGATTATTATTATTATACACAGTACAACTTTCAGGCATTACCGTTAGGGCACCTATTATTATTATTATTATTATTATTATTATTATTATTATTATTATTATTATTATTTTGCCTGTTATCAAATCTGAAAAAGTTAATAAACTCCTTAACAATAATACCGTCTGGCCATTGACTCATATTATACGGGTTGAAATGCGCATTTACACCTTTAATTATTACTTTAAATGAGTTATAATACGGAGATTTCGTGTTTAGTTTGTTAACTATCAATATACTGTGTTCACCAATGACTTCCATCATGTGTCGAATATCGCTTGCCTCGTTCGAGAGCTGAATTCGCGACACAAAGAGGGTGAGATTCCCCATCGGTGGCCTCGCTGCGGAGACCGGTTGAGGAAACCTTCGGGAAGGGCGCCTGTTAACAGTTACCCACCCGTCGTCCTCCTCCCTCGATCTCCCTGAGGCAGGGTTCGCCTGCCTGGGGGATGGGTGGCACAACCTTTGGGGGATAGGAGGCCCCTCCCTTACTCTGTGGCTTGGTGAGGGTCTGTTAGCGTTGTTTATAACCTGACTGCCGCGCGTGCCCCTCCTTCTTCGGTGGGAAGGGGGGGAACTGCGCACCGAGCGAGGCGTAATCGAACACCTCTCCTCTGCAGTGGGAGGCAGGGAAGAGGGCAATGATGCCTCGTCTCTCGGCATTGGACCATCCCTGTTCCTCATTGTGAAATCGGGAGCAGGGGTCCTTTCCTGAACGGGAGGGGGGTTGACCGCTACCCCTGCATGCTGCGTTTCCACCCCACTTTCAGGGGGGAGAGTTGGAGGGGGGGATTTCGTTTCCCTTGCTGCCCGACGCGCTTCTTGGAGATTTGGCTTGCTGAACTACTTCCGAGTAACTGGGCTTTGGGAGGAGCTTCTCTTTCAACGCATCTAACTCTGACCGGAATTGTTCTAGCGAAATCGCCTTTTTCTGATTTGACACCACGTGTTGGTGTTTCAGTTCAACTATCGACTTTTGTGCCTCATTTTACTGTTTGAGGAGCACCGAGACGTCTACGTCACCCATAGAGATTACCGGTATTCTGTGGAAGTTAGTAACGTAAAAGGTAATATTGTTCTCATTATCCCGGAGGGTCGACACTTTATTTATAATGTCTTTCAGGGTATTCTCGTTTCTAGAATTACCTCTACGAGTTGGGAGGGTATCAGTGAACAAAGTGTTTAATTGTACCCTCGCATGTTTTATTTCTTCTGAATCATAAAAATCATGACAGACAGATACAAGAAGGTCTTACCTAATATATCTATGATACTTTGTCAAATATAAAACATAGCAATGGATTTTCTACAAGATTTACAGCAGACGACCCCATTGTATCTGTAACGGTTTGTGGGGGAGCGTAGCTGGTGGGGGGTGTTTGGGGGTGGAGATATATATATATATATATATATATATATATATACGAACAAAATATAAAAATAGTCAGAAGACAACAACATGACATTTAACACCGAAAGATTTCAGCTCTTGAAATATGGTAGAAAAGACGAACTTAAACTTCATATTATGCTCTAGATAGACAGGAAATTCTGAGAGGCACGAAAGCGATCGATCTGGGGGTAATAATGACAGATGATGCTAAATTCGAAACACAAAATCGGATAGTGATAAATAAAACAAAAAGAATCGCGGGACAGGTACAAAGAACATTTAAAAGAAAGGACAGGACAATAATGATTCCCCTGCTAAAAACACTGATTATACCAAAGCTTGAATACTGCTCAGTTTTGACGTCCCCATATAAAAAAGGAGAAAACTAATAAACTAGAAGAAACGCAGAGACATTTCACAGCCATGATTGATGGCTGCAAAGAACTCAACTACTGGGAAAGACTACGTAAACTAAATCTGTACTCCCTGGAAAGAAGAAAAGAGAGGTACACCATAATCTACATATGGAAAATGATCGAAAAACTTGTACCAAACCTAAAACTAAACCCAATTACCATTCAAACAACACTGGAAAGTAGGAAAGGCAGAATGTGTAGTGTTCCCAAATTAAAGGCCCGACAAGAGACCTCCTCAACACTGAAGGAAAATAGCTTGGTTGTCAAGGGGCTAAGACTTTTTAACCAGCTTCCAAAGGACCTCAGAAACGTTACAGGGGTTAAAGTTGAAGTCTTCATGAGAAAACTAGATGCCTAGCTCAAGACGGTACCAGATGAGCCGGGTGTACCTGGTTATGTACGGTGAAGAGCGCAAGAAAGCAACTCGATCCTCCACCAAGCCAGACCTAGAGTCGAAGCCACCAGCTTGACCTTCGTGTGAAAAGAGAGAGAGAGAGAGAGAGAGAGAGAGAGATACACACACACACACACACTCTGTATATATATATATATATATATATATATATATATATATATATATATATGAAAATTATTTCACGAAAGTAACAGGTGAAAAATATTTATGATGAATAAAACCACGAAGGAAAGGAAACACAAATGAGGA
Source organism: Bathynomus jamesi (assembly GCA_023014485.1). Classification (NCBI taxonomy): domain Eukaryota; kingdom Metazoa; phylum Arthropoda; class Malacostraca; order Isopoda; family Cirolanidae; genus Bathynomus; species Bathynomus jamesi. The sequence continues at coordinate 398,276 of JAJOZX010003911.1, forward strand.
TGTCATTAGACGAAAGCGCTTGAGCACCATTTTGTGTTTCCTTTCCTTCGTGGTTTTATTCATCATATATATATATATATATATATATTATATATATATATATATATATATATATATATATATATATATATATATAAATAAGTTTTAATTCAAAGTTAGTTTCAATTGTATATACTGTATATATATATATATATATATATATATATATATATATATATATATATATATATATATATATATATATATATATATTATCTCATTTTAGCACTGAAAATGACATTAGAAATGTCGAAAGGTCTGTATATTAAATGCTTGTATATGGACTAGTTCCTTATATATATATATATATATATATATATATATATATATATATATATATATATATATATATATATATATATATAATTTCTTGTTGCGGACGTATCAAATGCATTTAAAAAATCGGCTTAGATTAGTCTTTTCAACCGTCTTTGGGTCGGAGTGCGAGAGTCTCCGGGGTTTGGCACGTAATACGTGGGCCCTGTATGGAACTTGGTTATACTACTTGGAATTAAAATATAATATTAAATTGAAGAATAATACAAGTTATTATTGAAGATTAATACGTCAAGAATATTACTAAAATTTCAACTGGCTGAAACAAGCTTGTATATAATAATAAATAAGCTTGTAAATCTTGACGAGTTTATTTTTATCCAAAGCCCTAAATCAGTGGTTCTTAACCCTTGGGCCACAACCCAAAATTGGGTCGCCAAGCCATTTTGACTGGGTTATTAAATTGTCATTTATCATTTATTCATGTTATTCGTAATCATTTTACCATTAATTAGTTAGCTTATTATCTATTACGAGTGAACTGTTTGGAGGCATGGGTCACCGAGTTAGCCCCGCGACCAGAATTTAGGTCGTTGCCTAAAAGGGTTAATAACCACTGCCCTAACTAAAAGATTTAATCGAATTAAATAACTTTGAGAATAAATTCGTCCGCCTCTAGATAGTACCAGAAGAGCCAACCTAATTCTATTCTATATTGTGTCGACTAACTGAAAAGGGCAGTTGAGGCACGCGTCAGAAGGGCAAAATATAGAATATAAAAAATAGCCCCCACCAGGTTTCAAACCCACCACTTCCTGAATAGTAGGTGAGAGCACTAGCCACTACAATACAATAGGCTAAAAGTTAACACAGCCTATCATATATTTAAACGACCGAAGAAACGCATAACGCTTTCGCGTCCAAGAGGTAGTGGGTTCGAACCCTGGTGAGGACGATATTTACATCATGGAAAATCATGCATGTTCATGCACAATATTCTATATACAGTATATATTTTTTACGCAGGAAGGAGGAGACAAGGGCGAATGGCCGCAAAAATGCACCCTCCATTGAGGAAGAAGAGAGCTATAATCAAGGTTCAGGGTTTTCGAGATGCCTGGACACGCTACGTTTGAAAAATTGGTGGTCATAGACAGGGGGGAAGATGGACAGAGGAAGATTGTTCCACGGTTGACCGGTTGAGTAGATGAAAAAGTGAAAATACCGGTTAACGCTTGCGTTAGGGCGCTGGACAGAAAAGAAATGAGAATGTGTCGAGAGATAGAGAGACAGCAACTCAGTGGGGGTGAAAAAACTGCGGAACCTATAAACATACATAACCTCATATATATATATATATATATATATATATATATATATATATATATATATATATATGTGTGTGTGTGTGTGTGTGTGTGTAGGTCCTACAGTACTTTTAGATACACGACTTATTTATTGAAAGACGGTAATTCTTAAACTATTTATTGTCGCTTCTTGGATATAATCCAAACATGAGATAAAGTGAATCTCATATTTTATTAAAACAATTAGAAGAGAGGAATGTTCCATCGTATGTTTTAAATATATTTAAATTTTGCTACACCTTCCAAACGTTTGTGGTTAGATGGTGCAATGTATGTTCCGAGTGTTTTGGTTCTTCATGCTGCGTTAGACAAGGGTCATTACTCTATCCTCTGCTATTTGATGCGTACTGTGTATTAGGGCGGAGTGAAAAACTCATTTTTCGAATTTTCAAATTGGCTAGTGTGGAAAATGTGTGGAGTAATGAGGAAATAAGCTGGTATAAATTTAAAATCATAACATTAATATCTTCAGGTGCCACAATGACCTTCAATATTGAAAAAAATTGAAAAAAAGCAGATTTTAACCAATAATTACAGAAGAGTCCACGATGCACAATAGACAAGAATTTATTCACACTTGTATAAAAATAGCTCAGTCAACCTTTAAAAAAGTTTCTATTCTCTAAAAACAGTTTTCTATAGTCAGCTCACTCAGCTGTCACGTGAGTACCTCGGTTCAGTGTAGCTGTCGCTCTCGTAGCAGGTGGGTGTTCTGTTGTTGGCGTTACTCAGATAGTCTAAACTATATTTCTTATATATTTTGCATTTCTGTATTGTGTTGCCCTAAGTTTGCCATGTACTATTAACTGAAATTAACGTATAATTGATATTAGCTCTTTCTTTTTCAGATTTGTATACTTTCAAAATGTCTCGAGTTTGTGCAAAATCAACCAGGGCCTCAACTGAGTGCCCCATGTTTGGTATGGGGGAAGATTTGTGGCACAGGAATCTTCCTACATACGAAGTTTTTAAATATTACTTGTTTGTAAGAAACGATTTGAAACAGAATACTAATAAAGATCCTTCAATATCTCAAATATTAGAACAAGTTGTTGATAAATTGAAAACAATTTGGGAAAGTGCTTCCGTCCCAATTCTGTCAGACAGGCGAATTGAAACAATGTTCAGAAGCTACCACGAAAAGTATCGTGTCATTATGAAGCCATACCAAAGCAGAAAAAATTCTGAAGCTTACAAAGCAAATTGATATGTTCAAAAAAGAAGCACACACGAAACTTTTTGACATTGCAGCGTGCAAGTGCAAAGTACTAACACAATGTTCTTGTCCCAAAGAAAAAAACGGTTCCAAAGGAAGAAGTGACGTTCCTCTTAGATCAAAGGAGTGAAAGAAAACTGTTTATTGATAGAGTAGATATTACACTCTCAAAGAAAAAAGCATCTACGTTGCTAAGAAAGCAAAAGAAGCTGTGAGGCTCACCAAAGAATCTTCACAGGAGAAATTGCAGGATACAAATGTTGAATTATCATCATCGACATCAAATAGTGAAAGTGAATCTGGCGAAATATCAGACGATACATTTCCAGAGCCAGTTAGCTCGAAGAAAAAGCTAGAACAACCTGAAGAACAATTATTCAAGAAAAGGAAAACTACAAATCTACCTTCAGTGGCTACTGCTTGTGACAGGACTGCAGTTTCAGATCGAGCTGCAGCATTCATTGTTAGTGCAGTATTGCAAGATATTGGAGAAGTTTCTATTGACAATACATCTGAAGTAGTGGATAGGAGTAAAATCAGAAGAGAAAGACAAAAGAAGAGATCAGAAATTATGAAAGATCAAAATCAGGTCCCAATCAGAGGAATCTATTTTGATGGTCGAAAAGATTCTACACTCTTCCAAGAAAAAAAAGAGTCCAAAGTATCAGAAGAAGGTAACAGAAGAACATATCACTTTAGTGAGAGAACCTGGTTCAGATTATTTGGGCCATTATTCTGTGAATTCTGGATCAGCTGAAGAAATATGTAAAGGAATGTTTGAGTATATTGGAAATAATGACATGAACCTGGAAAACCTTGTTGCCATTGGATGCGATGGTGCAGCAGTCAACACTGGAGAAAAGGGAGGCGTTATAAGGCTTATAGAATTGAAGCTGAAGAAGCCAGTTCAACATTTAGTGTGCCAGCTCCATGCCAATGAATTGCCATTACGCCATTTAGTTGCAAAGCTGGATGGAAAAACATCTGGCCCCCGCGGATTCACCGGTCCTATTGGCAGGGAATTAGAGAACTGTGAGAGTCTTCCTATTGTCGAGTTTGAAAGGATTGATGCTGAGGAACCAACTGTAGACTGTGAAGATCTTAGCACCGACCAAAAATATCTAATTGATATTCATCAGGCCATAACAAAGGGATATTGCTCTCCAGATCTTGCTCATCGTAGTCCAGGCAAATGGCACATTCACGATGGCTGACTACAGCAAATCGTTTGCTTCGTCTATACGTTTCAACTGTAAGTCCATCTGAGAACCTCATGAACATTGCTTCTTTTATAATGAAGGTCTACATCCCAATGTGGTTTTCTATTAAGCAAAGTACGTCTTTTGTCAATGGCTCAAAACATGTTTTCAAAACTATTGAACTAACAAGAACACTGAATGACGAAGTAAAGGATATTGTAAACCCTGTCATACAAAGAAATGCATTTTTTGCAAATCCAGAAAATATTCTAGCATCAATGATTCATGATGACCGCAGCGCCATAAGAGAATTAGCGTGGAGGCGAATAAAGAAAGCAAGGCAAACAAACAAGGAAAAAGTTGTGAGGCGTTTCACAGTACCTGTTATTCAATTTGAAGCTACTGATTATACTGATTTAATTAATTGGCAAAATGCATTGTCACTGAACCACCTGTGACAAGACACCTGACAGAAAATGAGATTGAAGAATTCATAGAAAACAAGAGTACCCCTCCATTCGAGAAATTCCCTTGTCATACACAAGTAGTAGAAAGAATGGTAAAATTAGTGACTGAAGCATCATCAAAAGTATTTGGATTGAACGCGCGAGATGGCTTCATAAGATCAACACTTCAGTCACGTAAAAAATGCCATCATTCGAAAGTAAAGCTGAATATAAAGTTTAAATAAAACGTTAATAGAAAAAAACATGCGCAAGGATGGGTGGTTGGGAGGGCATGGGTGGAGCTCGACACGCAGCCACCTCCTCGTGGTGAGTTCTGGATTATTTAGATCATTAATCAAAAGAACATTGATCTAAATGAACTAAGAGCTGCGTAATTCAGTAACTATTTTGGTAATTGGAACACTTAATATATACTAATAACAAGTAAGTTTCAATTATTGTACTAATGCAGAATATAAGTAAATCATTATATTTCACTTTTTTCGACGGCTTTGTGGCATCTGAAGATATAATTTCGCAGGACTAATATTTATGCACAGTCATTATCTATAGCACCCACATATTGTCCGCACTAGCCATATTTGAATTTCGAAAAAAAGTTTAAAAACCTCATTTTCGATCCGCCCTACTGTGTATTGATGGTTTAATTACTTTTCTTATTGAAGCAAGAACGGAATTTTGTATAAATAACATTAAGATAGATAACTTTGTCTGTGACGATGATAGGGTATTAATAAGCTCTTCAGTTAAAGGGTATGCATCATCTTATAAAAGTTTGCGAATTAGATTCGTAGAACCATGATATTGATTTTGATATTACTAAAACTAAAGTTATGCAATCCCATTCCGAAAGCGCAACTCGGATAGCTATTGTAGTTTTATTTGCATAATAACAGTGAAAGGTAGGCCAATAGAGGAAGTACAAGAATTTAAGTATGAATGGCAAATTGTCGTTATCCTCTTAAGGGACGAGTCAGACATAAGAAAACAATATCGAAGTTTCTGTACAAAAGCAAATACGATTGTAAAGAGCTTTAAAATATTTAAAGACACTATCTTTTTCGTACTTTCTGCACTAATATCTGTGGGCAGCAATTGTGGGTTAATTATAAAAAAAAATGCTCTTGCAGAATTCTAAATTTGCTTTACAACATATCTTTTGGACTGCTGCATAATTTACCTCCAAGATGCTCAGCTTCACAACTGTTTGCTAACCACAATGTCTCGAGCCTCCCGGAGGTAACAAGCCGTGCTCAATACCGTCTAATGCAAAACATTCAAAACTCAGACAATCCAATTGTCCAAGCTATTCATCGGTCCGGCTTTATGTATGTCTTCTAAACTATGCTAAGAAAATGCTTCTCCATAGCTCCACTTAATAGCGATTTTGGTATTTTCATTATTTTTATTTTTTTTATTATTACTTATTTCAGTATGTTTGTTGGTTTGATTTCTTCTTTTAGTCCTATTTCTGTTTACGGTTTTTATTAAATGTGTTATAGAAGTTATTTCGGTTTTTTTTGTCAATAAACTTTTGAATGTCAATAATAGGCTACTTGGTGTAGCATTAATGTTGTTTAGTTTAATACAGGAATTACGAGAGAGAGAGAGAGAGAGAGAGAGAGAGAGAGAGAGAGAGAGAGAGAGAGAGAGAGAGAGAGAGCCCACGACCAAAAATTAGGTGGATTCTTTTAAATGTTAAATTTACGAGTGTCTTCAGGTATAAAAAGCCTTTTCATCTCAGCTGCACGCGAGAACAAGAAGACAAAATCGCATTTATACCAGTTACTTTCGGCTGCCAGGCATCGTGCCCTGACCCAGTACATGCAGAATGGCCAAATTTATGTACAGAGAGAGATTTCTTGCGGTTCTTAAAACTGGTCTGCAAGATGAAGATCTGTTTTTCATACAATATATTTGAGCTTATCCGCAACCAAATCGCGTCGCTTGTTTGGCAAAATGTCGAACGAGAGAGAAAGAGATAAGTTCCTATAATGATGTAGATTTCCCGACTTTTTCCACGAGAAGTTAATAAAAATCTCCGCACAAAGTAACATGCTTATTCTTTATAGATCCTTAAAATTATACAGTGCAGATATGTAGCGTTATTAAAGGTATGGCAGTTAACAATGTTCGAAAAGAGGAAAATAAATTCTCCAATGACGGCAAAACTATAGCAATGGTTTTCTTAATTTCAGGTCAAACGCGTTACCATCAAATCATGATCATAATATTGTTGTGAATAAAATTACGTTATCTCTATTACTTAAGTCTTATTCATGAGTTTAAAGTAAAGTATACGATAGTTTCATGTTCACCGAATGAAGTTCTTTTTAATGGTTATTTAACAGATAAAATTCAATATTGCCTGAATATTTGAGTCAATTTATGCTTTGTAGATACGTAAAGGCATTTACAATGTTCCTCTATATTATTCATGTGTTTGAATAGGCATTTTCATTATTATTATTATTATTATTATTATTAATATATATATATATATATATATATATATATATATATATATATATATATATATATATATATATATATATATATATATATATATAATATATATATATATATATATATATATATATATATATATACACACAATTTTGGAATAATTTTTCTTGTCCTTTTTCCTTGTGGGTTTACATTATATATATATATATATATATATATATATAAACTTAACCTAACCTGAACTAAACTAAGCTAACAGTCAAAAGCCGAAATCAGTCATTTACTCATATTGACTGATTTCGAATTTTTCTTATATTACCTTGTAAATTTGCGTAAAGGTTCATTGAATCTTTTCCTTTATAGCACCCCTATTGACAACTGGTTAGGTTAGGTCGTGATATTTTCGTTAAAACTAACGAAAATACCACGACTTAATATAACCAATCGTCAAGGGCGAAAGAACAGTAAAACAATGGGGGGTGCTATAAAGGAAGAAGTCCGGTTCATTTTTGAAGTTACGAAAAAGATAAAAAAAAAGCTCTTTTTGCTCACTTCACTTTATTAACCTCCATTTTTAATCAGTTGGGACACAAATTCCAATGAGCTCCTGAAGAAGCGGATTATCACATAAATAAAAGCTTATCGCTTTGCTCAAGTTGATATACCTGTGTATTTGAAAGTATATTTATTGAAAGTATATTTATTTGAAAGTATATTTATTTGAAAGTATATTTATTATGTGTAGCTTGGATTTAGTACTGGATAACCTTTCCACTTCAAACTTGTTATTTTGAATCTTTAAAAGCAACTTAATTTAGTGGGTCACAATTCGCAACAATATTTGTGAGAGTCGAAAACAAACATTTTCATTGCATCGCGTTTCATCACTCGTTTTGCATAAACGACAACTCAATCAATTCTGGTTTGCAAGCTGATTGGATCCTCTCTCTCTCACACACACACACACACACACACACACACAAACATATATATATTAGTGATGTAGGTCACATCCGCATCCGCATCCGCGGAACATCCGCACGTTTTCTCGCATCCGCATCCGCACCCGCATCCGAACTTTGGACTGCGGATGTCGTGCGGATGTGGACCGTTGAGATAAAACGTCATTAATAAGCGGAAATTATCAAATTCTACTATATTAATAGAACTAGTTCATTGTGCGCAAAAGTGATGCAAGCGACAAGACGAGAGGCTGTTCTTGTATGAAGTTACTCTCTTGCAACCTACTTAGATCCACGTTACAAAGCTAAGTTATTTTCACCTAGTACATTAGAACGAGTTAAATCATCACTTGGCAAAGCAGTTGAAGAGCTCAATCTCTTGAATCTGTCGCTTCGCCACCCACCAAAAGAATAAAGTTTCAGTGACAGAACCAACACCTTCAACAAGCAAATCTATCACAGAATCTCTCTCTCAGTTTCTTGAGTCAAGCAGCAATGACGAGACCTACGCGATGTCAAAAGATGTAGTAAAAATGATCGAGAGCTATCACCAAGAAAAACGCCTGGCTGCACGTGACAATCCTATTAATTGGTGGAAAAATACGCAGAATATCTATCCATACTTGTAAACTTGCAAGGAAACATTTAGCACGTCCTCCAACAAGCGTGCCAAGCGAGAGATTATTTAGCAGTGCTGGATTAATATATGATGAAAAGAGAAACAGACTGGCAGCAGAAAAGGCAGAAAAATTAATGTTCCTTAAGCATAACCTTCCAATAATTAAGTTTGAATATTAAACGATGAACATCTTAGTTTACTTTATTTTAATTACTCATTTATAAATATGCCTAATAAAACTTTAAACTTAATATAAATAGTTATCAAGCTAATTAAAGATCTCTTTCTATAAGGGTGGAGGTTGGGGAAAGAGGTCGGTGGGGTGCATTTGAGTTGGGTTCACGTCCCGCATCCTGGTAACACAATTATGGTTTTTAATTGTGGCTGAAACTCAACAAAATATAACGAATTTATTTGCAGACGAATTCACTAATTGATTTCTATATTAGTTAGATGCTTTGCTATTATTTTATATGTTCAGGAAAAGTACAGCAATTATTGTACAATTAATCAATTATACTACATTATAGCTACAGCTCTCTCTATATAATAACTTATTATATACGGTAAACACAACAAATCTCGAATATATCCTAAAAAATAACGAAAATGTAGACATCCGCATCCGCATCCGCGGATGTTGAAATCAAACATCTGCATCCGCATCCGCATCCGCGGATGTGAAAAAAATGACATCCGCTACATCACTAATATATATATATATACATACACACACACACACACCTTCAGATGGTTTCAAACGACGATTGAAGGATCGACCTGCGGTTTGCAGCATCCTGCTTTATATATACAGGGTGTTTGAAAACTTTCTGTACAAATTGTAATTGGGGATAGGCAACACCAAGACAAACCCTTTTCGTCTATAAGTGTATGTCCGCTGACGTCACCATTCGGCGCGAGAGGGCGCCGCTGCAATTGGCTAAAAGGTGAAGTGGGCTAGACTCGCGCTTGCCGCGGGCATTCTTAAATCGGACGTAGTACGCGTAACATGGAGCGCTTCACGACTGCTGAGATGGCTGACATGCATATGGTGTATGGGGCTGCCAATGGAAACGGAAGAGCTGCTGTGAGGTTGTACCGACAGCGCTTCCCAAACAGACGTGTGCCAAACCACCAAACGTTTGCGCATTTGCATCGGCGACTGCGAGAAACTGGAACATTCCATGCAAACATGCATGACACTGGTCGGGAGAGAAACGTGCGCACTCCTGACATGGAAGAAGAAATCCTACGGCGATTTGAGGACAATCCAAGCGCAAGCACGCGAGGTGTTGCACGTATCCTCGGTGTGAACCACGACCTGGTCTGGAGAGTGTTGCACGAGCAGCAGTTACATCCGTTTCATCGTCAGAGAGTCCAGGCATTACAACCTCGGGATTACCCTCTTCGTGTGGAATTCGCACGCTGGTTTCTGCAGCAGACAGCGGTGCAGCCTAATTTTCCGGCTTATGTGCTGTTCTCAGATGAGGCCTGTTTCACACGTGAGGGTGTGTTTAACATGCACAATTCTCACGTGTGGGCGCACGCAAATCCACATGCTACACGGGTGCATGCTCATCAAGAACGGTTTCGCCGTCAATGTTTGGGCGGGTATCGTCCATGGCAAGTTGATTGGGCCGTACCTGCTGCCTGCCCGACTCGACGGGCGGGTTTATCGGATATTTCTTGAAGAAACGTTGCCGGAGCTTGCGCTTGGATTGTCCTCAAATCGCCGTAGGATTCTTCTTCCATGTCAGGAGTGCGCACGTTTCTCTCCCGACCAGTGTCATGCATGTTTGCATGGAATGTTCCAGTTTCTCGCAGTCGCCGATGCAAATGCGCAAACGTTTGGTGGTTTGGCACACGTCTGTTTGGGAAGCGCTGTCGGTACAACCTCACAGCAGCTCTTCCGTTTCCATTGGCAGCCCCATACACCATATGCATGTCAGCCATCTCAGCAGTCGTGAAGCGCTCCATGTTACGCGTACTACGTCCGATTTAAGAATGCCCGCGGCAAGCGCGAGTCTAGCCCACTTCACCTTTTAGCCAATTGCAGCGGCGCCCTCTCGCGCCGAATGGTGACGTCAGCGGACATACACTTATAGACGAAAAGGGTTTGTCTTGGTGTTGCCTATCCCCCATTACAATTTGTACAGAAAGTTTTCAAACACCCTGTATATATAATTACCTAAACTTAACCTAACCTAACCTAAACTAAACTAACAGTCAAAAGCTGAAATCAATCAATACAGGTAATGACTACTGACAATAGGCGTATTGACCAGTCATTTACCCGTATCGACTGATTTCGAATTTTGACTGTTAGGTTAGGTTAGTTTAGTTTAGGTTACGTTAGGTTTAGGTAATTATATATAATATATATATATATATATATATATATATATATATATATATATATAATATATATATATATATATATGGGAATGAACTCAGAATGGTTCCCTGAGGTTTTTATGATACACACAGACCGTGCATGGAACAAGGAACTCTTCTCGGAAAATTAAATCCACTATAGTCCGAATAAGTAATGGTAAATGACAAATACTATAGTTTTTTCTTTTTCATGATGCTAGCCCGACGTGGACAACGGGTCACTCGCAAAGAGGTCCAAAAATATAGCTTCCCTCACCAGCTATCTGTAAAGCAGATAGGATCCAGCTTTGGGACAGGATCTAGGGTTTAAAGTAGCCTAGCCCAGCTACATTTAGAACCTCAACATAAGCTAGGCTAAGCTGCTTTAAACCCTAGATCCTGTCCCAAAGCTGGATCTTATCTGCTTTGCAGATAGCTGGTGAGGGAAGCTATATTTTTGGGACCTCTTTGCGAGTGACCATTGCCCACGTCGGGTTAGCATCATGAAAAAAAAAACTATAGTATTTGTCATTTACCATTACTTATTCGGACTATAGTGGATTTAATTTTCCTAGAAGAGTTCCTTGTTCCATGCACGGTCTGTGTGTATCATATATATATATATATATATATATATATATATATATATATATATATATATATATACAGGAGGAGCAAAAGTCGCGCACCATAGGAATTTTCAGTGTTGATTATAATATATTATTTTTTTTCTTTTAGGTAGGGATGGCTGCGAAATTAGCAATAAAACAAGAAGGTGAGCTTGGTTTAATGGATAGAATACCAGGTACAACAAATCGATGAATCGGTACAGAATTTAAATTCTGTACCGATTTATCGAATTGTGGTACCTGGTATTCCATGCATTAAACCCAAGCTCACCCTCTTGTCTATTGTTAATTTCGCAGCCATCCACTACCTAAAAGGAAAACTAATATATTAAATCAACACTGAAAATTCTGTAATATATATATATAATTATATATATTATGTAATATATATATATATATATATATATATATATATATATATATATATATATATATTGACGAGGCGGGTAGTTTGAACATTGGTTGTTCGTTTCCCTAACGAAAGGGAATTTTAGAAATGAAGAAAAAGGGAGCGAAGCTTGAGATGGGCAGTCATTGGGTACACATTAAGACTATCACGACTGCCTACCCCTCCTCTCTCTTGGAATAAACATTCCATTCTTATCATCTCATCCAAGAAATAGCATTCTTCAATTATTGGTCCTCTTTTTGAGACTATAAACATAGCAGTTGATAATATGGTCTCTGACAAGAATGGGATGTAATACGATATTACATCATACGTCATTAACAGTTCTATAATACAGAATCATCTTCTCTTATCACTCGTAAATGATTAAAATCTGAAAATGAAAGAAAAATAAAATTGTACGGAGGAATGCGACCTATAAAAGACCCCCCTGGTAGTTTTACAGTTGCCGTATCGAACTCTAGGCAATGGGATTCCGAGTTCGTTTGCAGCTGCTAGCACCGAGTCAGATTGAGTCGGCCCCCTTACACTGTCATTGTTCGAGCTTAGGTGACCCTGGGGGGCGCAGTCGCCCGCCTGTTTTATATATATACACACCGCAATACATCCGTACGTCGTAAATTTTAACCTTTTAGAAATTAGAGGACTCACGTTTTATTACGTAAGAACAATTTCTTATGCAATTATGTATTCTAGAAATTTTAATAACAGTCTTACGATTCTACGTTTGCGCAATTATCACCTTTACAGGAAGAACCAGCAATCAAATACATTAATTTATTGCTTTCAAATGATTCTCTTGCGGTTGGACGAGATTTAGATCAGATTTGAATTTCGCTATAATTACTCATGGCAAGTCGCTCCTTTTGCCTTAATTGCATGAATCAAATGCAGGTTGCAAGTTTATTATATATTATATATTTATATATATATATATATATAATATATATAATATATATATATATATATATATCTTTTTTTCTTTTTCCAACATTATTTAAAGGTGCGTTTGAGGAAATTCCGTATTTATGTCAAAATTGCGAAGGAATAAATTCTAAATTATGGACAATCTCTAATATTATATATTTGAATTTTATTTTGTGAGATTACAATAAATATTATGTAATATTTTGAGATTTTTTGTATGTATTGGGAAATAAAACTCAATTTTATTTTATTAAAAATTGTATTTATTTATTTTAGAAAAGTTTGCATAATATTGATTAATTACGAATTCTGAAGGTATGAACAAGTATGACTCATATATATATATATATATATATATATATATATATATATACACACTCGTATATATACAGTATATAACACTACAGTATACGAGGTCCAGTCAAATATACATTCATACGATATATGTAACGACCTTGCTGCAGAGCTACTATTCCTAGCACTATTATTACTAGTATACTACAGGGGGTTCAAAAAGAAACGCAACCTATTGGAGAACGCATATATCATTGTAACCTAACCCTTTTCTTTCTGCTTCGGGTTGCGTTTCTTTTTTGAACACCCTGTATAAATTCTAGTTTATCTCACTTAATACCCATTTCACCCAACGAAGAGGGTATTCTTTTAAAAAGGAAATTAGTTCCCATTTTCTATGAAAATGAGATTTCGAGGAAGTCTCCCATTTTCTATAACGTTCTTTGGGTAAACTTCTGAAATCAATATCAAGAAAATATGATAATTTTCACTGAGTACAAAACCATTGTTGGTATAAATACTCTGTTTATAATTCGGCGAACCGCCTAAAGAGGTCACGTGTCATTTGTTACAAGAGGGTATATATACACATAGGTTCCAGCAAATGTGCATGGTTAATAAGAATCGGTCATTAGGGCTGGAAAAGGTGAATATGGAAATCTTTGTTAAATGAAACTTAAGCTCATTCACACAAAGACCTTTACAAATTGAATGATTGTAGTTATACAAGTTCTAGCAGAAGTCGACCCTTGAAAAGGGTGTAAATGAAGTTGAGAGTAATATATATATATATATATATATATATATATATATAGATATATATATAATGTAAAATAACGCACTGTCGCGACAAAATATGAAGAAGGAAACCACTTTTCAGGAAGACGTAGATTTTTATTTATTTATAAAAATTTATGTCTTCCTAATGAGTTGTTTCCTTCTTCATATATATATTATATATACACAGCTAACAGTTTTTATATCACATCTTTTATATCACTTTCCTTCTACACGTAAAATAAATGTTTGCAAATGCTTTTTTAGGTTCACTTTAGGTTAGGTTAGGTTAGGTTAACCTAACCAAACCTAATCTAACCTAACCTAAAATAAAATAAAATAATGCAGAAACTGGGTATGTAAAATCGTAAGGTAGCATGAAGTAGCAGTAATTTGATTTCGAGTTTTTTAATTAAAATCCTAACCTGAGTGAAATTCGAGAAAATAATCATTATATATGATAAAAGAGCGCAATCTCTAAACTTTTTAATGGAACCTCTCCTCTACCTTAACGCAAGCGTAAGTGATTACAAATTTGAAAAAAATAAAGAATATCACGTGTAGGAGGTTATGTAACTGTAATGACTACCGACGAAAATGTAGGAGGAATTTGGCGATATATATATATATATATATATATATATATATATATATATATATGAATAGAAACGACGTAAATAAGGAGCGTCTCTGCACACGGGGAAGAGAAATAACGAATAAATGAAAATGAGGCGAACCGCCCGGGAATCGAACCCAGGGCCTTCCAATTGCCGGTTGGAAGGCCCTGGGTTCGATTCCCGGGCGGTTCGCCTCATTTTTCATTTATTCGTTATTTCTCTTCCCCTGTGCAGAGACGCTCCTTATTTACGTCGTTTCTATTCATTTATATACTGCGTGGTCATTGCAGTTATATATATATATATATATATATATTATATATATATATATATATATATGTTACATACAGACCGTACATGGAACGAGGAACTCTTCTGTGATAATTAAATCCACTTAGTCCGAAATGAAAGACTTTAACATTTGCCATTTAACATTATTTATTCGGACTATAGTGGATTTAATTATCCCAGAAAAGTTCCTTGTTCCACGTACGGTCTGTATATAACATAAAAGTTTCTCAGGGGACCATTCTGAGTTGTAGCATATTATATAAATAAATAAATATATATATATATATATATATATATATATATATATATATATATATATATATATATATATATATATATATATATATATTATTTCATCTTACTTTATGTTATAAATATTCTTTTAAAAACCGCTTGTATAAACATTACGTTTTACACGTTTTACGGAGTCCGTTTAAATAGTAACGTAAATAGTAATGACCTGTAAATAGTAAATAGTAATGACCTGTAAATAGTAAATAGTAAGTAGTAATTCTACCTGTATACATGTAAAAGAAAAAAAAATGGATAAATGGTTAATGGATAAAACAAAACAAGATCAACTGAAATACGAAAAAATTTTCTTTAAATAATTAATAGTATGTGCTTCTATATAATTAAATTGAAAAAGGTGTCCCTCAGTTAAGATGGGAGGTGAAGTCACAAAAAAGTCTCGTCTCTCTTGAGGACCCTGTTGTTGTTGTAGTAGTAGTATGCCACTCTCATAATGCCTTAGAGACCTTTAATAATAATAATGATAATCATGGTACCTGGAATTAAGGTATCTGTTGTAGACGTTACCCACCAGCGTGGAGATATCGTGTGCAAACGGAGAATTGGAGATGGATCGCGCCTTTTCAAAAGTGGTGTTCCAAACGGCTACTCCAGTGTTCACTGCCGTTTCACTCAACGTTGAAAATATTTTGTCCAAATACGATGGCGTATGTGAAGTGTGTATTTCATTGTCTTTAAAGTCATAGTCGTATGTTAGATGGTCTGATACAAAGTCATCGTCCAAGAGCGTCCCTTTGTAGTAGTAGTTAGCCTTTACGTCGGAGTAAATGTCGTAGTCATCTACGGAACTCTTTTCTAGGAAGATGTCCGACAGTCCGCTCGCATGAGAGGCGTACGCTGGACGGAAGAAATTTGTGAACTTTGGGTAAACTGAAGTACATGCGGATAATAGTATATTCGTAATAGTAATAATACTACTAATTCTAATACTAATATTAATACTAATATGATAAAGAAGGAGACAAAGAAATAACATTAAAGTACCAAAATCATCGCAATCAGAAAGCTACAGTAGAAGAACAACAACACGAACTCCATCGTGACGGAATTACACAGTACAACCCGCTTTGATCATTTTCTAATCATGCTATTATTATAAAATGTTGGAAATAGTTATTTAATAGTTATTTTGTAAATCTCTCTAGCCATACCTATACTACCAAATAGAGAAAAGAAGATATTATTAATACATTTCGTTTCTAGATTATGAAACAATGTATGTGACGGAATTAATTGCTTCTGACAAATGTTTTTACACAGTTGCAATATTTATGGAATATCTTCAAAGTGGCATTTTTTCATGATTTTTTCCTGGTGAAAAGAGCAAACAAAGGTCGAGTATGGTTAATTGTAGGTGTATATCGATTCTGTCTAGTGCTCAAGGCAACGTTATTTTAGCTTGAGTTAGTCAATTATCGTGACGGAATTATTTTTTGGGGTGTGACAGAATTAGTCGTCTGTTAATTTCGTAACAAGACAAAACAATATAGAAATATCTTATTCAAAATATCCTTTGTTCTTAACAAGCGTGAAGAATCGACCATCTGTCATTACAAATATCATTACTGATCTGTAGTCAACTGCAATTTTAAAAATAGCTTTTTCTTGTCACGATTCTCGTGAATTCATGGCAACAAAAACAAAGCTCTCAAGACAAAGAAAGATACAGGTAAGTCATCATACCTTAATTGGAAGGAGTCATGATATTAAATTATAACTGGGAAAAAGCCAAGAATTACAGTTAAAATGAAGTGTATAACATTTGCATAAACGGTTTGATTTTATAAAGTACGAAATAAAGTACTTCACCCCTAATGCATAGGTTAATATTAAAAGCAAAATTTAACTTAAATTTTGGACGTAAACGAAGTAAAATAACGTAAAATTTCATCTCTTATCATAATTCCTCTTTAGATAATAAATTACGAAGAAATATATTAAGAGTGATTAAATATACCATTGATTAAATGATTAAAAATATACCATTATTAATACTAGATTTAATTAATAATTATTTATTTCTTATCTAATATTTCTTTGCAAGATTAATTAATTCTTTATATAAACATTTTCTGCTTAGTGATAGTACATGAAATCTAAATACAGGGTGACTATTCCCCTGTGTCATTACAATACAGTATTTCCCTATGTAACCTGACTTTTGAATCACCCTGTATATCGCCAATATATTATCTTTTATCAAGAAACACAGAGTACAAAAACCAAGATTTTGAGCAAAAGGTAACAAAAGTCAGCTTTAAATTCAGCTATAAATTCTAATTAATATATTTAATTCAATTTACAGTTTATTTACAGGTTATTATTTATTTAGAGTTGACTAGAAAATTTAGTGATGTTTACCTCTCAATCATTATTGTACTTTTTAGGTATCGGAAGTAACTTTTAATGGTTAGCAGTATGACTGGTTGGTTTAGTTTATCATGAAGGGAATTCGTTTGTGTTAAACATTTCTAATAAAATGATATAAAATGAAACCGTACTTCAATATCATCTTCAAAAAGAAGGAATTCTGAGTTCAGATGAGACCCGCTCAAATTTTAAATCAGCACCAAAGATTTTCACCAAAATCTTAAAAAATTAATTTCAATTGTTATCTATCAAATTACAAAATCAAATCTGAACTATCAAATGCACAGTTATGCGGGAAGAGTATATACATAATTTCATACTGCGTATAGGATTTTCTATATATATATATATATATAATATATACATATACACACACATATATGTGTGTGTGTGTGTGTGTGTGTGTATTTTGTATTTCACAAGTACGTCGGTTATCAGAGGTATATATTCAACTTAAGAAAAGCTTCTAATGCATTTTCACGGACGTATATATATATATATACATTCAACTGCAAAGAACACGCAGTATAAATAACGTAAAGAACGACGCTTGTATAGGAGATATTCCGCGCAAGAC
The DNA here is from genome assembly GCA_023014485.1 of Bathynomus jamesi. Taxonomy (NCBI): domain Eukaryota; kingdom Metazoa; phylum Arthropoda; class Malacostraca; order Isopoda; family Cirolanidae; genus Bathynomus; species Bathynomus jamesi. Next base: position 416,463 of record JAJOZX010003911.1, read on the forward strand.
GAGAAAGAGAAAACAACAAATGAAAAAATGAAGTACCACCTGGGAATCGAACCGGGATCTTCCGATTGCCGGTCAGACGCGATAACCACTACACCATGGACTCCACTCTTCCAAATGCCGTAATTCTCTACATACTCGCAGAAACCAATGCCCCAAGGGGGCACCTCCCGCTTGCCGTAACATTATATACATTCAACTGCAAAGAACACGCAGTATAAATAACGTAAAGAACGACGCTTGTATAGGAGATATTCCGCGCAAGACGAGAAAGAGAAAACAACAAATGAAAAAATGAAGTACCACCTGGGAATCGAACCCGGGATCTTCCGATTGCCGGTCAGACGCGATAACCACTACACCATGGACTCCACTCTTCCAAATGCCGTAATTCCTCTACATACTCGCAGAAACCAATGCCCAAGGGCACCTCCCGCTTGCCGTAACATTATATACATTCAACTGCAAAGAACACGCAGTATAAATAACGTAAAGAACGACGCTTGTAGGAGATATTCGCGCAAGACGAGAAAGAGAAAACAACAAATGAAAAAATGAAGTACCACCTGGGAATCGAACCCGGGATCTTCCGATTGCCGGTCAGACGCGATAACCACTACACATGGACTCCACTCTTCCAAATGCCGTAATTCCTCTACTCTCGCAGAAACCAATGCCCCAAGGGGGCACCTCCCGCTTGCCGTAACATTATATACATTCAACTGCAAAGAACACGCAGTATAAATAACGTAAAGAACGACGCTTGTATAGGAGATATTCCGCGCAAGACGAGAAAGAGAAAACAACAAATGAAAAAATGAAGTACCACCTGGGAATCGAAACCGGGATCTTCCGATTGCCGGTCAGACGCGATAACCACTACACCATGGACTCCACTCTTCCAAATGCCGTAATTCCTCTACATACTCGCAGAAACCAATGCCCCAAGGGGGCACCTCCCGCTTGCCGTAACATTATATACATTCAACTGCAAAGAACACGCAGTATAAATAACGTAAAGAACGACGCTTGTATAGGAGATATTCCGCGCAAGACGAGAAAGAGAAAACAACAAATGAAAAAATGAAGTACCACCTGGGAATCGAACCCGGGATCTTCCGATTGCCGGTCAGACGCGATAACCACTACACCATGGACTCCACTCTTCCAAATGCCGTAATTCCTCTACATACTCGCAGAAACCAATGCCCCAAGGGGGCACCTCCCGCTTGCCGTAACATTATATACATTCAACTGCAAAGAGGTGCCCCCTTGGGGCATTGGTTTCTGCGAGTATGTAGAGGAATTACGGCATTTGGAAGAGTGGAGTCCATGGTGTAGTGGTTATCGCGTCTGACCGGCAATCGAAGATCCCGGGTTCGATTCCCAGGTGGTACTTCATTTTTTCATTTGTTGTTTTCTCTTTCTCGTCTTGCGCGGAATATCCTATACAAGCGTCGTTCTTTACGTTATTTATACTGCGTGTTCTTTGCAGTTGAATGTATATAATGTTACGGCAAGCGGGAGGTGCCCCCTTGGGGCATTGGTTTCTGCGAGTATGTAGAGGAATTACGGCATTTGGAAGAGTGGAGTCCATGGTGTAGTGGTTATCGCGTCTGACCGGCAATCGGAAGATCCCGGGTTCGATTCCCAGGTGGTACTTCATTTTTTCATTTGTTGTTTTCTCTTTCTCGTCTTGCGCGGAATATCTCCTATACAAGCGTCGTTCTTTACGTTATTTATACTGCGTGTTCTTTGCAGTTGAATGTATATAATGTTACGGCAAGCGGGAGGTGCCCCCTTGGGGCATTGGTTTCTGCGAGTATGTAGAGGAATTACGGCATTTGGAAGAGTGGAGTCCATGGTGTAGTGGTTATCGCGTCTGACCGGCAATCGGAAGATCCGGGTTCGATTCCCAGGTGGTACTTCATTTTTTCATTTGTTGTTTTCTCTTTCTCGTCTTGCGCGGAATATCTCCTATACAAGCGTCGTTCTTTACGTTATTTATACTGCGTGTTCTTTGCAGTTGAATGTATATAATGTTACGGCAAGCGGGAGGTGCCCCCTTGGGGCATTGGTTTCTGCGAGTATGTAGAGGAATTACGGCATTTGGAAGAGTGGAGTCCATGGTGTAGTGGTTATCGCGTCTGACCGGCAATCGGAAGATCCCGGGTTCGATTCCCAGGTGGTACTTCATTTTTTCATTTGTTGTTTTCTCTTTCTCGTCTTGCGCGGAATATCTCCTATACAAGCGTCGTTCTTTACGTTATATATATATATATATCGAAATGCTAGAAAGTGAAAAAGGAGAATGGTGGGTCAAATGTGACAAGCAATAAAAATATCAGCAAAGAATAACAACGCCCATCAATATAATCCATTAATAATAACAAGAATATAAAGTTAAGAACAGAACAGTTAAATGAAGCCAAAACAGACGCACACCTAAAACAGTTCGAAACAAAGAAATCCCCCGAAGAAACTTCATGTACAAATTCAAAATGCATAAAGTTAGTCAACAGAAACAAAGAACCTCGTAACGATATCAAAGCGAGGCAAAACTAAAATCAATTCTTTCAGCACTCGTCAAATAAGAGAGAAAAAACTTCTGTGGAGACGGGATTCTAATCTCTGTCTATTATACAGTGAATACACGAGTTTCTGTAAGATAAGACATGACATGACTGTGGGATTTTATTTTGTTTCATTTGCTTCTGTTGTGTATGAAGTCCTTTGGCTGCTTTAGACTTGGTTATTAACTTATTACTCATAGAGTATATACGGTGTATTTTTTCCTCTCTCTCTCTCTCTCTCTCTCTCTCTCTCTCTCTCTCTCTCTGTGTGTGTGTGTGTGTACTGTTATACTATGTATAATAATTAAACCTGACTATTCAGTAATATAATTTAACCAAATAAAAACTAATGATACTATATATATATATATATATATATATATATATATATATATATATATATATATATATATATATATATAGAGAAGAGAGAGAGAGAGAGAGAGAGAGAGATATATATATATAGATATAAATATGGAAGTTCTCCTGATGAATTTATTTCCAAATTAAAAGCGAAAACATTGGTATTAATCTCGGCTCTTTAACGAGGACAATAAAAATTCTTAAAACCAAATGAATACCTGAAAAAATAAATGAATTTTGGAATGTTTCATAATATAATTTAAAATGTAGTTTTCTTATTATGATACTTGGCTTCTCTATGAAAAAAGGTTTATATTAAGACAATTACTGTGACATAAAAGTATAAATGAAGGGAATTCCCGTCCCCCTCCCTAAATTATCTTAAATAATTCTGCCAACTAGTTCACCTTCAGTGCCTAAAAATAGAATCTGTGAGTCTTAATTAAGCTTATAGAGTTCGTAATTATTAGCGATTGTTGTAAAGAGAGTGTTTGCATTTGTTTATCGTTGTTTATGTCTTAATTCACCATGTCTAAGACTTCTTCTCTGGAAAGTATATGTATTGTTAACACTGATTATATGTCTTTCCGTCAGTATCTATAAGTATGTGTAACACTCGGTAGAATCAACGTTTCTGACGTAATTATTTTTTAATGTTATAAGAACATTCTCAGCAACGAAATATTGAATTGAGGGAATAGAGTCACAGTCAGTACGATGAAATGAGAAGAAACTCAAATTTTCTACCTATTCTAAGGTCTTCATCGCACCTGATAAGATCACCTCACGGTCGGGCGAATGATCGTGGTTCTAATAAATCCATTACTTATTGTAATTTTATTCCATTAATTCTTCAATGACCGTTTCAAACTGTTTTCAGACCAAGTGTTTTTTTTTTTATCTTGGTAGACGTGTATTTAATGTATGTCGTTACGTAATGCATGAAAATACACAAACTCAATTCCATCCACATCAATTTACGCTGAGTTGGATGCGTAATTCTTCGTACAAACAATAACTATTAAAAATAATAAACACGTTTGTAAACTTACCAATTAACATCCCAATTGCCACTACACCTAAAATTTGATCTGCAATTTGCAACGGGAAAAGAAACACTCCCAAAACGGCTGCTGCTACCGTTGTAAAAGTACTTAGACTGGCGAATAGCGTAATAGCAGTTTCTATTGACATCATAGACGTTGGAATTGTGAATTTATCGCCATTGAAAAGACTTAAAATGCCGCCAACTGCCATCGTAGTTTCGTCCGTATTTGAAGAATGGATCTACAAAAGAAACGCAAAAGGTGTATTAGAAATTGTATAATACACAAATACTGATACAGATAAAAGAAAAGGAAGAGAGAGAGAGAGAAGAGAGAGAGAGAGAGAGAGAGAGAGAGAGAGAATAACACCCCAATCACACCTTTGAAATTTATTAATTCACAAGAAAGAGATTTATATTAAAAGAAAAAAATGAAGCACAATTTACTCTTAATATTTCTATTCCATTTTACTAACCAAGTAACCAAGGAAATATGAAAATGAAATAAGGTCTCGCCGAAACGTTATGTTTGTAAATAAAATGTTTCCATATTGGTGAACGTTTCCATGAAAATTGTTAAATTTAATGTTAGATTTGGTGGACTTTTGATAAAAAGAAATAATGTATTAAGAAAATTATAATTCACATTCTTTAAACGTTAATTATAATTATAAATTATAATAATTCACATTCTTTAAACGTTAATTGTAATTATAAATTATAATTCGCATTCTTTAAACGTTAATTGTAATTATAAATTATAATAATTCACATTCTTTAAACGTTAATTGTAATTATAAATTATAATTCGCATTCTTTAAACGTTAATTGTAATTACAAATTATAATAATTCACATTCTTTAAACGTTAATTGTAATTATAAATGATAATTTGCATTCTTTAAGCGTTAATTGTAATTATAAATTATAATAATTCACATTCTTTAAACGTTAATTGTAATTATAAATTATAATTTGCATTCCTTAAACGTTAATTGTAATTATAAATTATAATAATTCACATTCTTTAAATGTTAATTGTAATTATAAATTATAATTTGCATTCCTTAAACGTTAATTGTAATTATAAATTATAATAATTCACATTCTTTAAATGTTATATACGAAATGCTTAATGCTTAAGTTTTGGACTATGTAATAACAATTATGGTGAAAGGAAATTGTAAAGCATCGTCTGAGCCTATTTACAATACCATCTTCATAACAGCAAACAGTTACACCAACAAAATAACTAGGAAATTACCAATAACCACAACATTTTACTAAAATCTCAAGTTAGAGATTTTGGAGTATACTGTACACTATATCTAAGACTTGAAATTTATTATTCATGAGTTTTATTGTTTCCTTTTTAACTTCTGTTAGAGGAGTTGATATCATTTCATAATTTTTAATCACAATAACTTCTTCATGGCTCATTTGCATATTTCCACTTTTATTATTCAAAGGATCGCGACTAAAAATTTGTTTCAGGTCAGTTTCTGTATCTTTGCGGATGATTTTTTTTGTTATTCTTTCCTTCCTTTTGCTTCTTTTATACTTGTTAATGATTTTCACCATCTGTTTTTCTTTACCGCAGTGGTGGTTTCGAGATTTCTTTCACTTTTTGTGTTTTCTTTGGCTTTTTTGGTTTGTATTTCCAAATTACATCAGCTTTCTATTCTTTACTCGTTGAGATTGTGGTATTTTCTGTCCGAGTAAAAATTTTCAGTTTCTTTTCCTGCGTTTAGGGCTAGTCCATGCTTCACTTTCTCGGGCGAGATACACAATCACATGCCGGGGGGCCCCTTCGCCTCTGACTCTTGCTTTCTGGTATATTTTTATTGAAATAAATGCATTACATTCAGATCAGATCAAAATTAATAGACACATCATTGACCAAAAGCTACAAAATATTAGATAAGTAGAATGACTGACACAGTCGCCATTTTATAATTAAAATGGCATTTTTGCAGCCTTTTCAAAGCAAAATCTTTATTAACAATTAAAGTAAATTTTTTTTCTGGCAATTTTACATTCATTCGACAAAAGCGCGCTATATGTTAGACGTTCATGGTCCATTGAGATCTGCAGTTTTTGATAAGTGCCATCTTACTGAAACGTCCTTCAACTTCAACAACACTCACCGGTTACGTGCAGAAAAGACGAAGAACTATGAACACTTCACTGAATACTAACTAATTGCAGCTTCTTGCTGTAAATTTCGTTTAACAGAATGAGTAGCGGCACTTCGGTATTTTTGTAGAATATAGATTTGATGATTTTTCTTTAAGTGTAACACTTCGCATATAAAGGTATTTGACATGTCTGTAGGGTACTTCTGAACTATGTTGCTTCAAGTTCATCAGTATTCAGAGACGCATAACTTAAAATTGGAGATGCATCTTGGAATTCTGCTTAAAAGTTGGTTGCAATATGATCTATACATGTTTGTGTAGACATTTTGTTAAGCGATTTTAGTTCAAAAGATTACAAAAACTTAAAGGTTTAAAATATTTTTTTAATTGGGCCATAGAAGGTCCCTTAGCTCTCCGGGCCCCGGTAAACTTTGCCCTTTTTAACCCCCATGCTTGGGCCCTGATCCAGTTTATCTGAACGTAAGGTATACATCTTTCATACGTACCTACCTTTATTTTGCTCTTAATATATATATATATATATACACATATATATACATACAGGGTGTTCTAAAATTATCTAGTAAACTTTTATTTGTCTGTCAATAAGTAGTCGGACGTTGTGAACAATGTGTTCAAGTTGAAGGAAGACACTTTGAACATCTAAAATAAACAAAAAGTTTACTTGATAATTTTAGAACACTATATATATATATATATATATATATATATATATATATATATATATATATATATATATATATGGGGGGGGGAGGCTACGTCGTGGCCGATGTCGTAACACCGATTCCCGAAGATCAGCGAAATTAAGCGACATTGGGTCTGGGTAGTAGTTGGATGGGAGTCTGTCCTCTGCGCCCAGATTATGTAGCGACCCGTGGTTCGGATCCCACGTAAAGCTGTAGGTCCCCTCCGTCATATGACCTTAGATGTTGCGAAGGAGGTTAAACAGCCCCACTTAAAAAAAAAAATGTGTGTGTGTGTGTGTGTGATTGCATTGTCGTTTATGTACTGTAAATATATTAACATATCTTATAGCTCTTTGGCAAGGATGCACCTGACTAGCTAAATGACAAGAATAAAAAACTAAAGATTTATACGCAAAGATGGTTATAAAAAATATAAAAATTGATAATAAATACAAGGAACTTCATATTTTATTGCCTAATTAGTTAAATTAAAGGTTTTAGCGTAAACAAAAAACTCTGGTATTTTGAAACAAGGCGCCAAATATCCGTAAAGTTTGTGCATTCTGTGGAGGACCCTGTACTGTTGCAAGGTGCTCAATTAGTGGTAAAAATTGCAGGTAAAATGTGAGCTGCATACAATAAATTTATTTAAAAATTTATTTCTAGTCGAGATTAAATTTTTGATTACACTGTATTTTGAGGTTGTTTGTTTCATTTAAAATTATGACATTAGTGGGACGAACTATGATTGTTTATTATGAAGGGTGATCCCATTAAAACGCAACCCAGTACAATACGATAATATCCTCTGAGTTGCGTTTTAAGTGGGTCACCCTGTACTTCACGCTACCTGCATACACGATTATTAGCAAGTGTTTACGAGTTTTTGTGAAGATTAATAGCCATGAAATATATTGTAACCTCAAAGTAAAATCGTAAAAGTGGGTAATTTCCAGACTCGCAAATATGTACAATTTTACGCACTTGAGGGTTTTGGGAACAAAAGAAAATACAAATTTTTGTATCATTTGTTGCAGTTTTATATATATATATATATAATACACAAAAGCTTGAACAGAAAATTTTAACTACCTGGAAACAATTGCACATTTTATGAACCATAAAAGAAGCCAAATTTTTATTATAGCTTTCCAAAATAGAATAGCAAAGTATAACATTTAGCAGTGCGTGATGACGCTGCCACGTTTAATGTAAACAATTAGTTTTAATATCAATTTACCTATGAAAGTTATATACCTTATATATATATATATATATTATATATATATATATATATATATATATTGTATACAGAAAAATTATTGAAATTATAAAGAAAATGTTTTCTCTCTCTCTAACACACACACACACACACACATTATATATATCTACAGGGTGGCCCATAAGTCTCAATCGGTTATAATTAAAGCGAAAATACAAAAAAAAAAAAAATCCAACAAAGTAAACAGTTTACAATAAATTTAGAAATATTTACTGATTATTCAAAGTTGAATCTCGGCAAATATTCTTTCCTCAATAATTAATCGATTACGTCAGTGTGAGCTTCGCTAGATGAATTTTTGCTCTAATTATAACCTATTTGGATTTATGGGCTACTCTGTATATAATATACTTACAGTTAAATGCTTTGCTTCCTTTTTAACATCCTTTGTTGTTTTTTCTGATACGGAAACCAAAATAAGGCAGCAGAAAAAGAGCAGAATCTTTAATAACATCATAAAACTTCTGTCCTGGGAGAATAAAACTAGTTAGTCAGTAAATAGGGCGACCCCCCACCCCACCCCGTTTTACCCCAAATTCCATAAATAGTTTTTATTTTAATTTATTGCACGTATCTTTATACGAGTTTTAAAAATATTCTGTTTACAGAACTTTAGTTTCATTTGGGTTTTGTGGTAAAACCTATTTTTATTAAAGATGATGTGTGTTTGCAAAACGGGATCACCGTTTGGTTCTTGTATCGTAAATTTAGTGACGTTTGCACACACACACACACACACACACACACATATATATATATATATATATATATATATATATATATATATATATATATATATATACATATGTTCAAAATAAGAAATAAAGAACTGAAAGGATAAAAAATTGAAGCCAAATATTATCATGTCGACGATGCCCTGATTTTTTCTCTGATATGTTGTTTGTCTGATACGTTTGTCTGATACTTTTTTCTCATATGTTTTTGAATATACTGTACTGTATAAACGAACTAAAATTTACTTTTGAGGAGAGTAATTAAGTAATTACGTTTCTATAATGAGTATAATAATTGAGTAATTAAATTTCTATATTGTAAAACCGGATTGCGGAACAAGTCAATCCGTACACTGTCAACTCGCGTAATGTCGGTACTATAAAAGGTAACTTAAATTAGGTCAGGTTATGTTCTTTTGGGTTAGGTTAGGTTACATTATGCCAGATTAGGTTACTCTAGGTTAGGTTAGGTTAGTCAGTTTCGTTAAAAATCTGAAATTAGTTTTAAATTTTAAATCCATATACTTGCATGAGGTCGAATGTCAACATTATGAAATTCGATTTTGGTCATGTAACGCTGTAAAACACATCCACTTCTAAATTTTTTATGACTTTCGGAGCAAGTGTAGTTTACGTCTCCCTACATTATCCTAGTGTAGTTTGCGTTCCCCAACTTTGTCCGCGTATACTTAATCAAATAAAACGTTAAATCTAACGAAAATATTACGACCTAACCTAACCAATCGTCAATTTATACACACACACACACACACATAATATATATAATATATATATACTAGCGGAGCAACCCGGCGTTGCCGGGGTGGATGCTGAACGCTATATATATATATATATATATATATATATATATATATATATATATATCCGATTAGGTAAACTGAATTCCCGGTTAGGTTATTGAATGCCCGATTAGGTTAAGTAAATGCCCGGTTAGGTCAACTGAATGCCCGATTAGATTAATTGAATGCCCGATTAGGTTAAGTAAATGCCCGGTTAGGTCAACTGAATGCCCGATTAGATTAATTGAATGCCCGGGTAGGTTAGTTGAATGCCCGGTTTGGTTAATTGTACGCCCTTGACGATTGGTTAGGTTAAGTCGTGATATTTTCGTTAAAGCTAACGAAAATATCACGACTTAACCTAACCAATCGTCAAGGGCGTACAGATGACCTAACCTGGCATTCAATGAATCTAACCGGGTATTCAATAATTTTACCATAGGTTTCGATATATATATATATATATATAATATATATATATATATATATATATATCCGTAATGACGTAATGATCTTGATGACGTCGTTTAGTTTTTTAAAATTAATTATTTAATTTATTAACACCCAGGTGCACAACCTCGGGACCTAACCTAACCTAACCTAACCAATCGTTAAGGGCGTACAGTTGAGCTAACCGGGCATTCAATGAACCTAACCAGGTATTCAATAATTTTACCATAGGTTTCGATATATATATATATATATATATTATATATATAATATATATATAAAATATTATATATATATATATATACACACACACACACGTAATAACGTAATGATCTTGGACGTCATTTAATTTTTTAAAATTAATTATTTAATTTATTAACACCCTAGTGCACAATCTCGGGACTTAAACAGAGACAACAACCAGAAACATGCAGACAGACAAACAGCCAGATACAAGAAAACTACAGACTCGACACGACCATTACACCCTTCAATACAGACCAGACCACCAAGATCATCAAAAACATTAAGAATTCGAAGGCTACTGGACCAGACAACATATCTAACATACACCTTAAACACTTGGGCCCACAAGGAATACTAGCTCTCACAAATATCAGCACATATTCATACAACACTGTATTATTCCTGACATATGGAAACAAGGCAAAATTATTACACTACTCAAACCAAACAAAAATCCAACAGAACCAGCTTCCTATAGACCCATTACTTTATTATGCACACCTTCCAAAGTAACAGAAAGACTAATCTTACAAATCACCAACCCACACATTCCACTATCGCCTATTCAACATGGATTCAGACCTCACCACTCAACCACGACATTACTCACTAACCTCACGCAGCACATCATGGATGGCATCAACTCCAGACGACCAGCTCAACGTACACTATTAGCAACAATAGACATTAGTAAGCATTTGATGCTATCCCACGCTTCCCTCTCATAAACAAAATACTCAACACAAACATGCACAATAACACCAAAAGGTGGCTGAGCAACTATCTTTCAGGAAGATACTCACATGTCACATTTAATGGCAAGTCATCCAAAAACAAGCTTTTTCCGAACGGGGTCCCTCAAGGCTCTGTTCTCTCACCAACACACTTCAACTTATACATGCATGACATTCCAACACCCATAGATAACAAGCTTACATTATCATCATATGCAGATGACATCACTCTAACATCCACCCACAACAACATCGACACCGCTACAAATAACCTACAAACATACATAAACAGTATACAAGACTGGCTCACACACAATAGACTCAAAGTAGCGCCACAAATCAACCATCACCTGCTTACAAGCAACACAAAAGAACACCAGGTAATTCCACAGCTTACACTAAACAACATCAACATTCCACACACTCACACGACCAAAATACTTGGGTCACATACAACACATCATTATCTTTTGCAAACCACATTCAGGATATTAAAAACAAATGTACGTCAAGACTTAACACGCTTAGGGTACTAACAGGCACAACTTTAGACACCAGCAGGAAACAATATCATTCATATACAAAACAATAATATTCGCTCAGTTATGGACTATGCTAGCCCATGCTGGGCACCCATTATCTCAAACATACACATAAACACCTTACAGACAATACAAAACAACGCACTTCGTATCATTACAGGATGCACTCAAACAACACCAATAGAACACCTGCACACAGAAACAAAAATACTGAAAGTTAGGGAACATTTAGACATGAGGGGAACACAATTCATGGCAGCAGCGACAACTAACCCACAACACCCTTGCCACTACATGTACAATCACGCACCGACACCTCGCACCATTAAGGTAACACCAGAGAGACATTATAACCAAATACTCCATTCCATACCACGCCCCACAGACATCACACAATACAGAAAAAACATACACAAACACCTAACCCACAAAGCACTGACACGACTCGGTCCGAATGCGGTCCTAGGTGCGACACCTGCCACTTGTGCCACGACACACCACAAACAATTGAACACATTATGACAGACTGTACCGCTCTAGCACAACAACGAACACAACACAACATCACTAGTGCGCTGAACCTCTGGTCCACTCCGAAGAGGGCGATCGGTTACCTGCGTGCTGCCGGCTTGCTCGATCAGGGTGGGCTGATCGGCTAAACAACAACAACAACAACAACCTCGGGACCTAATCAATATGTGTGTGAAGTTTCATGTTTGTAATTGCGTCCTTTTTTATTATAGACTAGTACAGTATTCCCGCCGCTTCGCTGACGGTTAGACAGGCTAAACTACAAAAAAAGAACCCAGCCGTGAAAATTTTGGCTTCACATTGTGTCAATTTCTGAATCTGGTATCTCCCAAAACCTCCTCACCCCCATTCATACAACTTGGGGGCTAAACCCCCTCCCCCATTACCCCCACCCCTCCCCATTACCCCACCCCTCCCCCATTACCCCCCCACCCACCCTTCCCCCATTGCTAAAACTACAGAAAAGAAAACAGTCATGAAAATTGAGCTTCACATTGCCGCCCGTAATACAATTTCTGAATTTTTTTTACAATTTCTGAATTTTTTCTCACAATTTTTCTCACAATTTCTGAAAGTGTGGACGGACAGACGGACAGACAGACGGACAGACGGACAGCTCTCTATTATAAGTATAGATTATTATTACGGGCGGCAATGTGAAGCTCAAGATTTTCATGACTGCGTCCTTTTCTATAGTTTTATTGACCAAATAATTGAACGACAGTAATTGGGGGTTCTTATTTGGGTCAGTAAAACTATAGTCATGAAAATCTTAAGATTCACAATCGTGACACAATGTGAAGCTCAAGATTTTCACGCTGCGTTCTTTTCTGTAGTTTTAGCGCGGTGCTGGGGCCTTCGGGCCCAGTAATTTTAATTATTTAATTTATTAACACCCAGGTGCACAACCTGGGGACCTAATCAATATGTGTGTGAAGTTCCATATTTGTAACTGCTTCCAGTTTGGAGTTATGGCTGGAACAGACACACCACACACACACACACACACACACACACACACACACACACACGTCCTTTTATTATTATTATTATATATATAAATAAATTGACGATTGGTTAGGTTAAGTCGTAATATTTTCGTTAGTTTTAACGTTTTATTTGATGGATTCATTTAAAAAAATGTCGCCTAAAGATCCTAGTGTAATTTACGTTCCCCAACTTTGACCTAGTGTAGTTTGTGTCCCCTTTTCCGTCGGGGGGACGTAAACTACACTTGCTCCGGACTTTCACTAATAAATTATTAGTTATAGAAAGTATGGTATAGTGACGGAAATAAATTTGCCGAAAAAAATATTCAGAAAATTAATATTAGTAAGTTTTGTGCGTGATTTCATTCTCTCGACGAATTTATTTCTTCAACTGTACATATATATTTAAAAAAAAAATCTTTATATACTGGATAAAAATTGACGCAGAAATTATAATTTACATATTAAAAAACGTAATTTAGGAACTGTACAAAAAAATTTATTTGAATATGATAAAAAAAAAAAAAATTGAAAAAATATGTCCTCATGAATCAGAAACTGTTTAAGAGAATATCACCTGTCTCTCTCTCTCTCTCCTCTCTCTCTCTCTCTCTCTATATATATATATATATATATATATATATATATATATATATATAGGGTGAACCAAATGTAGGTGGACAGTAAATGATAACGTTTATTTTGGGAATACATATTTAATTTTTTTGTATAATAATACAAAATAAAATTTAAATAAATTTAGTTATAATATTTAATATAATATAACACAAACACCATAGTTATAATGAACACCATAGTTATAATATAATATAACAAAACCGTATTCAACCTACTGTCCACCTACTTTTGGTTCACCGTGTATAAGCAAACAACCACAAGGAAAAGGAAACACAAAGTCCGAGCGCTTTCGTGATATATTCACATTATCAAGGAGGAACAGATAATGTGAATATATCACGAAAGCGCTCGGACTTTGTGTTTCCTTTTCCTTGTGGTTGTTTGCTTATTAATAAGGTCACGTGTTATTTTGTGATTATAGTGCAATATATTATATATATATATATATATAATATATAATATATATATATATATAAGAAAAGCTGAATTTCTTCCTTAATAAGACTCAAAACAAGTGAGATTTCTCAAATTCGCTGAAGTAGAGTGATTTTTAAAGGTACATTTTAATTAAACTTCTAGCTTCTATTTCATTCATTTATTTTCTAATGAAGTCATTTTTCTTTAACGTTAAGGTACGATTATTGGGTTAAAAGTGTGGGAAGACTTGATTATCTTGGTTAATAATGATTGTAAAAACCAGTCGTGATAAATTGAACCAGAGATGTTTATTATAGTGTTTATTTGAAGGTATTATTTGGATATTTAAATAATGCACTGGCTACTTAAATTAACACACATATATTAATTTTTTTTTATTTTTTTACCTGTTTTTATATAAACTCTTTTAATTTTAAATACGGTGTTACCTACAAAATAAGTCTCTACTATATATATAATTAAGTTCAAAGATTTTATTCCTACCACACCGCTGGTTAAAACGCAACTGTTTTTTGCAATTAATATTTTGCGAATTGGCAACTCCATGCTGTGACTCAACAGTTGCCAAAGGTCATTATCGTGCGCGAAGAAATTTTGAAAAATCATATACAAAAATTCGTTTTGCCATTTTGAATCATGTTTATTTTTTATTCTTTATTTTTTTAACAGACGATTTTGTAACTACAAACTTTCACTTTTAAGAAATGAAAGATTGGATGCAATTGGTTACGTGATACGAGTGTTTTTATTTAAAATGTTCTGGAAAAAATTCTAAAGTATTATCTAAGCTCTATTACAGATAATATCCTATACATATTTATAGTACATAGCTTCATGGAGCGTAATAAATGATAATAATATGTTAAACTAGAATGATAATAATATGTATTGCAACAGTGATTATTATTTCGCTTCAATGATGATGATATGTCAAATTAGGATGATAATAATATGTATTATAGCAGTGATTATTATTTCGTTTAATGGTAATAATATGCCAAATTAGGATGATAATAATATGTATTATAGCAGTGGTTATTATTTCGCTTTAATGATAATAATATGCCAATTAGAATGATAATAATATGTATTATAGCAGTGGTTTATTTCGCTTTAATGATAGTAATATGGCAAATTAGAATGATAATAATATGTATTATAGCAGTGATTATTATTTCGCTTGAATGATAATAATATGCCAAATTAGAATGATAATAATATGTATTATAGCAGTGGTTATTATTTCGCTTTAATGATAATAATATGGCAAATTAGAATGATAATAATATGTATTATAGCAGTGATTATTATTTCGCTTGAATGATAATAATATGGCAAATTAGAATGATAATAATATGTATTATAGCAGTGATTATTATTTCGCTTGAATGATAATAATATGCCAAATTAGAATAATAATAATATGTATTATAGCAGTGATTATTATTTCGCTTTAATGGTAATAATATGTTAAATTAAAAAAAAGGAAATTGGCAATTTACCTTAAGAATTTTTTTGAATCAAATACTGTATGTGAATAATGACTAAAAATAAAACATGGTTGAGTTTCTCTTTTTTTTCCTTTACTCATAAAAAATATTAGTAAATTAGAATACGTATGATACGGTTGTGTAATTAAGCAAATCATAAGAATACTGCATACGTATATAGTATACACAAAAATTCAATAAAAATTACATAAAAAGCTCATAGGCATCATTCTATATAAAGAAGTGGCATTACTCATCGTTTTGAAGACCCTCAGATCGTTTTGAAGCTTTAAAGAACGTTCTTGTAGAGTTCCTTGCTTCAATGATTAATGGCGTCAAATTCAGATCTTCTTGACCAGTCAGTTACTTTCATTTCGTAAAAAACGACATTTCAGTTAAAAAGATATTCCGGAAAAACAAGATTTTACTGTATTTCGTTTGAATGATGGTAATATGTTAAAAGGATGATGTGTATTGTAACAATTGTTATTATTTCTTGAATGATAATATGTTAAATTAGTATAGAATGATAATATGTACTATAACAATTCTTATTATTTCGTTTGAATAATGATAATATGTTAAATTGGAATGATAATATCATATATTGTAACAATTATTATTATTATTTAGTTTCTGTATAAGCACATCTTTAAGGTTAGAATTATCATATTCTAAACCAAGTGCATTGGCGTGCTAAGAAGCAATAATTATATGGTTAAATTATGGATATTGTGGAAAGACGAGAAAGTTCAAACTATGTCTTACACGGGATTCGGCAAAACGGGTTGAACCAAGAATGATCATATACCATAAAACACTCGCTCTCTCTCTCTCTCTCTCTTTTCTAAATGAGCTTCCTCGACTGGACCGAAAGGTTTTTAAAGCTGTTTTTTTGTCCTTTTACTCCTTGTAACTCTCTCTCTCTCTCTCTCTCTCTCTCTCTCTCTCTTCTCTCTCTCTCTCTCTCTCTCTGTGTCAGTATGAGAATCTGATACAGTGTAAATTTCGTTCCGTTGCGAATATTTATTTCAAAACCGCTTCGCATTCTGTTTTCAGTGCACTTTAATAGCTCATAATCTTAAACTGAGCATATACTGACGTTTGAAACCTGTATTTTCATCAATGCAGAGAACTATTGAGCATCATTAGATTCGGAGAGAGATTTTTGAAGAACTAACTTTAAGACGAGAAGCCCATCATAAAATTTGTAGGCCATGGAAAAAAGAAAGATGGATATTAAATGAGTTGTCTACAAGGGAAAACCCAGTTTAATTTATGTAGTTATGTGAAACATATATATATATATATATAATATATATATATATTAGAAGTTAAAAGTAACCATAATTCAGCGGTGCTGTTATATGGCACACGGGAAAGTACAGTCAGGAACAGATAAGAACACTGTTGGATTGTGATTAATAAGTCCCAGTGTTTATTGCGGTTGATATATATATATATATATATATATATATATATATATATATATATACACACACCAACACACACACACACACACACTGTATATATACTCTGACTTCAGAGATTATTCATGAATTAACATAAATCTCGATTACAAATTTCTCTGAGACGCTTTGGTTGAAGGGGTTGTTAACCTCCTTTACAACATGTAAGGTCATATAACGGAGATCTACTGCTTTACGAGCAGGGGATCCAAAAAAATGGGTCTTGCTACATAATATGGACGCAGAGGATGGTCTTCCAGCCAACTACTCACCAGACCCAATGGTGCTTAACTTCGCTGATCGACGGGAAACGTTGTTACGACATTGGCCACGATAGAGCTCATCTGTTAAAGATATTAATTAACATCTGAGCGTTTTTATATAATTATTTTCGGAGTATTGAAAAGTCTTTGCAATGTTAAGGACCTTGGCTCTCTGTTCTTCTTAATATACAGTCTGGGAAAAAAGTTCGACTACGTACATATAATTTCTAAAAACCATGAAAAATTAATAATTAGTAATGACTGGGTTTTATCTACGAAATTTTATTAGTGCCAACCAAAAAGAATAAATTATTCAAAGAAAACACGTTACCAATAAGTAATTTTTTTTAGGTTGTTTAGAAATTTCTAGGTGAACTTTTTTCTTTGGAAAAATCTTAAGGATGTGGTAATACAGAAACGAAATAATAACCACTGTTACAATACATAATATTATCATTTTAATTTAACATATCATCATTCTTCAAACGAAATAATGACCACTGTTACAATATATGATATTATCATAATATACAATACATAATATACATAATATTATCATAGTAATTTATACTACAGGGTGATTTTTTATTCGAGAACCATGACTAAATAGCTTTCATGGTTCTCGAATAAAAAAAAATCACCCTGTATATATCAAAAAAGAATTTAAAGAAATTTACATGATAGAAATTTTATACAGAAAACTGGTGTGTGTGTGTGTGAGCGCGCGCGCACACACACACACACACACACACACACACACACACACATATATATATTATATATAATATATATTTCCCTGAGGGTAAAACAGGTTTTGTTGCGAGAGGCCAAGACTGTTTAACGAGCTGCCCAAGGAATTAAGGAACACGAATGTTTGCAGTGCATATCTTCAAAGAAGACTAGACGCCTGGCTCAGAACAATTCCAGATGAACCGGACGTACCTGGCTATGTGAGGTGGAGAGCACAAGAAACCAACTTTCTACTTCACCAGGCCAACTCGAGATGAGAGGCAACAAGCTTGACCTTCGTGAAATGAGGAATCATCGCACGGAACATTTGAAAGGCTGAAAGGAAAGGTATATAATGCGCCTTAGTTTGTAGTGGTTAGCGTCGCTGACTACGAATCCATCGGCCCCGCGATCGAGACCCTGTGACCCGGTGAGATTGCCCAGAAGAGTTCCTTGTTCCATGCACGGTCTGTGTGTATCATATTATAGAGATTACACATTATATATATATATTATATATATAATATATGTGTGGTGTGTGTGTGTGTGTGTAAAGAACGACGCTTGTGTAGAAGAGCGTTCCGCACAAGAGAGGAGGGAGAACCTCATTTTTCATTTGCTCGTTCTCTCTCCTCATCTTGTGCGGAACGCTCTTCTACACAAGCGTCGTTCTTTACATTAATTATACTGTGTGTTGTTGCAGTTAAAAAAAAAAAATATATATATAATTATATATATAATTTTCAGAGATCGTACATATGTATTTGTTCCGTGGTTTGTGGTTCTCATTAGTTTACCACAAACAAAAAATTATTGTCGTAAATTGCATACACTCTTGAAATACAATTTTAGAAAAGTTTTAAATTATGTTTTTATGGGTTTCCTCGAGCACGGTCTTCTACGAAACTTACATGGTTCGAATTGAAATGAGTCCTTGTTCTATTCCGCCAAACCATCTTTACAGATTTGCACTATTTATTGTCTAACTTCACAAACATTATTGATATTACTAATATTATTGTTACTGGTACTGCTGCTATTACTACCCCTACTAGGTTATTTTAATTCATGAAATAAAACAACTGACAAAAATTGATATATATATATATATATATATATAATATATATATACACACACACTTCTCAGATACCATATCACAAATTTACCGCTCTGATATACAGTATATACCCACTTCTTCATATACCATATCCCATATATATAATCTTGCCTTTCTGTTTAAACTGGGTATTAATTATGTAATTTTTTGTTATTGTAAAATGTATCTTAATTCGGAGCTATTGAAGAATAGGGCTCCCAGCCTTCTTTAGTTAGCTTTATAAGGCTAACTAACGAAAATATCATGACCTAACCTAACAATCGTCAAGGGCGTACAGTTACCTAACGATTGGTTGGTTAGGTCGTGATATTTTCGCTAGTTAGCCTTATAAGCCCAACTAAAGAAGGCTGGGGTCCCTATTCTTCAATAGCTCCTTAATTCTTAATGCCCCGTTTCATACCAAGCCACTTTGCAATATCTTCTGGGCAAATTGTGGCATGATTTTAATTTTAAATTTAAGTGATAAAAAAATCGAAGATAAATTATTAACTGACAATAAAAAAATAATAAAAGAGTCTCGAACTCTTTCGAAATGTCTACTTCTAACAATGGTACTCATCCATGACGACTAAATTTAGCGTTCCTAAATAAACTATTTAAATCTTTTACGTAACACTGAAAACTCTTAATAACTGTATTAAATATCATTTCAAGACTACGCAATACCCAGTGGGAAAGGATCCCGCTATTTATTTTCAATTCTTTCTGGTGCTTTGAATAAAAAGTAGGACAGCCGAGGGTTTTGGTGGTCTTGTCTTCCTGTTTCAAGAGGTATGAGGCATATCTGTTTAATAATTATTAATAATATATATATAATATATATATATTATATATATTCAACTGCAAAGAACACGCAGTATAATTAACGTGTGTGTGTGTGTGTGTGGTGTGTGTGTGTGTGTGGTGTGTGTAGCAAGAGGTAAACGAATTAATAATTACTTATAAAATACATACAATTTTTAAAATTGTACAAGTTTTGGTTAATTTTAACATAAAATATACAATGTAAAATTGTATAATTTTTTTTAATTTGGCCTTCAAGACAAATATACAGTATTATATATATATTATATATATATATATATATATATATATATATATATATATATATATATATATATATACTGGGTACCAATTAATCGGCATCGGTAAAATTTAGCAGATTCTCACCGATTCTTTGAAATTTTAAAATTTTCATTCCAAACCAAACCTATATTTATAAAAAATTGAACATAGAAAAAACACTATTTATGATAATTTATACTCATTTCTAAGTGTAATTATATAAAAAATATTTTACATTCACGGAAAAGTTGACCATAAATTTACATTTTCTCTAACTAGCTAATCTCTAAATATTTTAAACTATCGTAATCTCTTACTCTATATTAATAATAATTCTATATTAAGTTGTACTTTATAATTTATATATTAAACCATCTTGTTATGTTGACTTTATTTTAAGTATTTTAATAATTTTATAAACCTAAATTATATATCCATTTTCTTTATTCAAATTGTGCACCAGTGACTTGAAATTTTAATGAAAAATTTTGTTGTTTTGACATTGTTGAAGAAAGAAAATATCTTCAAAATAAGGAAAAACAATTATTTTAAATATTGGTATTCAGTTTATGAAATTAATATAAAATTATTTTGTCATTTTACTAAGAAATAAAACTTTTTAACATCATTTTAGCTACGGTATATAAGTAACAAATTCTGCTACTGTACATTGTGGAGTGAACTGAGGAAAAGCGTTTAAACAAATTTGAAATGTAAAAATATGAAAACTGAAAGTTTTCATATTAGATTAGTAAAATTTATGTAGAGAATGGACTTTTTAAAATATAGGCAAAGAATCGACATTGTCATCGGTGGTTTTTCATGGAATTGGCATCGGCATCGGCTAAATTTTGGAATCGGCACATCACTAATATATAAGCTTGGTTTTACTTCCGCCCGAATTGTTCATTCTGACAAAGGTCAAGCTTGTCACTCCACCTTAGACCTAAAGTTTAACGTGGACTCGAACCACGCTTCGCCCGGACTCGATCTCACGACCTCCCGATCAGCAGCCCAGCGTCTTAACCACTAGGCTACCCATATATACATATATATATCGAGAAATCGAGAGAGCGAGAGACAGAGAGAGAGAGAGAGAGAGAGAGAGAGAGTAACACGCATGAACACGCGTGGTTTTTGCATGAAACAAAATTGCCCCACTAGGATTCAAACCCGGGACTGCATGAGCGGGAGTCGCCAGTGTTACCATCACACTACAACGGGTTAGGTAAAAATTAACAAAATTTGTCGTAGATTTAAACAAATGGAGAAACACTTACTATTTTCGTATCCAAAGGTTTTTTTACGATGTTAACCCTCCCGCCCTTGAGGTAATAACAGTATTTCATTGAATCTCAAACAACATAATTAATAAAAACGAATTTAAATATAATTATACGCCTTAAAGCGTTCTCTTATAACAAAACAGGTCACTCGTCTCGCCCGAAACGAAGAAAGAGCTCGATTTGAGCTTCATTAAAATAGTCGAAGAATTAGATTGAGGAGTCACTGTGTACACACCTTTTGTAATACTTATTTTTAATATTAATAAAAGCTGGAAATGTTATGCTTCGATTTGTAGGAATTATTCAGAATTTTTCTTTATTTTTACGTTTTTAAAAATTATTTAATAAATGTTTGAGCTATGAATTATCATAATTGAAAGGTAATACAAAGGAATACAAATGATAAAAGGAATTCAAAGTACATATTTATTAAAATGTATAACAACAGCATTGTAAAGATAATTATGCAGTTATGATCAATATTTCGTTAAATATATATATATATATATATATTAATGCCTAGTAACATCATAAAATTTGTATACATTTTGTAAAAAATAACATTTTAAACAGTATAAAATGATTTATTAATGCCTATTAGTGTCATTTACAATTACTCAAATTCCAGTGGTGGATTGTACTAGAATAGGTGTCCCCCCCCCCCCCCCCCATGCATTCTAATGCGTATGAAACGTTTTTACTCTGATGAATATGCTGTGTGTGTGTGTGTGTGTGTGTGTAAAGGTAATATAATGGTCGCATATAAAATATATTAACATCCATTTAACAGCATATTTTATGATGAAAATGAAGTAATTAATTTTGTACTGATGTAAATTACATATTAGATGTAATTGGAGTAAAAGTTAAGTACGAAGAAATATGCAATAATACTAAATTACAAAATGTATAAACGTATGTATATCTCATTGCATAAACTTACTTAACGTTACAATTAAAGTCAAATGTTAACAGTTAGTACCGGTCGGAAAGATTATCTTCAGCATACATTATAATATAAAATACATCATAAATTATCTTTGGAATCATTATTATACTAATATATATATATATATATATATATATATATATATATATATATATATATATATATATATATATATATATGATGAATTTCACACTTAAACACGTGAAATGAATGAATGATGCAAACTCACAAGGAAAAAGAAAAGTGATTCCCTGTCGAGGTGTACTTCTGAATATACGAAAGGCCTTGGAATCATTTTTTTTTTCCTCGTGGGTTTGCATTATATTAATATATATTTAAAATACAATATATAATATCGTCATTAAAGTTAATAATGTATTATTATCGACGAGTTAATTTAACAGTTTTATTTTTATCAGAATGAGATTATCATCAGTTTCAGTAGTACCTTATATATATATATATATATATATTATATATAATTACCTAGTAATAAATTACCTAGTAAACTTTTATATGTCTATTGATCAGTAGTCGGACGTTGTGAACAATGTGTTCAAGCTGAAGGAAGACACTTTGAACATTTAAAATAAACAATTATTGTTGCTTTTCTTATTGTTGCTGTATTTGAAATAAAATTGTTAACTATCGCATAATTTTTGTTGAGATATTGCGTTAATAAATGTTTATTATGTAATTTAGAACATGTTAATAATTTAAGTTTGTTTTTAACCTAACACAATGTTTGAATACTAAACCATATAAATCATTAACACTAAATATTAAATCAATCTATGTTTAAAGAAATTAAGTATCAAAACACTTGAAAAAAGTCTAGAAGCAAAATCCAACTGGGTCAATAACCCCAAAATCAGGCTAAAATTCAAGCAGCGTTCTCCAGACTAAATTCAGGCTCTGAAGATCCCATTCATACCCTGTCTTACTTTTATAATGACTGAATTTTAATATATTATGATTTTTGATGACTATGAATTAGTTCTTGATAATAAATTAAATCCTATCTGATGTTATTGTCTCCGCTGATAGAAATTTTATGCTATCAGAGGGTTAAACTCCATTATGGTTAAACACCCTCTTTAGTTGGTAGTAATTGTTCTATTCTAAGAAACAAAATAGACCATTACCTTAGTAGTTTTAATTGTAAACATGTTTTACCTTGATAACACTTGAATAAATAGAAGGAAAGTTGATTACCTATTTCCGAAAAGGAAATGTTTATACTTAACTGCCTTATGACAGGCTAATTTGAAATAGATGATCGAACTTGAAAAAACGAATGCCTTTAATGCACTTCACTCTGAAACACTGATCAAACCTAAAAGAGAAATCAACAACACAGCTAGCTAAACAGATTCAAAACACAATCCTAATCCTACTAGCCTCACTATTCAGAGCTTTTTTTAAAATAACAGTCCAGTCCAACAACTTCACTTTCAATTCTCTGCCAAAAAAAAAAAAAAAAAAACCAGCAGCTTTATTTCATGAGGCAGCCGGTAACGGTTTTGGTGTAGTGGTTTGGAAATATGGAAATATATCCGTACAAAACTTGAACCAACCATTTGGTAAATAATAAAATGAAGGAGTGAATATAATGATGAAAATAATAAATAATTAAGTAAGGAGGAAGATAAATCTAATAAACACCCTGTATATAAAGATTTTAATATTGATGCGATGATCCGTTAAATAAAAATAATAATAATAATTGACAGAGGCCCGCAAAGCATTTGCGGTAAAAGTTGTCTTTATTACATTATTTTCTTAAATACAGAATTTCTAGTTAGTCTTTCATATTAAAAACTTGAACAGAATCAAAACTTGCCATTCTAGAAAAAGTTACATAAAGCTGTCCATGTGTAAAAACAGGTTTAGGAATATAGGTACAAAACATCTACAGTCAAATTAGTATCTTTATCAAGGCAACCCGAGCAGGATTATCAAGATGCTACTAAAATTGTAAGAAAATTTGGGAAGCTGGATTTGTTTATTGCGTTTACTAGCAATCCAAGATGGACTGAAATCGCTGAAAACATTGAAGCTTATCAAAGACGAGGACATAGGCCAGATATTGTTGCAAGAGTTTATTACATGAAACTAAAACAGCTGCTTCATAATTTGACAATAAACGTAGGTTAAGTTAGGTTAGGTTAGGTTAGTAATTTTCTTGTTCTTTTACAAAAATGCACTTGGCTTCCCGAGTATATGTTTTATTGTTTTTATTGTTTTATCTATTATTAACCTAACCTAACATTTTTTCTTTATGAAATTGTTATCTATCTGGCTTCGTTTAAAAGCCGCTCATGCGCGCACGCACCCGGTAAAAATTTTCACTATATTCCTCCCTAAACAGACCAAAATGGACAGCTTTTCTTCTAGGAACTTTTTCTCTCTCTGGCTTCGTTTAAAAATTGCACATGCGTATGCGCGCGCACTTGTGGTGTGAACGTAAAAATAAATATCCTTTGGATCCTCTCAGAACAGAACTCTTTCCGACGGTGTAAGGATGAATGCCCAACGTTGAGCGGTTTCCGAGAAAAACTCCGGACAGAGAGAAGGAGACAAACTGCGTATCATTATTATAGATAATATTACTTCTACGACTATTAATTAATAATAATAATAATAATAATAATAATAAAACATTTAGAATATTTTATTTCTGAACTTTTTAATGGAATTTATGACTTTTTTGGCAATATTTTTGATGGAGAATTTTTTCAACATTTTGGAAAAATACATCTTTTTACGTTTTTTTTCCTTTAAATTATCATATCTGCGCGTAGCTGAATAATAATTGGGGTATCGGGCACTGTTGGTATACCTTTCATAGGCATTATTATTATTGTTATTATTATTATTAGCATTATAATTATAGGTCTTATGATAACTTCCCTTACCCTCCAGTTTAGGATCATGCCCCGCTTTCCACTTCTTCTGTTGGTAATAACTGGTTTCGCTGTTCGTGTAATTTAGGTGATTGGGTTGGTTCAGATAATAATGCGGGCTGCCGGTTACATTGAACTCTTTAGTATCATCAATCCGTTTTGCTGCATCGAAGAAGAGCCTAAAATTTAAGGGGTCAAATCCCTGCCCTAAAACGTCATCCAGATAAGTGAAGGGACTGAATCCAATATTTTGCCCAAGCAAACCTAAAAGAGAACAGCACATTGAAAACAACAAAAACAACAACAAAAGCAACAACAACAGCGAAATGTCATTATTATTTATTATTTATTTTTTATTTTGAAAGTTTTGCAAAGGAAAAAAAATTGATGAAAAATTTATTATGCAAATTACAGAATAAAATTTAATATTTAATATTAAATATTAAATTTTAATATTAATCTAATATTTAATATTAATTTAATATTAATATTAATCTAATATTAACATTGATATAATTATCACACGTAATTAAAAATTTTACAATAATAATAATAATAATAATAATAATAATAACTAGATTGTACTCCGCAAGAGACGATGAGATGCTGATTGGTTTAGCTGCCCACCGAGTTCGTTACTAGTATCCGCGGAATTCTCCCACAATCTGCCCTGAGCGCATGATGTTTTCCCCCTTCAAAAGAATTGAATTTTGCGAGGACTAATGGCGAACTTGCATTATGTGTTGTTAACCATTTAAAATTGTACATCCTGGAGAATATGATGATATAGAAAACGGATTTTCGCACCCGTGTCGAGTTCGCCACTAGAATCTGCAAAATCTCATATATTTTCCCAGTGAACAAACTAATAAATTATATATATATATTAGGGATGCAACGGGTAGCGCTTTTACCGTGTAATCGGGTACGGGTACCCGAAGTGTAATACCCGATAGGGTATTGAAGACGTTCCAAAATTTGTTGGTTTGGTACCGCGACTTATTAACTTATCAATGACAAAATAGTCCCAAACCATACTACGATTTGCCATTTTGAATGTTTTGTTAAAAAATATTATACAAAAAATATATCAAGAAAAACTGCAAAACAATAAAATTAAAATTAAATTAGAATTTGGTTTTTACTACACGTACCCGATGTTTTAGCAATTACCTGATCGGGTCGGGTATCATCGAGTAGTACATTACCCGATCGGGTACCCGTGACATCCCTAATATATATATATATCAGGCTTTGAAGATGGGTAGAGTTGCCCGAAACGGCGTCGGCTGCAGCTAAATATAATGACTTTTTTGCTCTACGTTTTCCTTTTTATCCTGAATGTAAAACTACGTCCCCTTAGGAGGGATTCTATTTCATACTTACTTATAAAGAAACTAAGGGCAACGATACTGATGATTTCTGTCCCAATCTGATAGAGAACAAACAGGGGTGCTTTCAGAAAGAGAATGGCCCCAGGAAGCGCTGAAAGAGAAAAAGGGAAGAAAAAAGGAGTGTTATGAAATGATTAGTAGAACGAAATTATCACCCGGTTAATAAAAACCTCAAAATTAAAACATTGTAATTGGTAATATACTGTACAGGGTGTCCGAGAAAGGTTTGACGTAAGATAAAAATTCATATCTCTTAAACATATTGACTTAAGCATAAACACTTTGCGATATCTACTGTAATAGCCAGATTCATCAAGTATATACAGGGTGTCCGTAAAAGGTCTTCACTATTTTAATTATGTATTTTTCAGAGCGCTTTTAATATTTCATTTGTTTTCTTTTTCAGTCTGGCCGCTAAGTGGCAGAAGTTTTCAATGTGGCCGCTAGGTGGGCGAAGTCTTCAATGTTGCCGCCTGGTGAAAGCTTCATTTGTTAGTATCGCATAATGACGTCTGGACCAGAGAAGGCGTTTTGTGTGTTGGCTTTTCATGAAACAAAATCTGCTGGGGGTTTGTTAAGGACAATATCTACATCCCTCTATTGGCGACGACATTACAAAACCTGAAGACACTGATCACAGAGGTTTTGGTAAAGATTGACCAAGATATTCTCAGAAGAGTGTGGTCAGGAGGTTGAATATCGGTTTGATATTGCTCGAGCCACTCACGGCGCTCATATTGAAATTCTTTAATTTAAATTAATAACTAAACTTCTGGACTTGATCTTTCGGAGAGTTTACGTTTCGTAACTGTATCTTTAACGTGCTCTGAAAAATAAAACAATTAAAATAGTAAAGCCCTTTTACGGACACCCCGTATATACACATATGTTTGTCCTTGGCTCCTTCTTCCTGCTTAAAAACATATTATTAACTAACTAATTACACTGGCCAGCAAGTATTTTTCATCAGATATAATTATGAGTGAGCTAGATGGCTGTTGGGACGCTGATTCCAAATCTGTTTTTGGTTTTCCTCTAGCACGTCTAGTTTTCGAGATGAGACCGAATATAATATACTGTATATAAAAATAATACTATATGTAATGTATACAATATGCATATAACTATATACAGGGTGTACATTAAGTCAGGATCTATTTTTGTGAAATAATTATTTTTTTCTATTTTCCTTTTCAGAAGCCCTTAGAATGAATACAGAAGAGCGTGTGGCAATAGTAATTTGGCGAATCGAGGGAAAGAAATACAATGACATCAGAGAGAAGTTTAGAAGGAGATTTCATAAGCCGGGGCCAATAGACAAGACAATACGAAAATTGGTGAACAAATTTAAACGAACGGGATCTGTAAATGATGAAGCAAGATCAGGACGACCGTGTATGTCAGATCTTACCGTGAATGCAGTACGCGGAATTATCACTGAGGAGCCACGTACGTCCGTTCGTGCTGCATCACACAGACTCGGCCTCCCGACGTCATCTGTGCACAAAATTCTGAAAGTTAATTTGCAAAAGAAAAGCTATCATTTGCAGGTTTTACATGATTTACATGAGGAAGATTTCCCTCGACGAAGTGCCGTGTGTGCTGATCTCGTAGAACAAATCTGGAGTGATAATTTAATGGACAACATTCTCTTTAGTGATGAAGCCACTTTCCATACGTGTGGAAAAGTAAATCGCCATAACTGTCGAATTTGGGCAGATGAAAGACCGAATGATTTCGTCCAAAATTGGGAGACTCACCTAAAGTTAATGTCTGGATGGGTTTAACAAAATCTAAGGTTTATGGTCCTTTTTTCTTTGCTGAACTACAGTTACGGGGCTTATTTATCTGGACATGTTGCAGCAATTCCTTGAACCTCAGCTGATTGGGGATAGGATTGTTAGTACCGTCGTCTATCAACATGATGGTGCTCCTTGTCACTATGCCATAATTGTTCAGGATTATCTAAATGGACGTTTTCCAAATCGCTGGATCGGACGCGGAAGCAACAAAAGACCTTGGCCAGCGAGATCACCAGATTTAACCCCTTTAGATTTATTTGCATGGGGCTTTATCAAATCGCACGTCTATCAGACGAAGATTACGAGTCTTGAAAACTTACGTACCATACGAACTGCTGCAGATAACATAACCCCGCAAATGCTCTAGAATGTGTTTAGAAATGCTGCGGAACGATTTGAGCTGTGCAGGGATACTGATGGGCGTCACGTCGAATCCTACTCTTAATTATTTAATAAATGTTACCACTTTATCATTTTATGAATGAATTCCATATAATTTCCAAGTGCTTCACAAAATAGATCCTGACTTTATGTACACCCTGTATATTATATTATATATAACTATACTACATACACAATATATAATATGCGTCATTATATAATATAATAATATATATAATATGCATATAACTATATATAACATAATATATAATACTATATATACACACAATATATAATATGCGTCCTTTATACATGTAGCGGAGTATTTTGTTGTAGCTTCGGTGTAGGTTTTTGCTTTACTTTTTCTGTACTCTCATGTATGGCATTTTGTCGTTTCAACTTAGGCTTTCCACAGGTTGTCTTGTGGTATTTTGGGTGGGAGCAGTTGCTGGCCACAAATTTACAAACGTTGCACATGTACAGTGATTGTACACCCTTTTATTCTTTGGCGTAACAGTCACATGTCTAGTTGTGTTTGTGTTTTGTTTTGTGTCGCCCACTTACACATTTTATTTTTTTAGGTGAATTACATCAACCCACTCATCATCATGCCTCGAAAGTGTAAAAATCACCCCGACAATTTCTGTTACGTATGCGGTTCGTTCGCGACTAAATCACAACGGCGTACAATCACGATGGATCTTCGGAAAACTTATCGGTTATACTTCGGCTGTCCACTAGGCGACCAAGATAAGGCGTGGGCGCCACATGTTATCTGTACCCCTTGTTCGAATGGATTACGTGACTGGTTGAACCAAAAGAAAAAGTTGATGCCGTTCGCTATACCCATGATATGGAGGGAGCCGAGAGACCATCATGGCGATTGTTACTTTTGCAATGTTAACATAACTGGATTCTCCGTGAAGAACAAGCATAACATCGTTTATCCGAACGTAGACTCCACGATGAGACCGATCCCTCATGATGACACGATGCCGATTCCGGTACCTCCACAGCATGGACTCGGTTCTTTAGAAGATGAAAGGGAATCCGACGAAGGTGCGATTGGCGGAGATGCGGGACCTTCAGCCGATCTTGACTACACATCTGACGGCTTACCCAAAACGAGTTGAATGACCTTATTAGAGACCTAGCCCGCTCCAAAGAGAAATCAGAACTTCTCTCCTCGAGACTCAAGCAGAAACACTTACTTGAGAAGAACGTCCAAGTGTGTCACTATCGAAAACGAGACCATGATTTGGCGACATTCTTTACAGTAGACGGTCCGATCTGCTATTGCCATGATATTAATGGACTTTTCGAGAACTTGTCACAGATACACACACACACCATCTGAATGGTGCCTCTTCATTGATTCCTCACAGCGAAGCTTGAAAGCGGTTCTCCTGCATAACTGGGAACTTAAAGCCGTCTATCCCGATCGCCCACTCCGTTCACCTAAAGGAGACGTACGATAATATGAATGTACTACTCGAAGCAATCCAATATAGCACTCACCAATGGAATATCTTTGGTGATCTCAAAGTCATTGGTATGTTAATGGGCATGCAAAGAGGGTTCACGAAATACTGTTGTTTCCTATGCCTATGGGACAGCCGTGCTACCGCAGATCATTACATGACATGACTGGCATCAAAGAAGCACATACGAGGCAGGAACGGGCAGTGTCTAGTGTGTTCCTTTAGTTGATCCAAAGAAGATTTTCCTGCCACTTCTCCACATTAGGCTCGGCTTAATGAAAAATTTTGTGAAAGCGATGGGTAAGGCGAATTCGAGAGGGTCTCGATACCTTGTTGAGAAATTTGCAAACATCAGTGCCGCGAAATTGAAGGAGGGAATCTTTGTGGGGCCCCAAATCAGGGAGGTTCTGCAGGATGAAGGCTTTGAAGAAAGCCTCAATGCCTTAGAACTAAAAGCATGGCAGGCTTTCAAATGGATTTGTGGAAACTTCTTGGGTAACCACAAGTCTCCCGCATACAATGATGGAGTTCAGAAACTGCTGGATGCATATCAAGAAATGGGCTGTCGCATGTCCTTGAAAATACAATTTTTACATTCGCATCTAGATTTCTTTCCCGAAAACCTTGGCGCGGTGAGTGACGAACAGGGGGAACACTTCCATCAAGACATCCAGTCAATGAAAAATCGTTACTAAGGTTTCTGGAACGAAAGTATGCTGGCAGACTACTGCTGGATGTTGTACCGCGACGATCCGGACAAGGTTTACAAAAGAAAATCGTACTCGCAACCAGTGGCGTATTAAGGGGGACCAGGGGGAGCCAGGCCCCAAGGCCCAGCTGTTTTAGGGGCCGATGTTTATCATGATATCAATGATAAATTTGGAATGCTCAACAATATCTCTCAACTAACGTCAGAGGAAGCATCAAAAGCAACAAAAAATCTGGCTTGTCCAATTTAGGGTGGATCGATTTTACATTTTTTTTCGATTTCCATATTCTAATAGAGACAAAAACTTGCGCATGCATGAGAAAATAGCCTCTGCAAAATCTTAGCTTAATAGGTAATCATCTTCTTCCCCCGGCAGAGCGATGAAAATCATATTTTAGTAGTCAAAAACGTATTTTTCTTATAATTTTTAAAATATTTCAATATGCATCAAAATTATTCCTAATAACTATAAAGTCGATGAAAAAGACCTAATATGATCGTTTTTCCAAGCGCGTTGTCCTACGTTAATATCTTTTGCCCCGGCAACAACGTCAAATGTTGAAAAAATAGGTAATTTATATACATATTTTCAGATCGGCTCTTTGTCTTAAATAATGCATTTATATATTTCCCATAGCATTTATATCGTTGCTTAGGCATGAAATAACACACACGCAAAATTTTATGACTCTAGAGTAATATCTTCTGTCCCCGAGAAAAGTCTAAATGTGGATTATAATTACGTTAATGCGATGTTATAAGTACGATAAGTACTAAGTACAGCTCCTCGCTTGCTAATTTTATAAAATTAGCAACCCAGAACTCACCACGAGCAACACATAAGAGAATTGGGATGGAGAATAATATTAAAAGCACGATCAAAACAATCACCAGCGGGGAAATTCGAGCCTTCGCCATGCCTGAGCTGCTCTACGATAGTCAAAACTATTACGAAATGATCAACTGGCAAACGGCTGAGGTGACCGAACTCCCCGTTACAAAACAATACCTGATACCCGAATAAAAGAGTTTGTTGAGACGGGAGACCAGCCTGATGGACTGATCCCACTATTCCCTTGTCATACTCAAGCGGTCGAGAGACTCATCAAATTAGTAACCGAAGCCTCTGCCAGTGTAAGTGGAATAGAAGAGAGGGACGGATTCATCCGCTCCCGTCTTCACTCCCGAACAAAAATTCCACGATTTGATTCTAAGAAAGATTACCGTATGTAAATCGACATGCAGCCAAAGGAAGGGTGGTTGGGGCTGGATAGGGTGGAACTCGACGTACAGCCACCTCCTCGTGGTGAGTTCTGGGTTGCTAATTTTATAAAATTAGCAAGCGAGGAGCTGTACTTAGTACTTATCGTACTTATAACATCGCATTAACGTAATTATAATCCACATTTAGACTTTTCTCGGGGACAGAAGATATTACTCTAGAGTCATAAAATTTTGCGTGTGTGCTATTTCATGCCTAAGCAACGATATAAATGCTATGGGAAATATATAAATGCATTATTTAAGACAAAGAGCCGATCTGAAAATATGTATATAAATTACCTATTTTTCAACATTTGACGTTGTTGCCGGGGGCAAAAGATATTAACGTAGGACAACGCGCTTGGAAAAACGATCATATGAGGTCTTTTTCATCGACTTTATAGTTATTAGGAATAATTTTGATGCATATTGAAATATTTTAAAAATTATAAGAAAAATACGTTTTTGACTACTAAAATATGATTTTCATCGCTCTGCCGGGGGCAGAAGATGATTACCTATTAAGCTAAGATTTTGCAGAGGCTATTTTCTCATGCATGCGCAAGTTTTTGTCTCTATTAGAATATGGAAATCGAAAAAAATGTAAAATCGATCCAACCTATAATGTCCATTACCCAAATTATTTTGAGGACAGCTTCCTATTTGAGTTTCAGCATTTTGTACTGTTTGTCAAACAAAACGCTTTAGCTAACACTCGCCCATTAGGAGTACTACAGGAAATTCACAATTTGAGGGCTGTTTTCCCAAATGCTTTCATTGCTTATCGCATTTATTTGTGTTTGATGATGTCAAATGCAACTGCGGAGCGTTCTTTTTCTCATTTGAACATGATTAAAAATGTTAAACGTCAAATGCTAACCTAAAAGAAATTGCAAAGTCTGTCATTGTTACGCATAGAAAAGAATATTTTGTAGAATTTAAATACTGAGCTTGTGATTGGAAAATTTAGTGATATGAAGCAACTCAAAAACTTTCGTATACTGATGGTGGATGATTTTGTGACCAACTTTGGTAGATTAGTAGTGGACTTGTAGTTGTGTAATTGGTTTGGTGTAATTGTAGCAGCTTGCTATTTGTGTAAAACTTGCATTATTTGATTTAGAAATAAATGGTTTTATTAATTTACATGACTCGAAGATTTGTCTTGTTGACCGACCCCAAGAATATTTTGGCCCAGGGCCCAGAAACCCTTAATACGGCATGCTCGCAACGTTTTTAGGTTGGTGTACATTTCTTTTTATGAATAAGTTGTACTTTTACGATAAATTGTGCTGAAAGTAACACCAGTCATATTTCGATAACTCGATGTGCTAGAGGAGAATTGAAAACAGATTTGGAATCAGCGCACAAAACCGGTCTAGAAAAGTGTGTAATACATCTTTGATGAGAGAAAAAAGTTCGATTTTGTTGACCAGTGTTATTGTTGTTTATAAGCCTATCTACGAAAGTACCATTATTTATTATTTCAGGCAGTAATTATTCCACATTTGTTTTATATCTTTTTGTTAATTTAAAATAATTAATAATAATAAATAATTAGGTTAATATTATTTCATATATATCGATAATTAAAGACAAACTAGACGAGGTGTTAAACACACTCGTAAGGTAACCAGTTGTGATATGAGATTCTTGAACTGGTCCAGACTGGTTCAGAATCCAAATATACTGTACTTGTTTCAAACAGTTAAGTTAAAAAGTTGCACCATAACGTGTTATTAACTTTGTTAAATATTAAAACAAATAAATTGCAAAAAAAATATATGAACAAAATTGAAAAATAGAGGTC
Organism: Bathynomus jamesi; assembly: GCA_023014485.1. Lineage (NCBI taxonomy): Eukaryota > Metazoa > Arthropoda > Malacostraca > Isopoda > Cirolanidae > Bathynomus > Bathynomus jamesi. Next base: position 450,785 of record JAJOZX010003911.1, read on the forward strand.
TGAAACAGTTCAGACCGGTCCAGTTGCATCATTATAGTAACTAGTTGTAAATTTTTAATTTTTTAATTTAACAACAGATATATTCAAAACCGGAATGAGATAATAAGATAAAAACTACAATATTATCAATTGTTATCCGATGGCTGTGAAAGAAAATTAATTTAAATACAAGAAGTGATACAAAAAATTTAAATAAATACATAGGCCTATACAAAATAGTAAAATTTAAATAAATATTATTATTATTATTAACATTTAATAACTATTATTACGTATTACAAAACTTATTGAGGGAATTTTAATTATTATTTGATTACTAATATAATTATGGATGACAAATTAATTATTATTATTATCATTATTATCATTATTATTATTATTATTATTATTATTATTACTAGTACAGTTCCCGTCGCTTCGCTGACGGTTAGACAGGCTAAACTACAGAAAAGAACGCAGCCGTGAAAATTTTGAGCTTCACATTGTGTCAACATTTCTGAATCTGGTATCTCCCAAAACCTCCTCACCCCCATTCATGCAACTTGGGGGCTAACCCCCTCCTCCATTACCCCACCCCTCCCCATTACCCCACCCATCCCCCATTACCCCAACCCCCACCCTTCCCCCATTACTGCCGGATAAATTTTCACAACAGACAAACAGACAGGCTAAACTACAGAAAAGAACACAGTCATGAAAATCTTGAGCTTCACATTGCCGCCCGTAATACAATTTCTGAATTTTTTTTCTCACAATTTTTTCTCACAATTTCTGAAAGTGTGACGGACGGACGGACGGACGGACGGACGGACGGACAGCTCTCTTATTATATATAGATTAATATTATTATTATTATTATTATTATAAAGTAATCCTGATGAGTAATTCAGCCCGAAAGGAAAATACATCGTCCACGATTCTGAGCCACAGTTAATTCCTATATAGATTTCTTACCTTAAATAAATTCAAAACAAACAGTTAAGGAAAAAAGTTCACAGCAAAATAGAATTTCCAAAACGATTCCTCCCCCCCCCCCCCCCCCCTCCACAAATTAAAAAAATTAAAAAAATAGTAATTCAGATTTTGATTTGGAAATATTATTATTTTTGTGTAAAAAAATAAACATTAAAAAAATTATAAAAGTTTTTAAGGTTTTTTTAAAACTTATATTTCGACGAACTTTTTTCCAATATTGTACACCACTCCATTAACCCTTTAAGTCCAGAATTTTTCGTAGGTTTAAGTTATGAATGCGTATATTTGAAACGCTACCAATTTGTACCAGTCGTCCTTAAAGGATTAAATACAGCTTTAACTTTAAAAGACTGTGACGTTTTCCGAGACAAATTAATAATAATATAAAAAAAATCTGGTTTCTTGATAACTTCATTATTAAATGTTTTATGATAATGATAATGATAATGATAATTGTTCAGTCTCCAATGAACCCGCGTTTCTGCCTAAGGTTAAAGTTTCTAATGACTATCTGATTTCCTCATAATATATATATATATATATTAATGAGGATTCATCGCGCGGAAACCTTTGTAAGGTTGTAAGATAAGGTGTGTGTATATACACACACACATATATATATATATATATACACAGGGCCTATCAGAGGGGGGGCCAGGAGGACCATTTGGCCTGGGCCTCAAGCTTAAGTGGGGCTCAAATTTAGAAACTTTCAGGTTTGAATATAATGTTTTGCAGTGAAGCAATATTGGGTTTAGCTATGGGGACTCAAAAGCGGGAAGTGGCCCGGGCCTCTGGACCTCTGAGAGAGCCTGTATATTATATATATATATATTATATATATATGTTGTGTGTGTGTGTGTGTGTGTGTGTATGTAAGTAATTATATATTCATTAGACTATTTCATTAGAGCTTTAAGTTTTAATTTCAGACTTCTTCGTGAATTCGTAGCTCAGATTCCTCAGAATGAACAATTTCTTGCGGAAGTAAAACTAGATTATATATATTGTAGGAAGGAAGGACTAAGGGCGAGCCCCCGCAAAAATGGCCCCCCTATATAAAGGAGAGGGCCAAATGAAGGTCTCCGAGTCCCACAATACCATTTTTTTTTTTAAATAATTTTTGAAAAAGTGTGTAAAATGTGTAAAATGCATGAATGTGTAGTGAAAAATAGCGAGAGACGTATATTTTTTCAGAACATGTTGAACTGCTCCAGGGTAGATGATTGAGACACGAAAAAAGATCAGCCTAAGGAGGACAGTGACGGGAAAACGGGAGTTCCAGCACTCCTGTCTCCTGCCTAACATCTATCCCCCATAATATATATATATTATCTGTATATATGAAGTGAAAATGAAAATGAAAAGGTTTATTGGCAGACCATAGTCCATATATATATATAATATATATCTAGATATATACAAGCGTCGTTCTTTACGTTATTTATACTGCGTTCTTTGCAGTTGAATGTATATAATGTTACGGCATGCGGGAGGTGCCCCCTTGGGGCATTGGTTT